>JAVJIX010000001.1:10757500-11242500 GCA_036785185.1 Paratrypauchen microcephalus | reverse complement strand
CTGTCTGGGCCACAGTCCAGTGTTTGTCACTTAAAACACTCCAGGTTTAGTTTCATTGGCAGCATTGATTACAGGAAACGGATTGTAAGCAAGAAGATGGGGGATTCCTGTATCTATAAAAGGATCATATCTGCTAATGGTTAATCTGAGATGCGTATGCCACTTTAGGAAAGAGGTTGGAATAGAATAGCTCTTTTTGGCACATAATCCATTGGTTTTAAACTTTCGATGTAACCACCCACTCCACAAATATTAAAAGTAAAAGTGTGAATGCATAAGATTAAATTCAAATGTGATGTTTAGATGCAAATTTAACCCGTTCAAGAACATAATTTCAAACTTGCTTGAATAACATTTACCAAAGTAACAAGTACCAGTTCATCATCACAGATATCAGAGTTTAAGTATCAATGTTTTGAGAGCCACTGTTGAAGAAGTTACAATTAAATAGGTCAAAGATAACATCCAAGCATTCATTATCATTAATTTGTACTTCCAACTAAAAAGTTGTGACACAATCTTCCACTGCTAAATAAAAGAAAAAAAAACTGTCCATGTAATTTTACACCAGGTATGTCCAAACTACGACTCAGGGGCCAAATGCAACCCTCAGACCATTTTCCTTGGCCCTTAAACTTCCATGTGAATTGGTCCATATTACCATTAGCAATACTTTTTACTAGGCGTGGCACGGTTCATGAAAAACCGACGAACCATTCGGTTCGCTTGTCACGACAAACCGTTCATTTAAGTCTGGTGTCTGTGGAAAAGTGGAAAGTCACGGACACCCCCCTCCCACGCCGCCAACGAAATGTGCTCTAATCAGAGACATTGAGGAGGGAGCTTATGCGCGCTATCAGGGAAGCCAACAGGAGGAGAGAACGTGTGAAAAGTCGGTAAGTGAGACACGGACAGATGTTTTATAAAGTTTAACATGCCCTATGATACACGTTACACGTGCTTGCTTCCTCGCACGCTCGCTCGCTGACGTGCAGTATCCGCAGCTCCAGACGGAGCGCGGCCCGCACACCGGTAGAAGTTTAATATGAGACACGTACTTTTGGTTCTGTTTCTTCAATATCTAGTGAAAGGGTTTTTTCAACAGCAGGTGACATAGTTACTGCCACCAGATCGGAGATGGTTCCAATAATGGGCTTAAAGTCATGTCAAATCCAGATTGTGTGATTATTACATTGTATTAACATTTTATATTATATTAGATTATTATATAATCTTATAACCTTTTTAATGTTATATCCTGTTATTGTGGATTATTAAGATAAATGGATATAAAACCTTAAACCGTGATACGAACCGAACCGTGAATTTTGTGAACCGTGCCACCCTGTTATTATGCACATATTTCAATTATTCACCGTATTGACTCTAACCCTCCATCGGCCCTCTGCTTTGTCTGCATTTTGATATGCAACCCTTTGCATGAAAAAAGTTTGTACACCCCTGATTTAACCATAAAATAATGAAACAATAATTCAAGTTGATGTAATAGCCAATGAGACAATGCCACACAGTGTAATCTTATCTCTATTTAAGCTCTTAAACTGGTCTTGATGTAGTGAGAGCCCAGAGGTGAATCATAAAACTGTGAGCTGGGGCGGATCTTTTAACAGCGTTGGTTATAGCAGTCACATGACAGACGAGGTCGGGCAGGTGTCACGGAGCAGATTCTTGGATGGCTCCAGCTGACTCAGGAGGCATAGCTACTGTGAGGCAATAGTGAACAAATGAATGAGAATGTGATTTGTTCTCAGTTAAGCGAGTTAAAAACCACAGCAGATGGTCCGGGTAATGCAGGCAATGATAAGCAAAGACACAGATGTATAGTCCTCCTTCAGGCTCATATGCTCAGTCCAAAATAGTACATTACTTAATAAGAGCAGAGAGAATGGATTTTTTATTTTATATTTAAAGCATATGTGATTTTAAGTATCAGGCTTTCTTCTGGGTTTGTGATCAATCAAATATTTTACTGTTAGATACACAGCAGCCTGATTTTGTATATGTGAAATATATAATATATAGAGGAAATTTTGATTTGTCATTTACATGAACAAAGTGAAGTCCCCCATCCCATCCAAAAAAGCGTCTGGTGGGGTAAGCATTTCTTTTCCCAATCTTTTAAACCAAAATATGCATTGATGTGTGTGGTAAACACAAATACCTTCTTCTATTTATCAACCTGATTTAAAATTCTCATCTGGCTTTGTCTTTGTTCTGTCTGCCCTGCCCATTCACCCATTTTCATTTCCCAAGTGGTGGAAAAAGCTGGATCACGCCCCCGGCAGCAAAAGAGGGAGAGCAGGAGGAGAAGTAAGATGAGTGGAGAGTACTGGGGAGGCTGCAGGCAATCACAACCGCACATCACAGCCACAGAGAGAGAAGAGAGAGAGAAGAGAGGGAGAGAGATAGAGCGATAAGGGGAGGACAGTTAAATGAAATTTCCAACACATTAGGCACAAACCCCAGTGCCTGCACTATAGTTAAGAGATGTAGAGGGGACACTGAGCAAACACACGCCAATGAACATTTTAGATATATAGGAAAAGTTAATCCACGGTACTGGTTTATCCTGGTGTAGACCTGGATTAGAACCAGTTTTGACCTAGATTAGTCAATTTTATATCAGATTTAGCCTAAACGTAGACCTATGAATACTAAAGAAAGAGTGCAGTGTTAAAGCCCTGTTTTAGTCCTGGTTTAGCCCTGCATAGTTTAGCCTTGGTTTAGCCTTTGATTTAACCCTGGTTTAGCTCTCATCTAAGTCTTAGTTTAGATCAATTTAGTCCTTACATAAACTTGACAGAAAATCTATAAGCAGCTTTTCCATTACAAACACTATAAAGCATATTGTTAGACCTAGACAACTTGCTAGTATGTTGTGGACAGGAGACTTAACAGGCTGTTGGTAATAGTGTGTCCATGTACCGCCCAGAGGAACAGGCTGGACTGAACGAGACTGTGACACACAGTGACATTAGCAGAGAGCCCCATTGTGAAAGAGCTCAGTCAAGGGCATGGAGGGGCGAGGGCTGTGCAGGCACTGGTCTCTGCTTCTGAAAGGATGGAGAAATTGCCTTAGCCATGCTGCAGGCGCCGATACGGACCAGACTAAATAGAGCAGGGCATTTATCACATGAGAGGCTGCTGTAAGGGATGCCCTGACACCTGAATTGGATGTATCTAATATACCATCACAAGTGAGTTGGTAAGTATAAAGGCATATTGGATACAGAACCCTCCAAGAACAGAATTCCCAGTTCCAAGACCAAATTTTAAGACAAGATAGAGGAGACCAAAACATTAATCATTATGGTAGCTAGCTGAATGCCCTACCGCTTTATCAGTATTGTATCAGTATTTAAAACATCATGGCAAAGACTATTTAACTTTTACTCTTTTTTGATTACTCCACTAGTCAAAATAAATAGGTCCAGGATAAGCCTTTATTTTCTCCAGTTGAAGGAATCCATTGGACATCAAGGGGATTATGAAAATGAATCATGAAAACATTTTCCAAACATCTCAAAAATGTATTTTGCTGTTCTATTAGATAACAGAGCAGACAGGAAATGTTCATATTTATTTGTAGTCCAGAAAATAATTACCATTTTATTTCTACTTTATTCCAATAATGGATGTGGCACAATTAATCTGATTACTTTCAAGTTTTCAATCCTCATCTAAATCCATTTAAATTTTTGACAATGGCCAATATGATTGCTAGTTAGACAGCTGGATCTTCACAGTACTGGCTTTTGTGGGATTCTGGACCTGGAAAATAGTACAATTTTCACAACAATTGTTCTTTATATAAATCATTTAGCATTTAGTGATCTACACTTAATCAAGGTCATAAGGTTTCAGCAGTGCACTAAATGAGTTGGCTAGCACTGTGCCTTAAGTGCAGCAAAGATGAATGAGCAGCCTGAACTGTCTTCATTCATAATGGAAAACACAACAAAGCAGTCCCATCCCAGGTGTGCAGGCCTCTATAAATGCAAACAAAGGAAGGTAAGCAGTGGAGACTATATGGGGCAAAATGGAGGCTCCGCAAAAGGCTGACACATCCAAGAAATAGTTGTACATCTTTCTTATATAATGCTTTTCTCCTGATTTATGGGCCCAGGTGTGAGAGGAGAGACACGAAAACATTACGAGGAATCCTGTGCGTTCTGGAAATGTCAGAATAAACAATACAGTGTTTCTCACACTTTAAAACCAGTCTACAGTTTACAGAGGCCATGAACTGATACAAGCTTAATGGAATATGAAAGGTCAAGAAAGGGTTGTAAAATTTATGGTTAATATTACGGTGGGCATAACGTGTAAAAATGACGGGAGTAATTTACTTTTTACTTTTACACAGAAGATTTTTACTTTGAATTGCAATTTTTGAAGATTTTATAGTCTTAATTGTGTATTGTTTTAATAGGTAGACAGCAGTAGGGTTATCTCTAGGGTTGTCTCTTGCTTATATGTGTCCAATTGCATAAGTACCAGGTAGACATAGTTTTTTGTTTTTGTTTTTTTAATTCTGAATACTCATAAAACATAACGAAACAAGTTTTGCTCTTATACATACATGAGGACTGCAATGTGTGTGTCGGATATCAGCACCAATACTGAAAAAATTGCTCAATCAGAAATCAGGTTCCTATTTATACAAAGCCGTTCTGTGATTAACTACATTTGCATCAGTTCTGTCCTATTTTATTTTTGCTTTAAGAAAATAAATGCAGTTTTTTTTCGGGTAGCTATTTAAATAAGTGGCTCTTTTTGCTGCCTCATACAAGAGCCACATTTCTTAGAATCAGGGAGATGAAGGCAGCGTTTAGTGGAACAGAGTGGAGTGTGGGCGTGTGGAGGAGGGAAGCTAAGAAGCGAGGAAAAAAAAACAACTAAATCTCTGTCTTATGTGTGTCGTTTGTCGCTGTGTATTAGCCAAACAGTGATACCGCGTGTAAACTTTTAGCGTCAAAGCCACAAATAGCACAGAGACATCATGAACGGCCGACATTTCCCGGAAATGGAAGATGAGCAGGCATGTTGTAAATATTTAAAACAGAGCTGCTAATGCCAAACTGTAGCGTTTATATAATTCACAGACGGTGTTAGAAATCATTCTGCCCTGCCTACAGACCTGCCTAAGACACTTGAGGCGTGTTTGGGCTTCCAACATAAGTTTACAGTTGAAGCAAAGTTCAACCTTAAAAAGACCACATACAAGATGTTCTAGCAGATACATAACTTGAAGAGGGTAAGTACACTAGCTTCAAAAGACTTCACACCCTAGCACTGCGTGGTCTGTAACTCTAGAAAAGCATCAGTCACATAGGTCTCTGTCATATGTCTGCAATGATGTCAGGCATAGGATGGGGTCATCAGGCTTCTGTGGGCATTGGTGTACACTTGAGTCCATTACACAGGCTGAATATAGAATAGCTCAGAACATAGCTAACTGGTAAATCAATATATCTAGACTGCCGGCCATCCATAATCTAATTTTTATCCTAGTGGGAAAATTAACTTCATCGAATTAAATACATCATCTTATACATGATTTAAATAACGTTTAATAATCTCAACCAACAGGTGCCTGGCATGTCATATTATACAAAGATGGGGACCAACAACAGTCTACCACTCAGCTTAACAATTAAATTATTTGCATATGTAATTAAATTAAATGTGCACTGTACAAGTTTTCTGGTGAACTAGGTAAACCACATGCCCATCTACTTACAGATGCTATTGCTTACCTGGAATACCACAGTCTTAAAACTTAGCCATCTCCACGGAGACAAGAAGCTGGCACAAAAAGGGTACATTACAGGTCATCATTACAGTGCAGAGATCACCCGCGCTCACAGTGAGAATGTTTTTCCAAGATATTTTTGAGCATTAAAAACAGAAACAGAATAAAAACATTTATTTCATTGCAGATATAAATGTTACAAAACACAGAGACAAGCACATAATGTACCTTGACTATGACAAATTACACAGTGCATCTTTAAATACAGATATAATATAATGAATTCATTAAATATTTGTGTATTAAATATTGTTTTAAAATGCAAGAAAAATGTGATGGCTCTAACCTTGTTTTTTTTTGCCTTTATTGACTGATGTGTTTCTCGAGCTATTCCTTTCTTTCTGTAATTGCCATGACTTGTATTACATGCATAAATTACAGTATAACAAACAAAGATGTCTTTCATACAGTGAGGGCCACCAGTACCCTCATATATTCTACATTCGGAATCACTGGGTCAACATATTAACTAGCTCTAGCATGTCATTTGTCAAGTCAGATTCAAAACGCAGAGTAAGGGATTTTTCCGTGCATGTCTATTAATGGTCACATGGGCTGCACCTCGGTATCTATCAACGTCTTTTACTACCTTATTTACAGGCTGAGTGAGCACATCAATTATCTTTTATATTCAATTTTTCTGCCATTTTGACCATGGGGCATGTCCACCCGCCGACACAACATGGCCTTTCTGAGGTAGCTCATTATATTGCAGTTTATCTGTGGCACTGCTCTGAGCTTTTAGGCGATTGCACTGGTTCGCAGTACCAGGAAGTGACCGCACTGACCCGCTATAATGAGCTCATAGGCTAGTTTATGTTGTACTATAGTTTTAATGCAAAATCAACAGTTCGGGGCTGCTGCATCACAGCCAAAAGTTTTCCATTAGTGAAATACTGCAAATCTTTTATAGTCAAGCCACTATAGGAAACTTGGCTTATGACTACAGGCCTATATTCTCAGGATTTATGGGTGAGTAAGAATACATTTACAGTGTGCATGATAACTTATTCCGGTTCGATGATATTACCCAAAGTTTTAAATGTCTACAAATATGCCTTACACCTAACAAAAATATCTCTGAAATGCACTAATACTAATATATCAACTATACTACCTTCATCACATCTGTGGTTGCTCTCTGGTAATAAATTTCTTTTTATTAATTGCCAACTGAATTAACCAGGAGGCATTAGCAGACCTTGGAAAAAAGTCACACAATGGTTCCTGACATTATTTGATCTAATAAAGATTTATATTCAATAAAGTTTTTAAAAGGACGCGTAAATGTGAAAGAAGCCCCCTAACCAATTTAATAATTCAAGGGCTGCAACTTCCTGTGCAATGTGGCGTTACATATTTATTCCTGGCTCAACGGAGGGTTATAAAGGGTCTAGGGCAGGGCAGTACACCAACAGATGCAATCTATACTTTGTCTGCATTGCTTCCATTGTTGTGTGAGAAAAAAATGTTAAGACACAAAAGAAAGCTGTCAACAGAGCCAGCTCATAAAGACAGGTAACCTTCAGTTCTCTGTGAGCAGGAGGACATTTTGGAGAGCAAAGAGTTACCAGGCAACAGTGATTTCAAGGTATTTCAAAAAAAACATCTCTTGAATCTAGTATATTTACCTAGTTGCTTCCACTGTCAGTTTTAATATAGTGCCACCCACACTTTCTTCGCCCTCGTGTCTCACAATTTTGCTTGCAGTTCAAGCTGTTTAGATTTACAGAATATACCTGGTTTCAATAGGTGTCTGACCCCACTGCATCCTACTAACTGTGAGCATTTGCCTAGATACACAAAAGACATACAACCTCATGTCATTTATTAATGTACCTGATTTTTTCCCATGTATTTGAGCAAAAACATCTTCCCCCAGTGCAGATATATTATATAAGCAGCTCTTGAGGTCAAAATATGTCTACTGTATGCTGTTTGCCATCTAATTAAGAAGCATTTTAATGTCAAGTTATCATGAAGTACAGTACACATTAGCATGCTAGTTGTTGTTAGCTTCTGTCACAGTAAAATTCTGCTCTGGTCTCTGAGAGTTGTGAAAAGCACTTATAAACTCATCACAGTCATTAAGGACACTCAGAATGCACAAGGTAAGTGAGCAATAATATTGGACGACTGCAAATCATTTAAAATGATCTAGCTCAGTTTTTTATGTTTTTAACACAGTAAAACTCAGGTGCAGCACCTTTTAGTCACTATAATCACCATTTGTCATATTATTAAAAATGCCTTTAAACATTTTGATCGATTCTTATGCAACAGTACTACCAAGGTTGTGAAACTGTACACCTGGCTGCCATGCCTGTCAATTCAAATCTAGCATCCTGGCCCTCCTTCATCACATCCTGTTAGATTTAATGTAAGAAAGCAAAAGTTACAAGCTGGCTCAATGCAATTTCAACAGCATACCCCCCGCCTCAGGACACAGACCTAAGTGTGGTGTGAAGTTAAATGTTTTGGATAGGCTGGCTGTCGCATAAGCACCTGTAATGCCTGCTATTCTTCCTCATGACTACCTCCTCCAGGAGCCTGGGTCTACTGCAGCTCCTCCCCAGGGATGCCCTCAGGTCCTGGGTCTGTAAAGTCTTTAGCAGAGAGACTTGAAAGTTCAGCTGAAGGTACTGTACACAAAGGGCTGAAGCAATCTCCAGTTTTTTAGCCTACTTTGACTTTTACTTGTTCTTTGACAATGACAAACTATATACAGTATAGATGCAATTATTATAGCAGAGTAGAATAATATTAAAAATGCAATATATGTGGAAAATATTTCTATGGAGATAAGCAAGTGATACAACTAGCCCAATTTATAGGTGAGCCTACCATACTTGGAGTTAGAATGCATCTTTTTTAGTAATAAACACACCCAAATGAATGATTGGTTTAATGCCATATTATGGACCATTTCAGGTAAAACAAATGCATCTCCAAAAAGCTGGCAGCAAAACCCCCACCACAAAAGTTACACAGTGAACCCTTAAAGTCGAAATAAATACAACCCTGACCAAAAATGTTATAAAATATATACATATATTTTAAAAAAAAAACATTTAGATGTAATTTACTGTACTAAAACGGTAATGTGTGTTCACAACAATGTCAACAATGCACCCAGGGTGCGAAGAGAACCTGCGCAGAAGCGGTCTGTGAAGCTTTGGACTCAGGAGGCCTGTGAGAGTCTGAGAGACTGTTTCCAGAACACTGACTGGGACATTTTCACTGACTCTTATGGAAACAACATCAACGGCCTGACCCATTAAGAGATTAAGATTAAGCCTTTATTGGTCTCACACACAATGACACACTGTGACACATGGGAGAAATTTGACTTCTGCATTTGACCCATCCTTTTCAGGAGCAGTGAGCAGCCATCTTTTTCGGCGTCCGGGGGGCAGTACCGTGAAGGGTCTTGCCCAAGGACCCACACTGGTTAGCTCATTGCCGGGGGGGGGGGGGGGGGTGTTAGAACCCACAACCCCCGGGGGGAAAGTCAGTGACTTACCAGTTGAGCTAACCAGCCGGTATAAGAGACACATGTCGACAGGTGCTTCTGAGCCACAGTCAGACAATTTAGTTCCGTGACCGGGAATCGAACCCGGGCCGCGGCGGTGAAAACGCCAAATCCTAGCCACTAGACCACCAGGGAGCGCATTGCATCACAGACTACATCAACTTCTGCGTGGAAAACACTGTGCCAACCAGGAGGGTACGGTGTTTCTCCAATAACCATCCCTGGGTCACCCCTGAGCTTAAAGCCCTCCTGAACCAGAAGAAAAGGGCTTTCAACTCAGGGGACAGAGAGGAGCAGAAAAGGGTCCAGAGAGAGCTTCAATGGAGGATCAGACGGGCTAAGAAGGACTACGGGAGGAAGATGGAGGAGCAGCTGGCCCAAAACAACGCACGGGGCGTGTGGAGAGGACTGAGGAGCATGTCTGGTGGCAGAGGGACAGCTGATGGTGTGATTTCAACAGGTTTAATGCGCCCCCCACCCCCTCTGCCCCTCTGCCGACTCCCTCCTCCTCTTCCTCTTCACACCTCCCCAGGCCAGTGGCCACATCCACATCCCCCTCCCCCTTCACAGGGACCCAACTCAGCACCAGCCCCCCTCCACCCCCCACCACCACCACCCCCTGCAGTCCACCCCAGTCCCCCCCTCACTCCCCCCTCTCCATCACACCGGACGAGGTGAGGAGGGAGCTAAGGCGTCTCAGACAGGGGAAATCCGCAGGACCTGATGGTATCTGCCCCAGGCTGCTGAGAACCTGTGCAGACCAGCTCTGTGAGGTTCTCTGCTACATGTTCAATCTGAGCCTCAGCCTGGAGAAGGTCCCCGTCCTGTGGAAGACCTCCTGCGTGGTCCCCGTTCCCAAAACAACAAACGCCAGGGAACCGGCCCACTACAGACCAGTCGCCTTGACCTCCCACCTCATGAAAACCATGGAGAGGGTGATCCTCAGCCACCTCTGCTCTGTGGTGAGCCCCACCCTGGACCCGCTGCAGTTTGCCTACAAGCCAAACGTAGGAGTAGAGGACGCCGTCATCTACTTTCTGCAGCGGGCGCTTACCCACCTAGAGACCGCCGGGAGTGCTGTGAGAGTCATGTTCTTTGACTTCTCCAGTGCCTTCAACACCATCAGGCCGGCGCTGCTGCGGGGGAAGCTGGTGGACGCGGGAATGGATGGACATCTCGTTGCCTGGACCATCGACTACCTCACTGACCGTCCACAGTACGTGCGGCTGCGAGTCAGAGGTGGTAGTCTGCAGCACCGGGGCTCCCCAGGGAACTGCCCTCTCACCCTTCCTCTTCACCATCTACACCTCGGAATTCATATACAACACGGACAGCTGCCATCTCCAGAAGTTCTCTGATGACTCGGCCATTGTGGGCTGTGTGTCGGAGGGGAACGAGCTGGAGTATCGCTCGGTCATCAGTGACTTTGTGGACTGGTGTGGGCGCAACCACCTGTGCCTTAACACCAGTAAGACAAAGGAGCTTGTGATCAACTTCAGGAGGAGACCACTACCTCACTCACCGGTGAACATCCAGGGGCAGGACATAGAGACTGTGGACAGTTTCAAGTACCTGGGTGTTCACCTCAACAATAAACTGGACTGGTCCCACAACACCGACACCCTGTACAAGAAGGGCCAAAGTCGCCTCCACCTCCTGAGGAGACTGAGGTCCTTTGGAGTGTGCAGGCCTCTGCTCAAGACTTTTTATGACTCTGTGGTGGCCTCTGCTCTCCTCTATGCTGTCGTCTGCTGGGCCCCGAGCAGCACAGAACGGGACAGAAAAAGACTTAATAAGCTGGTCAGGAGGGCCAGCTCTGTCCTGGGCTGTCCTCTGGACTCTGTAGAGGAGGTGGCTGAGAGGAGGGTACTGGCCAAATTCATGTCCATCATGGACAACACCTCTCACCCTCTGCACCGGACTATTGAGGAGCTGAGCAGCTCCTTCAGTAGCCGACTAAGGCACTCCCAGTGCAAGAAGGAGCGCTACCGCAGATCCTTCATCCCCACCGCCATCAGACTGTATAATTCTAACATATAGGCCAGACGTGCAATATCCTCTTTTCCATGTTGATGCTTGTTGTTACTATTATTATTATTACTTACTTTATCCCATTCTTGCCTGCATGCACTTTCTTTCTTGTCCAAATGTCCTGGAGCTACTGTGGCAAGTAAATTTCTCCTGTGTGAGATCAATAAAGTCTTATCTTATCTTATCTTATCGATTCCTGAAACAGTAGTATGCAGTTTTGGCAGTAGTCACATATTAATATACCAAATGTCAAGTAGTACTATATACAGTCTCTACAGAAAACATAGAACGATGCATATAGCTCGCATATGTTAAAGTTTTGCATCATTGCCTCAGGAAGAATGCACCTTTATATTATGATCCTTTGGGAACAGCTGAGGTTCCATACTCAAGATCAGTACTTCAACAACTCTGCAACTGTCTCCTCCCAACAAGTAAACAGCTGAAACCAACCATCTGAATAACTTAATTTAGCCGCTATCAGTGCCATGTGCTGTGCATGTGACCAAATGCCTGAAGAGGAACATCAGAAACAAACTGATTGTAGCTACTGGTGCTGTATTTATGATCCAAGCATCACAAAAATGTTTTCCATATCTGTCCACACTCCACACTGAAGCGTTCCATATGGCAACAACATTTTTACATGTTGTAATGTAGTCATTTTTAGAGAAACATGGTGTTGAACTTTTATTTTTTTCTTTCAATATTGGGAAAAACATGGCAAAACAACATGCCGTTTCAAAAATCTGGTTTCAAAATACTTTTTTAAATTATGATAGTCATAGCTATGCTCATTGCTCAGTTGTCAGTCATTTCAACCACAGCAAATCACCCCATTATTGTAGATCTATATTCATTATACAGCGCTTTGAATCAGCTCAGCCTTGTTAATCATTTATGGAATCAAAACTGGCAAATACTGCTGCACATGTTTTGCAAATACAACATCAACACATAGTTTACTGTAGTAGCTTGGATGTGCATTTTGTCCAACAAAATCCACTGTCTAATGTACTAAAATAAACAAATAAATGGCATGAGTTCCCAAAGGATGACAAATAATCATGTTATTACTATTTTCTGGCCAACTATATAATTACAACATTATTATTTTTATTTTATTATTTCTTCTTCTTTTTTATTAGTATTTATTTATTTTTGCATAAAAAAACAATATTTTTGTAACTTTTGATGAGCTTTAATTTGACTAAAATGTCAGAAAAAATAAGCTTTAAATATTTGAACTTGAAGCATAATATTTTGTAATACAATAGTTGTAGCTAACATCACAACACTGAAAGATAAGTAACCATAGAGACTTGTGGACACTGACATCTGGACAGGTAATAACAGAAAATCATGGACTACTGCAAAAGCTTCATATTGGGCGAGCTGAACAAAAATACTGCTACTAACCCTATAGTGCTGAATCATAGATATGAATGAAAAGATATGCGTCAAAGGAAAATCATAAATTTCTTTGTAAAGCCCATCCAAGACCCAGTGCAGACAGTCACCATGGAAATGTGTGCTTCAACAAAGATTTCTCTACCTCCACCATGTCCTTGCATCCTATTTATAGCCTAGTGAAGCCTGCTGGCATAGCATGAGTAGCACTATGAGAATGGAAATATCTAGTGTCTCCACCTCTCCTCCACACTGCCTGCCTGTCTGCATCACCCGCACAGCTTTATCTCAAAATAAAGGATTTTTTATTTTTTTTTTTAAACATGCCCACACATAAAACCAGCTTTTTATCCAATATTTCCAGTCGCCCAAGGAGCAAAGACGTGATAACGGTATGTGAAGTTGTGTTGTGCTACATGGCTTCAGGGTTATGCCAATTCTCTAAAACAGAAGTTTTTGGACTTTAGTTCATGTTTGGCTCTGGTCTTTTCCTGTGTGGAATAAAGGTGATCAAAACAACTGGCATCTCAAGATCAAAAAAAAAAATGTCTTTAATTTTCGCAGAGCTCCGAGTGGGAGTGAGGTGTGTGCACAGTCAGTCAAATGATGAAGAAAATAAAGATGGCATTTGCGAAGTCACTCGGCCAGACAGCACATATTTTCTCCAAAGGCAGACTTCAATATTTATGTTTTGAAGAAGTGAAAATGAATATGAATGCAAATTAAGCACATATAATTACAAAGGAAAAGTAGTGTCTTCTTGTGTTAATGTAATACTTTAATGCTCTTATTTGTAAGTATAGAAGTGACCAAATACCATGACATGATTTCAGATTTCTATAATCGGACTATAATTATCAACAACTCCAGAGTTTTGGTTCGGTCCACCCTGAATGGCAGAATTGACACAAATATTTATTAGAAGGTAGGATTGGGCGATTTTGTGAAATTTCCTGAACCTAACCATTATAGACTTTTAATTGGTACCAATTAAAACAAAAAAATGTCAAATTTCTTTCTTCAAAGTCTGCTACAAGCAACATGGTTTCACTGACAGAAGATTGGATGTGCACTTCGATTAAAAAGCAACAACCATATCCCTGACAATTACAAATGATTGAATCTTGATTTCGATTCAAATTTGGCTGCACAGCTCTACTAGAAAGGGATAATGGATTTTGTTATTCATGCATAGTATAATATGTCTTTTGAAGTTGAAAAGTCTTCACATAAACATGCATATTGTTGTAAGATAACCTTTGAGTGCAGAAAGGTGCCTAATAAATAAATAAATGAATAAATAATGTATAACATATTATTATACGTGCAAGTGTCAATAAGAAAAGGGATCAAAATCCACAAGCTTTCTCATGGAAGTGAGGAGGGATTATCTCGAAAGTGAAAGTCACAGTGCAATAATGCTGTCAGGGCTCAGGGGAAAACCCTCCGATCATGTGGATCCTTGTAATTAGCGTTAGCCACAGTGTGTGTCATGCTTATTAATATCAGCACTAGAAAAGCGGAAGAAGATGGATGGATGGATAAAAAAAAAAAAAAACCAGAGCTGTTTTCTCCATGACTGAAAGAAGAATGCATTAGGACTTTTATTTTCTAGAACAGATGACCATTGCTCTGTAGGTTCATCATTTCAACTCCATCTCTACCTAAGTGTGTAACTATAATAGTTACACACTTAGGTAAAAAGAAGTGCACTAAACCGGTAAGTGCTTTGATTTTTCTTTTGCACCCTACATCAAAGATCTCATCATCAATAGATTACAGCAACATGGGCCATTTACATAAGCAATTTACTGGCTGCACTGTTTGTGAGGTGCCTTTGAGCAGACACCAGATTGCATATCTATGTTTACTTCCTGTGAGCTCCTATGTGAATCAGAATACACCAAAAACAAGTGTGTATGGAAATTCATTATGAAGGTGCACACACAAAGCCTATTACATTTGGTTTATGATAGAGGCATGAAGTGGGTCCAGATTAGGGGTGGGTATTGGCAAAGAAGTCACGATTCAATTAGAATCACGATTCATATGCCATGATGCGATACTATTACGATGCATCACGATACTTGAATTATTGCGATGCATTGCAATATATTCGACATACTTCAGTAAAAATGTACCAAAAAAAAGAAGATAACTTAAATATCAGTGGCTGTGTATCTGGGTAGTGTCTTCAATGGATACATAACTCTGAGCAACTCAATTCATAACTGAATTTATTGAATAACAAAAACAAATAAACCAAACCAATAACAAAAAAAGTGCATAGGATTTTTTCTAAAACAAAAAATGATGTTCAAACTAGACCTGCGCAATTAATCGATTAAATCGATTAATTCAACTTTACAGTTCAGGACGATGTGTTTTTATGAAAATCGATTTTTAAATTATTTTTTACATGCGAGCGGAACTAATGCGCAGCCACGTTTTACATGGGTAAGTTAGCGGGATGTACCCAAACATTGTACGGGCTAGCGCGGCTAGCGTGTGAGCTAAAGCCGGAGCTTGTACCAAACAAAGGTGTTTACATCTGTTATATGGAACTGGTTCGGTTTTGTTGTGTCGGACTTAGAACAAACGAGTGCTCGCTGTGAGGTCTGTTCAAAAGCTGTAGCAGAGGCAGCGGAATGGGACAAGTGCACGTCCGAACGGAATGAAAATAACCATCGTCCAGTCCCTAAAACATTTTCAAACTGTTTGCACTATGATAAGCACGGCCCACGACGGAAGGCAATCACACACGCTGATGTATGTTTTACCAAAAACATGATGTATTTTGTAAAAGACACGGTGCTAACACAAGCTAGCACAAGCTAACATACATGAACATAGACAGTAGCTTTTCTGCATCACTCGAGGAAAAACTAAAACACAACACTACCCACTCCCCATATATATATATATATATATATATATATATATATATAAAATATATATATATATAAAATATATATATATATAAAATATATATATATAATATATATATATATATAATATATATATATATATATATATATATATATATATATATATATATATATATATATATATATATATATATATATATATATATATATATATTTTTTTTTTTTTTTTTACAATAACAGCTTAATTGATGCTAGGTGTAATGTATTTGTTTTATAAAAGAACACTGCATTGTTTTGAGCCATTTGTCTGTCATCTGTTATTTGTGTTTGAGTAGGGCAGAGAAAAATCGATTAAAATCGGAAATCGGATTTTTTTTTTTTTTTTAATCTGAGATTTTATTTTTAGGCCATATCGCCCAGCTCTAGTTCAAACATTTGCCATTTTGGAGGTAGCTACCATCATAACAAACAATACCCTTTCACAAAGAAAACAGTGCATAGGATTTATTAAAAAAAAATATATATATATATATATATTATTATTAATTAATTAATTATTAATTAATAAAAATCGATTTTTGGCATCAAGAATCGATGCAGTATATTGTGAAAGTTAGTATCGCGATGCATTGTCATGACGATTATTTTGCACACCCCTAGTCCAGATGTAAATTATTAACGCAACCACAGTGAATGCAGCCGATACAATCGCTGATAGCTTTAGTAACTTTTCCCTTATAATTAGATGCCGACATATCTCTGGTTGTGTCATTGTTGTAAATCACAGTGGTGGATATAGCTTCATGGCTATATTAGATTTACATTTTGACATTGTGTCAAAGAGCATTTATTAAAGTAGTTTTCTGGGGATGGAACATAAATCAGATTTCAGAAATTTATATCAGCGCTTGACATTGCCAGTCGATAAATAAAAGCATGGTCATGTCATATGATTAGATTCAGGTAGGAGACATGGGTGAATTATAGTGTATATTTGCTCAATAAATAGATACAATCCTTTGACACTGTACTTTTGGACCTGACCAGAGCACAAATTAAAGGATAGGAAGGTCATCTGGTCTAAATTATATGCCAATTTATTATGTCATTCCTGTAGACATGCTAGGTTGTTGAAAAGATTTGCTCTGGAAATGTATAGGATTCTGAAAGTTGCATAAATATTTGGCTAGGATAGAGTTTTGGGGTCCTATAGGGGTCTCAACAATTCCCCTAATGACACTATACATATTTAGGATTGAAATATGCTAATCCATATGCAATGTATATGTAAACATCTAGCCAACTGTACTGAAAATGAATCTCTGCGTGTTATCATAAAAATGTAATTTCTTCCTGGGTGTATGCACATTTCCACACAGCTGCTGTAATAGGATTATCTGGTCAAAACCTCTGGTCCACAAAGAAATTCAGAATAGCATTAAACGACTAGAAAAGTGAGTGTATGCAGCCGAAATGCGCTGAGATGGCAAAAAAAGCACCTTAACCCTGCCATACGCCCAGGCAGAATACACTTGACCTCAGCTCTCTCTCTCTTTCCCTTTAGCACCCACTCGCACTGGTCAGGCCATGCTACTTTCACATATGTCTCCTACCATTGATCCATTTGATATAGGGGTTAATTAAAAGAGACAGGGTGTAAGACTCGGGCCACACAATCCATTTAAAACTGGCCGTTAAGTGGACAAAGGAGGCTGGCTTCTTGGCAACTGGAACACACTATTCCATTCAAGTC
This sequence comes from Paratrypauchen microcephalus, assembly GCA_036785185.1. Taxonomy (NCBI): domain Eukaryota; kingdom Metazoa; phylum Chordata; class Actinopteri; order Gobiiformes; family Gobiidae; genus Paratrypauchen; species Paratrypauchen microcephalus. The sequence continues at coordinate 11,225,050 of JAVJIX010000001.1, read as the reverse complement.
TTGAACAAGTCACACAGTGGCTAAGCTTAGGTTACAATTAACATGTCCAGACATGAGAAAGTCGAAAGGCCTGTCTACCAGTACTTTTAATTAGCATAAATAATAAAAACTTGTAGGAAAAAAAGAAATCATATTACATAACAACTAATCCGTTTTACTGTTACAGACAGATGTTGCTTTAGTATTGATCATGATGTTTATGATCATTTTCCAGTTCAGATGGAAAAAAATGTGTTGGGTGTTCTCCAATGCAAGTCCATTGTCTGTGAGGTGTGTTTGTTTTCTCCATAGTGACATCACTGCCTGTGTGTCTGCCAGGGCACCACTAAAATCTGGATTTTAATTACTCAGCAAACAAACTGGGCTAAAGAAGAGATCTGTGATTCTGAAGCTCATTGACTCCCTGGACAAGATCAGAGGAGGATCAATCTCTGCTAAGGCTCAGGCTGTACTTATGTTGGTGTAATTAGGCTGTCACAAGTGTCATTCAGTGTCTCCTCTGATACTGGGAACAATAGTGTAATAAAGAATAAGTGAAGACTTTATTGATCTCACACAGGAGAAATTCTTCTCTACATTTAACCCATCCTGTTATTAGGAGCAGTGGGCAGCACATTACTGCGCCTGGGGACCATCTCCATGATCTTATTGCTTCGGCTTGGTCAGGACCTAAGCTAGAGGATTTTACCTATGGTGCATGTTTTTTGGGTTGATGGGGGAAACCGGAGTGCCCGAAGGAAACCCACCCAGACACGGGCCGTGCCGCCAGTAAGAGATGGGAGAATGCACTAGATGCTTGGTGCTGAGTGACAGATTTTCATGTTGTGACTTTCTGGTTTGAATGTCAGCTGTGTGTGCTTAACTGCCTCTCCACCTGTAAAATATGTGACCAGCAAAAACAAAAATATTTTTCGTGTGTAGTAGTATTTAAGTATTAAAGCAGTATCTTGTTATTCAGTTGTTTTATTTTTCTTCATACAGGAGGGAATAAGGAGCAGCCTCTACAGTAAACAAATGATGTAAAACTATACAATAGATTTATTCAGCAATTTCAAGATGTTACTATTACTGAAACTGTACAGAAGATAACATAACTAGAAAAGGTACAAAATACCTATTTGCCAATATACAACACAGGTAAAACAGTAAAACATAAATTTTACTACTTTCCAATCCATTCCCTTAAATATTCCTTAGGCTTATGGCAAGGCCAGCTACAACCGTTGACTCACATCAATAAATACTACTGGGCTATTTATTTAACGTGTTTTTATTGGACATCATGTGCCCATTTACTCTCATGCCAGAAATGGTGGGTGACAAGAGCTTACTGTGACATGTGGAACTAATGTAAAGGAAACCACCCGGGGTAAGACACATGCAAAGTGAGTCTACTACTCTACAGCATAAATAAACATAACAGCAGCAGTAGGTTAGTCTGACACAGCGTCTTACTGACCCCCGCTGTAGACCGACCACTCACTCCCACCCAGAATGACCTCCAACAAAAATGGTCTCACCACTTTCATGAGATCCTGTTTAACCATGACCGAAGCAGCCCTCATTTCCCTGGTAACATTACACCAGCATGTTACAGTGCATTTACATTTACAACACTGCTGCAGATAAGGTCTACAAGAGCTGCCATACCAGGCTGTAGTGGTGCTCAATCTGTGCACAGGATAACAATATTTGTATGCAAAGATATTCTTTTTTTTTTTTGCCATTCTAATGTATTCTAATGTACAAACCTGGTGCAGTTCATTATGTAACTTGCATAATGTTAGTTTACCTTAGTTCTTTTTGCTTTTTACACTAATTTAATCTAATCCAATTGATTTTTCCCCCTAGGGATTCAAGGGATATCAGCCAGTACAGACTGTTTTCAATAGCACAAACTGCAAAACAGCAGGATGAAAAAAATAAAGTTAATAATACACAATACTGATTTAAATCTGGTTTAATCCTTGTTTAATAGTCTAGTCTTGATTTACTATGGTTCTCATAATTTATTTGTTTTTTAAAACAAGTATATTCCAAAGTCCAAGTGAAAATGGACATCGTTTTCCTTTTTTCTTACTCTGAAATCACCAGGAGAAAACAGGCCTAACAAAATCGGAAATGTCAAGGCTTCATCTCGTTAACCTTGCACATCGATCCAGCGGGAACAAAAGGACTACTTATGAGCTGCAAAGTGATTAGAGGACCATTAGCCTTGTTGTCTATGGAAAGGTCCCTCCAAGAATGACCACTGCAGAAACCCGTCTGCTATATAATAGTATCAAAGAAATTTGACAGGCAATGCTTTTAGAAAAGATGGGTAAGCAAGCATTACCCGGGTAATAATGACAAATTCAAATTTGCTCAATGTGGAAAGAAAGATCTGTTCAATTATAAATATTAAATATGCAAATGTAATGATTGTCCAAGTACTGCATGTACATTAAAATGTCACGATAATGACTATATCGACTTAATATATTTTGGGTGTCAACATTTATTGTGTGTAAATTTACCTTGCACTACTGAGAAATTTGTTGTTTGGTCTTTTTGATCAGATTTAAGGTTAAAAAAGGTTGAATTAATAACTTCTATAACGTATTACAGATGGAAACTAAGTACTAGTGTTTCCTTCTGCTATGTATGCTCATGTTTTTAACAATACAGAACATTTAGAATTGTTTTTTTTTTGTTAAATCTGCTCTTGGGCTATTGTGAAGTTTCAACAGTATCATTTATTGTCTATATTTGCTATATTTACTACTATTTTTTACTACTATATTTACAGTAATGTCGCACTTCAAAATGTGTTCTGGTGACAGGCCAAGCTGTATGCATGTATATAGCAGACATGGGGACTTGAGACTTAGTGACTTGGACTCGAGTCGACTCGAGTCGCTGTTTTTATGACTTGTGACTTGATTCGACAAAAAATGAAATACTTGAGACTTGACTCGGACTTGGAGGTCCAGGACTCGGGACTTGACTTGACTTGAGACACGATGACTTGAATGACTTGCGTGGTCACATAATGTTTTCGTGCTCATTCAACGGCACTGCCATGTCCTGGGACGCAACACGTGCACCACGTGCACCACCACCGGCACGAGGCCGCGCGTACACCGGGGCTGCGAGCACGAAAACGATCCGCGGCGCCCGGACCGCGTACTCTCAGCCCCAGCCACAAACCAGCCGCACGAAATCAGCAAAGAGTGGCCCGTGGTGGTTTAATCCCGGTTTAGTCCAGGTCTAGACCTGGTCCAGTCCTGGTTTCGTCCCCTCAGATGTGAGAGTTGCGCTGTGTTTGCGCTTGTGGTGGAGGACTATGTGGCGTTAATGTCTCTTGGCGTTGCTCAGATCAGTTGTTGGCTTGGTTTTGTGGTGTGCAGGAGACCACTTGACCGAGGGTCTACGTTCAAATAATAATAATAAACAAAACTCTCATCACTTTTTACTCTTAGTCAGTCTCTTACAAAGGTGTAGTCTAAATACACGAGCTCTCGAGGAGCGCGCCTGACCCATTACGCACGCGAGGAGTGGTGTGTGTGTGTGTGTGTGTGTGTGAGTGCGTGCGCGTGCGTGTGTGTGCGTGTGTGTGTGTGTGTGTGTGTGTGAGTGAGTGAGAGGAGAAATGTAACAAAGTTTAATATTAATAAGCTATTTGTTTTAGCTATTATTTGTTTCCTCACAAAAGGGGAATGACTTATGGATATACTGTGTGAGTGTGAGTGACAGAAAGCATGTGAGAGAGAAATGTGCAAAGAAAAGAGCAAAGAAATGTGACAGTTGAATTTACTGTAAGTTAGTATTTGTTTTAGCTGTTATTGTTACTTTGTAAAAGGATAGCTACTTGTGGATATTCTGTGTGCGTGTGTGTGTGTGTGTGTGTGTGTGTGTGTGTGTGTGTGTGTGTGTGTGTGTGTGTGTGTGTGTGTGTGTGTGTGTGGGACAGAGTGAGTTAGGGAGTGTAACAAAGTTTAATACAAGTTTGTTTTAGCTGTTACTGGTTTCAACTCAATGCTGAAACAATGTTGAAAACATGTGAAACAGTTTGGTTTTTGATGTACAGATCACTTTTACCAATAAATAACCAATAATTACATTATCACTGTTTTGTTTGAGTCTACGATGTATTTTACTGAACATGAGTATTTACAATACAAATATTTGATAACAGGTTGGGCACATTAGCCAGTGATGATTACTTACACTTTCTTATATATTGCCTTTCACTTTATTAAGATCAGATTCTGCAGCTAAAATTACAACAATACGCCAAAGGTGACTTGACTTGGACTTGACTTGACCTATTACAGGACTTGACTTGACTTGACATAGCCTGTGACTTGACTTGACTTGACTTGCCCAAGAAAAAAATACTTGAGACTTACTTGTGACTTGAAGGTGAAGACTTGAGACTTACTTGAGACTTGCACATGTGTGACTTGGTCCCATGTCTGGTATATAGTATGAATGCACAGACAAAATGGGACTATGTGGGATTATTCAGTGTGTATTCATTGCAAGATAAAACATTTCAAATGAGCATTGCACAAGTACAAGTAACATGGTTATAATATGCTAGCATGCTGCAGTACAATGCTTACTAAAAAACATAAATATTTAAGCATATAATAATGTGGTGGAAGCTATTGTCACTAATAATGACTGCCATGCAATACAATGCACCATCTGTCCTCATTAAAAGTGCAGACTCAAATTGGCCACTGCGGTACCAGGCTAAAAAAGAAAGTGGTTTAACAGTTGAATGGATTTTTCCATTTGTGTATAGCGATTAATTCTACAGAAAACAGACCAACAATGTTTCTGAATAGAAAATGCAATTTAGATCCAAAATACTGTGTAATCTTAAGTATGCACTTATCTTTTTTTCTGGTGGAGCATGACATGGCAGCACAGTAGCCCTATTTTTTTCAATGTGGGGTGAGACTAAGGACAGGGAACTCCTCATTTCAACCAGCATGAGTAACATAGCACTCATTCATAATAACTACTGAGTCTTTGTACGTTGCCGCTCCACTCCTCACTGTACGCACACTCACCGCCGTCAGTGGTATCACGATCCCAAACCAGGGCACAGCCGATGGCGCCGAGGTCACCAGTGGAGCCATGGTTACAACAAGCTGTGGCCCAACCGGTGCTCTTGCCCGAGAATGCGCCCCTGCAGCAGGAATGCACTGCCGATGGGTCAATACCTGGCCCAGTCCCTCAGTCCGAGGCCCCCCCGTCTCCTGTCAGTCCACCTCACATGGAAATGATTCACAGCTCACAAACGCACCAACTGATCTTCAGCCACAGTCACTATTCCCCCCCAAAAACAGTTATTATCAGTGACTCAATAGTCAGGCATGTTCATTTTTTTAACACCATTACGCACTGTTTCCCTGGAGCCACGGTGTCTCAGATTGTGAGGAGATTCCCTGACCTGCTCCAATCCGTGCCCTCTACAATCTATAGGATTATAGTTCATGCGGGGACAAATGACATGTCACACGGGAAATCAGAAAGAATAAAAAGAGATTTTGGGGAACTTTTCAATGTTCTGAAACCGTTGACTGCTCAAGGCATGTCCGCGTTTGTCTCTGGTCCCAGAAACAAACCCTGAATCGCAGTGCTGAGTGACTCAATAGAACCCTTCATTTAAACAGCTGGCTTAGCTCCATCTGTAGGTCCCACTTCATCAACTTCATTGACAATTTCAATCTGTTTTGGGATTGCCCCCCACACTATTGGGCAGATGGTTTGCACCTAAATAGAGGCGGGACCCATCTCCTTGCAAACTACATGGTCTATGCTGTCCACAATCTGATAAGTGTGCCCGCTATGGTGACTGTTTACTTCCTACATGCCCCGCCCAGCTGCCTCTTCTTCAACTTGTTCAACGCACTGCTGGGCTCAGATTAGTGCCCCCTCCCTGTCGCCGCGAAAACAGCACCAAATTGAACAAACCCTGACAAAATCGCAGCCAAACTTTAGCAAACAATCCATTTTCCCCATTAACATCCTTACCAACAGGCCACAGGCGGTGAGGATCGGCAGCCACCTCTCCTCCACATGTGTCCTCAGCACTGGGGCACCCCAGGGCTGTGTTCTTAGCCCTCTCCTGTACTCCCTGTTCACCTATGACTGTACCGCCAGGCACAGCTCCAACATCATCCTCAAGTTTGCCGACGACATCACCATCCTAGGCCTCATCACTAACAACGATGAGCGCCTACAGAGACGAGGTGAAATCACTGACCAGCTGGTGTCAGGAAAATAACCTCTCTCTGAACGTCAGCAAAACTAAGGAAATGATCGTGGACTTCAGGAGACAACGTGTAGACCAGCATCCCCCCATCTTCATTAACAACGCTGAGGTGGAGCAGGTCAGCAGTTTTAAGTTCCTTGGGGTACACATCACTGAGGATTTGTCCTGGACACTACATACAGACACTGTGGTTAAGAAAGCCCGACAAAGACTGCTATGAACACCAGCATCCTCACAAACTTCTACAGGTGCACCATCGAGAGCCTGCTGACGGGCTGCATCAGTGTGGTATGGGAACTGCACCGCTCAGAGCCGCAAAGCACTACAGAGGGTGGTGCGAGCGGCAGAGGACATCACTGGCAGCAGTCTCCCCTCCATCGAGGACATTTACCACAGCAGGGGTCTGCGTAAGGCACGCAGCATCATTAAGGACCATACTCATCCGGCACAAGGACTCTTCCATTTGCTAGCCTCTGGTAGACGATACAGGAGCTTGCCAGCATGCACAAAAAGACTCAAAGACAGCTATTACCCCCATGCTGTCAGACTACTGAACTCTGGATAATACTCTAATAATACTGAACTCTCAATAATACTGCACTAAACCACCTTTCATTATGCATAATATGTTTACTGCTGCTGCTCTGTATGAATGCTGTTTGTCACTACCTCACTGTAAACTACTGTTACCTGTGCAATAATCTGTGCAATAACCTATGTGCAATATCTATACCATACTATGTGCAATACCACACCATATGATGTGCAATCTGTGAAATACTTTTACACCTTATTTGATCTTTGATTTAATCCTACCTGCACCTTTCTACATTGTACCTTGTTTTTTTATTACATTTTATTACATATTTTATTATATTGTTTATTATATTGTTTACTTCTTCCCCTGTACTTTTGCAACACTTTTTTTACCATGTACTATTATTGCATGTTATTAGTACTTCTGACTTGCCTGGAAGAATCCATGACTCCTCGCTGTACCAGCGAGTGAGTCTGGTAACGCTTGGTCCAAAATGCGCTGCTGTTGCGCTTAGACAGACAGCTAAGTGAACCAATCAGAGATTGCGCCATCTTGATTCAAAACTGAGGCGGAACTTCCGCTGCCTAAGAGTGACTTTGCGGGCAAAGGCGGGTGCACTGACGTCACCATCTTTGAACGAATCAGAATCGCGGAGTCCGTTGTTAACCGGAGGAGCGAGGGTGGATGGAGGGTGTCCAAATGATATCGCGCTGTATAGGAAATACAGAGAGATATCATTTGGCTGGCCAGGTAAACTTCTGACCATCTTAGCGAGTCAACGGTTCTTCTTATCCTAAGCATTTCATTGCATTGTTGACCCTGTGTTGATTATGCAAATGACAAATAAACAATCTTGAATCTTGAACTATATTATTACTGTTAGAAGTCATAAATATAAGTGCACTACTCATGAGGTGGTATCCCAAAGCTTGCATCAAAGCTAATCAGATCTCAACAATCTGACTGAGATTCAAACAGTCGCCCATCATTGACAATTCCAAGTCAATCTTCTAAATTCGTCCTTCTGAACTGTAGATCCATGTAAAGCCCACATTCTAAACTACACTTTTACCACTCAGAATTTGGATCTTCTATTTCTTACTGAAACTTGGCTCATCCCAAATGATTTATCCCCATTCCATGATCTCTGCCCATCATACTGTAGTTTTTTAAATACTCCAAGGTCCTCCAGCCATGGAGGCGGTCTAGCTACTGTTTTTAAAGACTCTCTTAAATGCAAACCAGTCGCGACTGATCCCCATCAGTAGTTGAAGGGCAACTTTTTAAATTACAACTATTCTATGCGCACTAATCTATAGACCTACAAAATGTAATAATAATTAAATTCAAGAATTTTCCGACTTTTTGTCCTTCATGTCTTCTTGAAATGGCAGACTTCTTGTTTTAGGTGATTTTAATATTCATATCTGCTGCCCCTCAAAGCCTTTAGAAAAAAATCTTGTAATAACAGCTGAAAGTTTCAATCTAACCCAACTCATACAAACACCCACTCATGAAGGACACGTTTTAGACCTTGTCTTTACATCAGGTTTTACTGTTTCAGATATTTTTGACTGTGGTGTAGCAGATCACTTTATGATCACTCTTGAGTGCCTATTAACATGCCCCATAATAAAACCCTAACCGCATAGCTCTGCTCGATTGATCTGCTCTTCCACAACTCCACGTTTCTCTGAACTGTTCAATGCTCATCAGCAGCTTTGGGCCCAAACCCCTACGTGGCCACAGAGGACTTAACTAACAAATTCAACTCTCTATGCTCAGAAATTCTGGATGTGACCCCCAAAAAACCCAAAGTGAAATGTACATCAACACTGTGGTTAAATGACTCTTTTCATACACTTAGACAAGCTTGTAGAAAGTGGAAACTGGAAAGATGGAAAAAGGACAAACTTCATGTATCTTATGAAATATTTAAATCTTCCTTAAAGTGCTATCAAAAAGCTGAACAATCTGAGAAAACTGAGTATTTTTCCAACATCACTGAATCAAATACTCAAATCCTTTTTCAGACTTTAAACTTCTACTACATCCTTCATCCTCACCTCACTGTTTAAGGACTTTTTAACAAATAAAATAGTCAGTATTAGAGCACAGATCATTTGCCCCTCCAATGCTCCCCAAGTTATGCCCTGTGCTATCCACCACCTCGCTGAATTTAGGCAAGTGTCTCTCCCGGAACTAACTGAGGCACTTGTGCATCTCAAACCCACTAGCTGCCACCTGGACACATTACCTGCAAACTTTTTTTAAATGTATTTCCTTGTACCCATCTAAGTATTTTATCCATTATAAATTCATCTCTACTTAGTGGTGTTGTTCCTACATTCTTCAAACAATCAATTGTGCAACCACTCATTAAAAAGGCTAATTTGGAAACTGAGGTTCTATCAAACTACAGGCCCATATCCAAATTACCATTCATGGCTAAAATTGTGGAAAAAATTGTGTTCTCAAGTTTCAGCTAATGTTAACAGCCTACATATCTTCAACAAGTTTCAACCATCACAGTCTACAATGACACCCTTCTCACACTTGATTCCCTCTCCTCAGCTGTGCTAATTCTATTGGACTTAAGTGCAGCCTTTGACATGACTGGCCACCAGATCCTCCTAAAACGCCTGCAGCATGTCGTTAGGTTGCAGGCCTTAGTCCTAAAATGGTTCACTTCATATCTAATAGGACGATCCTTCTCAGTCAATGTAGATGAGAGAGTGTTTACTCCTGCTCCTGTCACATACAGCTTGCCCCAAGGGTCCATCCTAGTGCCTCTTTTATTATCTTTATACATGATCCCCCTGGGTTTAATTCTAGAGAAACATTAGTTCTACCTCTATGCTGACGACACTCAGCTTTATTGTCCTGTCTCCCCAAAAAATGGCTCGTCCTTTGCTACTCTCCATGCCTGTCTTGTGGAAATAAAAAACTGGATGTCCTTTAATTTTCTCCAGCTAAATGAAAATAAAACTGGTTATTTTATTTGGACCTTACACTGACACCCTCACATCTCATCTTGGGCCTCTTGCTACAAATTTGCACAGTTCTGCAAAGAATTATGGTGTTTTTATGAACCCTCTTTACAACTTTGAGAAACAAATTTCAAATGTTGTTAAAACTAGCTAAATCGCTAGCTAAATCGCTAAATTAAAACCAATCCTAACACACAATAACTTTGAAACAATCATACCATACGCGCTTTTGTAACCAATAGACTACAACTCGCTATATTCAGGCCTCCTGCTGACTGCTCACCAGGTCCAAAAAGAGAGACCATACCCATCCCAACCCATCCTAGCCCAAGTCCACTGATTACCTGTTAAATACAGAACTGATTTTAAAAGGTTATGACTTGTTTTTAAATCACTCAACTCATTCGCACCACAGTATATCACAGATCTTTTAACCCCACACACTGCCCCTCTGTCTCTCTACTATCCATCCCACCACCCCACCTCAAAACCAAAGGAGGCCGAGCTTTCTCTGTTGTGGCCCCTAATCTCTGGAAAGCTCCTCCCTCTTCATCTGAGATCATGAATCATGCTCCTCTCTACCTCACTTTAAAAACCTCCTAAAAACACATTTTTTCAAGATAGTGTTCAACAGCCCAGGCCTAAAAAAAATAAATGTTGGTTTCCGATTTGTTGACAGTTCTAGACATGGGTAGGTAGGGAATTTATTTTATTTTTATTTTTTATTTTTTTTCCTGTGGGAATATGGACATTTTGAAATTTTATTTTATTTTATTTCCTTCCGCAGCAGTGCTATTTCAGTAAAGACTATAATTGACATTGGCATAATTTCCCAAAGCTATCTCAATGCTAAGGGCATATTCTATACTTAAGTATAGTCGAACGAAACTCCAACATGCCATGCGAAACCAGGTCGTTGACTGTACCAGAGTACATGTAGAATATATCTTACAATGTTACAAAAATACATGCTGATTTTGTATTGTTTTTTCTGTTCTTCTTTCAGATGGCAGTCATTAAATTTAGAAGCAGTAAACAATTTTGAATACTACATTTAACACGGTGTTGACATTGGTCAACTTAAAACTGGCACTGCATAATCTTAACAATTCACCGTGACCACGCATATGTCCAGCGATGCCGTCGCCATTGTTTTTATGGGTACAGACAGAATTTTACAGATCACAGAAAAACAGAAGCACATTACAGGGGGGTCCTCGGGTTACAATGTTGATTAGGGTGACCATATTGTATTTCACTGAAAAGAGGACACACTTCCAGCTCACGCGCAAAATATTTTTTTTGAGTTTTTTCCCCCATTTTTAGGGATTTTATGTGGGTCGGGGGCTTACTGTGCTTCTGAATTCCCCAGAAAAGAACACTTTACCTCGATATACTGAAAAATAGCCCAAAACACTCACAAACAGTTGCTTTATAAATAATATATTTATTAATATAAGCAATCTTAAGGCTGACACTTACACCTTAGTTAAGAAAAAAGAAAAAACAAAAAGAAAAAGTTAGCCTATGCTTCATTGTTCAGTAAGCCCATTATTCAAAATAATGTGTCTAATGGCTAATGAAAAAAAATACAGTGAACCCTCGCTGTATCGCGGTTCACTCTTCGCGGCCTCGCTGTTTCGCGGATTTTTTTTTCCAATTTTTTTTTTTTTTTTTTCAATTTTTTTTTATAGTGTAACTTTTTTTTTACAGTGTAACATTCTGTCCTGCGCCCTGATTAGCTAAGAGACTAGACCAGGACTAAACCAGGTCTAAAGCAGGTCTAAACCAGGTCTAAACCAGGTCTAAACCAGGACTAAACCAGGTCTAGACCAGGGATGGTAGGGACAGAGTCTCAGATTTCCTTCACGAGAGCGCCTGGGTGACAGGGGGTGTGGCCTTTGTTTACTTGCACGAGCCATGGAAGAGAGTGCGAGCCGGACCATGGAAGAGCCAAGAATCAACATGGACTCTTCCAAGAATCAACATGGACGGGCCCGCTGCGGCGTCCGGGGGAGCCGCAGCGGGGAGAGGACACTCGCGCGCACTGTGGAGACAGTGGCTCTTCCCCGTGAGAGGACGAGAGGACGAACCCCGACCCCGTCCTAGAGAGCTGTGGAGTATTGGCGACGCATTGATAGCGGTCTGATTTTGGAGCCGGGGTGAAATGCAACCAACTCTTGTGAGCGCAGGTTGGTCTTACCTGGTCTTGTGGTGAGGACTGGTGCTCAGAGGCGTCTGTTAGCGGTTCGGCACTGTTAGCAGTGGCTTGAGTCTTGCCCAAAATGATATCCAGGTCGCTTTCCACTCGACTTTCGCACATGGCATGGATATGTGGTACCAAAACAAACACACGTGTCCGCGCGCACGTGCCCGCGCGCACGTGCCCGCGTGTCACGTGCCCCCGCCCCCACTATTAATATATTTTAATGAAAATCTACAAAAGTTTGAGTGTTTAAACAAGAGAAAAATGTGAGAAAATGTTAATACCAGTCTCAGAAAGGTGTATAATGTGTCTGGTGAAGCGTTTTCAGCCTTAAAACATGTAGAATAATTGTAAAATATAAAATTGTCCTACTTCGCGGATTTCACTTATTGCGGGCTATTTCTGGAACCTAACCCCCGCGATAAACGAGGGTTCACTGTATACAAATAATAGAGCGCCCTCGCTTGCATTCACCATATCTTCATTTTTTCCAGGTCGCACAAAGTATGTCGTGAGTTTTGAACTCGAGCTCTCACCCTGCACAGCTATTTTGTGTTTTGTTGTGGCGATATGAGCTTTCAGATCGTTGGACCCCTTATTCGCCACAGAGACGCAAGTCCCAGCTTTGCACACTGTGCATTCTGCCTCCCACTTGTCACGCCCAGGGCGAAAACAGGGGTACTTTTTTTTGCAATTCATCCGTGAAACTGCATTTGCGTTTCGGCATTTTCTGTGTCTTCGCAGTGCGCCTACCTGCCTGTCAGCCTGCGAGCGAGAGAGTGAGCGAGCGCGCGAGCGAGCGTGCGTGCGTGTGTGTGTAGCGTGGCGCGCTTGTTTGTGAATGAATGAATACACGTTCCGGGGTTCGACTCGAACTGGAGCGTGTTTCCAACGGAATCAAAAACCCGGACATTTGAAGGATTTTATAAACTCCGGCCGGACAGCCTCTGAAAAGAGGACATGTCCGGGCAAAAGAGGACGTATGGTCACCCTAAGTTGATCCGTTCTTAAGACTTCGCCCTACAACCACAACAAAGCGTATTCTTTCACCGTGCGCCGTTCGCGTTTGTTTACGTTGCTTACCACGCTAAACCGCGTAAGACGGAATGACGCGTAATTTTTTTTTTTTTTTTTACCGTCGTAACCCGAGGACCCCCGTACACATTGCCCCGCGGAAATTGAAAAATACAGTAGGCTATTAGTTTTCTTTCTTTTTTAACCGAAGCTTGTAAAATTAATTTGAGTATCAAATTTATTTTATTAAGTCCAATAAAATAATTTGGGTCGCATGCAAATCAACAGGGTCGGTCGGCAACCGGAAACTTAGATTTATTTTTTTTAGGCCCCATGAGCTCTACTCTGAAGCTGTCAACTTTAGACTTTTATCTTTGTGTATTAAGCCGCTCCTTCTTGTAATATTTTATATATTTTACATGTTTTATTGGTTTCACTGTGATGTGTTTAATGCCGTAAAGTACTTTGTTGCAACTTGTTACAGTTGTTTTACATGTGCTATGTAAATAAAATGACTTCACTTGACAATTTTCTGAATGTTTCTGTTCAAATGTAGATTGGATGTTTCTGACCTTACTGACTTTTCTTCTCAATTATATGTGATATGTTGTAATTCATTGTCCATAATTCAATAAAACCCACCCAGTCCTATTCAACTTGGTATAACGGTTCCATCTACATGAATCTAATTTTGTTAGATTAAGTTTTGATTCTAATTAGTAATTATCTTGTATTAGACTTAGACAAATTTTACTGATCCACAAGGGAAATTATTACAGTAGCTCACACATCACAATATACTATAATACCAAAAAGAAAAATATAAATAGTATAATAAATTCTAAACAAGTAGCAGAAATAAAGCATAACTCTATGTATTATATACGTAAAGTAAATATAAATATATATACAATATAAATGTAAATATAAATGTACAAATGTATATGCACCAGTAAATATATAAATATATAGTACCGTATTTGGCGATCTTCAAATCCAAATAGCATTTTTCTCTATAAAAAAAAAAACAAAAACAAAAAAGCTCATTGTCTAATTGTCAGTGTTACTCCTGCTCTGTTTTGCTAGTGATTCTCACTGAACTTGTATAAGCAATCAATACCTTCTGAAGGAGAGGTCGGCCCCACCTTCCAGCTCTCTAATGGGCCCCGTATGGAGGATATTGTTATTGCCTAAGACGAAATTCAGCCCAACCCAAGTCTAAACAAAAGTAATTTCACTAAACCATGAGAAAACATTTTATGCATTGTTTGTAGGTGCAATCTTCCAGACATATTAGCTTAAGCAGGCAGAGGATTGAGCAAATAAGAAGAAAGGTCGGCAGTTCAATTTCCACCTAACCAATTTAGCCACGTCTTTTCTTGTTAGGACAATATATTTTACAATGCCCATCGCCCATTCCAGTCACACTATTCCAGACTGTGGTTCTGACAGTGAGCATACTGTATGTATTATTTATTTTTGCATTGTAGTTTGTTTCCTGGTTTGTGGATTTTAAACTTAATGAAGCCATTAATATTTAGATGTCTGAACCAACCTGGGAATGTTTATAATTAGGTTGTAAAACTACAACTGCACTTTTAAATGATGCACTTGTGACAAAAAGGTTCAATTCTTTAGTTAAACCACAATACACCACAGTACTCTTCTCATATTTGTTGTTTTTGCTCTCACCCCAGCACACATTTATTCATACACCAATATACATAGACTCTGAATGGAAGTACACAATGGCAGTCGGCACAGCTCTGAGCAGGGTTCCTCATTTAGGAAAGCGTGACCACACACCTTCATAGAAAAAGGTTAATCCAAAGTCAGACCACGTCTAATAGCATTTGAGTTTCCAGAGGTAATGGACTGAAGTTGTCCTTCTTTCAGTTCTGCTAAACTCTGATGTTTTGTTGTTTTACAGTGTGTAAATCTACATTTCATTATCAATGCAAAATAATTAAAAAACATTAGATCACAGAACACAAATTAGCACTCTAATAAACAGATGACATGCAGGATTATAAAAAGCCTTATATAAAGCAATTTAGATTTACCTCCACTCACCTCTCAGCAGTAATACAATACTCATTTACTGCAGTAGTCAAAACTAAAATATAAGCCTCTATGTAAACAGGGGCCAGGGGACTGGTGCAGTGGTGCAGAGTCAAGTCTCTTTGAATGACACAACACCACGATGGGGAAATACTTTCACATACCTGTCGAAGTCTGTAAGACAGATTTGGACATTGTCGACCTTCATACAAACTAAGCTTGCCCTGCTTTCATTTGCAGCTCTCATTGGGGTCTATAAATTGCCACAGATTAGTTCGGCTATTGTGCTCTGACCCCATCCCAAACCTGATTGTGTGGCATGGGGATTTGAGGGTGACCTTCAGACTCTCACCTGCCCGCTGGCACAGGATGCCACCAACCCAACATCCGGACGATGAGAGGGGCTAACCAAGCGTTACCTCCATCCATCATCACATTACACATACTTACACACACAGGCCTGATTTAATGTCCTTTCAGAGCTGCAGAGACATGCTGGGCCACACTGAAACATGTGAAGCAGCTAATTAGTCTATGCCAACAGCAGAGGTTCACCAGTCATTTAGTACACCAAGGGTGAAATCCCTTCTTGAGTGCTAATGAAGCTTTGTCCATCACAGTGGTCTCATCCATTAGAGCGCTACAACACTCCCATAACCAAGAGCTGGTGTTCAGAAAAGACACTTTTGAAGTAACTTTCTGTGTGTCTCTAAAGCTAAGACAAAACTGAGTCAGGCTCAGTGCGTAAAAAATAGCAAAGCTGTAGCAACTCAGCAGGGTTCAGAGTATTTCTTACAGCTGTAGCACTGCATCAGTGATTAACACAACATACTAACATACTAATACAGCATTATAGTAGTGACAATGTGACTGTGAAAATGTATACTGCACTAGTCACTTGAGAAAGTAAAAGACAACTCCACGTGGGAAGAGCTGCTGAGGCTCAGAACAGAAAACAGAAGCATTTCAGACATGTGCTGTGCAGAACAGAAATGCTTCATCTTACGAGGGAAGGCTGGACAGTGCAGATCTCAGATTAAGATTTATAATAAATCGACTGCTCATAATCATTTATATTTCTGGATTTGGCAAAAAAGCTAGCTTTTTTTTTTAACTTTATTCAATTGTCACCGTTCACCTGCATGCAGAAGAGCAAATAACAGTTTTACACATGAGCAGGCTGTTTTACAAACAAAGCACATAAGGATAAGCAACATCCCACTCACTCGAGTGTTTCTGTTTACCAATGACCTCTAAAAGGGCAAAGCCTGTCACTCAGTACAAGCCCAGACAACCAGCAGCTGTTAAAAGAGAAGGGTTAAGTAACACAGCTCCCTCTTCTGAAGCCTCTGCTCTGATGCTGCAGTCTAAATCATATCTATGATGGCACAGAAGCAACTCTATGAACTTATAGAGGATAAAAAGAAATGTATGATGCATGACACAAACTGTGGTATAAAATGTGGCATACTGCAATTGTACTAAATCAGCTCTATACACAACATGTACATTACAAAGGCAAAAAGTAACCTCACAACAACATGATCAGGTTTTGTTGGTGATAATCTTGATGCTTTCAGTATTCCCGTAGAGAAGAAACTTTTGCTGACTCCAGGTAACAAACATCTACTGGTATTTCCAGGAGTTCACCATTGAAATTTGAAATCAATATTTTATAATAAGATTTTCATTGTAATATTACAAAATCATAATTCTAAAGAAAAATGCATAAAATAAGTCCAAAACCCTCCATTCATATATTACCCTAAGCAAAGATCTTTGAGAAATCTTTGATCAATGCATCTACCCATCAAAGAAAAAAAAATTAAATCCACTCTATTGCTTCTGTTATAATATCAGTGAGGATAGATTGCAGGGGTATCATTGACATAGAATAGGCAATAAGAGTTAACATTCAAAAGCAGAGGATAAATTGCCCTAGTAATGGCAGTGGCAATGAGGTAATGATAAGATGTCCATCCATCAACTCCATCTGAATGTATAAGTGAGTTGGATTAGCATAATCTTTTTGCATGACAGCCATTGTGGCATTTCATTAATATTAAGGTCAAATTGTTTTCCCCAGGTAAATGTGAGGTCATAAATAGAAATAAAGTATGTCATATATAACATTAGCAAAACTGCATTAATGACAGGTTGATCAATCATTCAGCAATTTTACCATCTCACAACAGGCCCACAGTCACTTTGTTATCACACTAATCCGGATAACTTCAGTCGTGAGACCGAGAGAATAAATGAGTTTACTCCTACAACGATTGGATTAAACTGAAGAACTGAGCAGCAACTGTTTGGCCTTAACACCACACTGCAGCAGCCTAAGATCAGACTATATGTTTAAAAGGCCGATTATAGACAACCTGAGACACACTGTATATCATAACAATATTGCATCTTTGACATCTTTGAATCTAGCTCATTTTAATTACAGTTTTATATTGTGTCATATTATATGAAGCCCCTAGCCCAGACACACCAGACAGTACAATTTTGTCAAGTAGGAGGAGTGGAGTATTATTGAGATGCATTTAAGTACTTTCAATGTTTTTGTTAATGTGTTATCGCAATTATGAATTTGGGATTTATAATGCTGCCACACTATAGTAAGAAGAGCTAAACAAGCAGCACTGATTCACAGAACTCAGGTGGGGTCTCAATTTAGGATAGCACTTGGGAGCACTAACTCATTCCACTCTGAATCCGGATTCCATTACAATGATAAGCAGCTGCCCATAGCAAGTAGTTAAATGCTCCTGAAAGGATGGGTCAAATGCAGAGAAATAATTTCCCTACGGGGATAAATAAAGAATATCTTCTTCTTCTTCTTAATTGTGTATTGTGACTCAAGCTGACTCAGTAGTAAATTAGTTTAAAATGTGACCCACTAGTGCCCATTTTCTGCTATTTCTGAAACATGGGCACTATTATACCAGTTCTCTATGCTCGGATAACAGTTTTATCACAACAGTGTCGTCTTAAATACATACATAAAGAGCATTGCCATTAGTTACTATGTAGTATCAATACGATCACTACAGTATTCATTCTATGCTAGTGGTGCAAAACATTAGTACGACAACTACTACTATTTTATTACTATGCACAATGTTACAAAGCAGAAATGGTATTTTGAATAACTGGAAGATAAGTACAAAAAAGCTTTTGCCTATTATCCATATGCTCTTGCCTGACCTATAGAAAATGAAAACGATAGTGTAAATGTGACAGCTTTTATGAATTACTATGTCCAAATCTATGTAGATGCATTGTATGACTGAGGGAGAGATCTTTATTAGAAACAACAGGAAGGATGAGAGTCCTCACTGCAGTGGAGTGGCCCAGATGAGAACAGGGGGCTGGCTGTCACACACTGACAGGAGAGGGTTTGGGGCTGCTGTAGATTCACTTCAGTGATTAACCTCTTACGCTGTGGACGGCCCGTGCACGGTCCCTTTCACGTTTTTTTTTTTTCCTTTCCATATAAGAGCACACATTCCCGAACGTGTATCATGACAATCTACACATCAAATGAAACCTTACAGTCTCATCTTTTTGACTATGCAATTCATTTCCCGGCACAACAAACACTCCCCGAGCAGTAAACTGTGCGTAATTTACGCACAGTTTACGCAGCAGCATGCGTCTTGCGCCTTTGCTGTTGATTTGAGTTTCCTTGATTGAAAATATGGCTAAAAGGACTGGAAAGAGAAAATATTTAACTTTGGAGGCTGCACAAGTCGATTTCAGCTCTGGAGGAGTCGGAGGTAGAGAATCAGGAAACGTATGGGCTGTGTGGAGGAGGCGTTGTTTATGAAGGATGTACTTCAGGATGTGTAAGTATCATTTTATTATGTATTTGATGTAGTATTTGAATAAAAATAAAACAATAAACATTAGATTTTTTTTCTGCATTTAGATCACTTTTTGTAAAATAGACCTACTATTATTTATTGGGTGTTTAGATAAAATAAATAAGAAAATAAATAAGAATAGATTTTAGTTTTTAGATTTAGATTTTTGTCTTAGATAATTTTTGTTTTGTCTTTATTGTATTTTGTACACTGTTTTTGCACTACTTTTTGCACTACTTGGCCAGAGAGAAA
Organism: Paratrypauchen microcephalus; assembly: GCA_036785185.1. Taxonomy (NCBI): domain Eukaryota; kingdom Metazoa; phylum Chordata; class Actinopteri; order Gobiiformes; family Gobiidae; genus Paratrypauchen; species Paratrypauchen microcephalus. The sequence goes on along the minus strand of JAVJIX010000001.1, from coordinate 11,205,846 downwards.
CAAAATTTCGATTCACTGTATGTTGAACACATATGGGAGAATTGACAATAAAGCTGACTTTGATCTTTGAAAATAAAATTTTAGAAAGCATATTTTGAGCTTATTTCCTATTATATTTTTGTGTTTTTCTTACTAGTGTCATCACGGTGTACCAATAAAGCCCAACTGCAGATAAAGAGCCCTACCACGACCGGAGCAACAAAGAACGGATGGGCAGCAGTGGTGACCGCACAAATGGCAGGCTGAAGTGTAGAAGATGTCAGTCAAAGACAGCTGTAAAATGTTCTACCTGTGACACTGCACTCTGCTTTATTCAAACAAGGGACTGCTACAGTCAGTGGAACACACCAGACTCTTAGTGTGTAAATACCTGTAAATATGTGTGTAACGTTTAGTGTCCATGGTTTTTTGAAAATGTATACAGTGTGCAGTGTTATAGAATTTTTCAATACATATTATCATTTTCAACACTTGTTTGGTCTATTTTTGATTGAAAAAAACACTTTTTTATAGAATGTAATTCTCAGGGACATAATATAGAAAGAAATACAGAAATGGATTCCTCTAGTTGTAAGCTTTCAGTAGAGCCCTCAATGATGTCTGTAGGTTGAATGAGTTAAAAGTTAAAACGTTTTCTAAATGTTTCCAATTTGGATAGGTTTGGATAGGTTTGGATAAAAGCATGATCCCTGTATAAAACGCCTGGACAAAGTATAACAAAAAGTGGAGTAAAAAGTTTATTTTTACAGCTATTGATTCCCAATTTGAAATTTGAGTGGTCAACAACTTATTGTATTGAAAGATAGTGTATTTAAGGCCTCAGCTATGAACAGCAGCTATAGACACCTCTTATATTTACAAAAAATTTAGGCGAGGATAAAAAAAAAAACACTTTTTATTTGGTGTTCCAAGGTGTGTAACTTTTTTCCAATCACATTTGGAGTGAATGTAAATGCTGAGGGTAAAACTAGAGAATGTTACCTTTACACAGAGACCAAACATTTGTATATAATCCATATACTTCAATAACAGGTATGATTTTAATTTGGAGAGGTCTTTTTAGGGACAATTGCTCAAAAAAGGCCCTCCATTGTAAGGGGTTAAGGACAGACAAACTGAAAACTGAAATAAAATGACTGGAATAAAATAAAGAACATATTAGGGCCAACTCTGCTCAAGCGGGGGAAAAATGACAAGCGAATCAACCATGCGAAATAGACCTCCACTTATTTTAAAGAGAGGAATATTTCTTTCCCACTGGGTAACTGTGCAGTAATGTAATGGTCCACAGTGGTGGGAGCAGTGGAGGTCAGTATGAGCGTTGATCAAGCATGTCTCTAACAGCCCTATACCTCACTATGGGCTCTTCTGTCCTACAAGAGGTGAACCACTGCACATGACCCCTTCGTCTTTATAGATTCACTGTCTCTGCTTATGTGTCAAATCAGATCAAGGCAACTTGTCAGAATAGGGAAGGAAATATAATACAAATAGGCTACATCTGTTTGTGCTACTGAAAAGACTGTGTAGCTGTAGTTGTAGTAACTGAGAAGGGCCAGTGCTGGAAGTGCATTCACTTCCTCATTCTTTCAAAGTGAACTGCAGCCTCCTCCTCCTCAGACAGGGAGTGGGGCGTGCATGCAGGAACAAGATGTGCAACTATATCACACAGCACTGTAGTAACAGTGTGGTAATCACAAATTACATTTCTGCTGTAGTAAACACAGCCCTGTGAGTCTGTAGGTAACGCCACAGTGGATGCAAAGGTCCTGCATCAGCTCTCAGGAAAACCCAGGGTCTCCCAGCTGAACGGGAAACACCCGCAGGGAGGGGACAGGGCAGCAGGAGGCTGGAGAGTCTGACATCACTCAATGTTCCTGTGAACTCTCGTGCGTATGTGCCCGGATCACTCCACACACACACACACGCGCACTGTAGTTTCCTTCTGCTATGGGCACATTCATTATTCTGAGTTTGCTGCACCACCAGCACGCAGATGCTGCATTTTACACTCCAGAGAAGCGAAGGGAGCATCGGCCATAGCACAGCCTCTAAATCTGCAGACAAGCCTAGGCTACAGGTTAGATCCTTAAAGCTCTAAAACAAGACACTCATCCGACTGGAGCTATGCACCAGCCCCAACATCTGCTGCAGAACCACACAAACCGAGATTATCCGACACCTCCAAGACATGGGCTCTATCCGACACGCTGCGCTCATTGCAAAGTTGAAGGACAAGGCGGGAGAGGCTGGACACTCGATATTAGGCTAAATGACAGCGACACCATGTCCAGGCCAGTTACAGTAAACGGTGGGGCAGTGCCAGGGGGTGTTGATGGGCTTCAGCAAAGCGCTCCAAAAAACTGCATTGCCATTGCCAAAGCTAGGCGTCCCATTGTGAATTAAACAAGCACACAAGAGGCCAGGTTAGGGCAGACATAATTGCTCATTTCACGCTTCACATCTCCACTAGGCGTTATTACAAGTAAAGACTGGAAAATCTTGAAGGCTAGTTAGCATTACTTCCTTAGCCAGCCCATCCACCACGGCAGCAGCAGTAGCTCCACTGTCTTCTCGCTCTCTCCCTCTCTGGTTCTGCTCTCCGCGCACACCGCCGTACCGTCCTGGGACTTACCGGTCTTATGTGCTGATGGTGCCGCTGTGACGAGACAACAAGTGCGGGGAGGCTGCCGGCCACCGCTCCGCTGCTCCGGGACAACAGGAGGACTGATCTGCACACTTTCGCAGCCATCTCTGGAGTGAACCTCGCCGGGAAGGAGACTGCTGCGGGCGGACCGAGACGCACCGAGGGGAAGAGGGAGGGGAGGTGGGCGGAGAGCAGGGCCGGACTACGGCTGCACACATACCCAGTGCTGCACCACTATGCAAACACACACAGCTAATACAATACTGGATTTGTGGGCTAATTCACACAACATAATGGACTGCATTTAATTTGTCGCATTAGTGCAAAGTAATGAAATCTGCCAACAATAATTTGATTTCTCAGGTGTCATGAGAACCAACAATGCAGGCAGTGTTTGCACAAGGTGGTAGCAACAGGGGAGATCTATCTATTGATCTTAAGTTGGTGATTTAAAGAGTTATTGTATAGATTTGTAGGAAATCAGTAGAACCAAATAGGCCTTTTCCTTGTGACTGACAAAAACACACTTTTGTCATAATACATTTGCAGACATTTTTATAAACCGCCGCTTCAAGTTTAAAAATGTCCCCATAACATTCTTCAGATATCTTTCTAATGGTTTTGGCACACTTTCTGTGAGTGAGTCTAATATTAGCATGCCCTTCATTCACTCTTGTGTCCATGTCCCAAGAGAGTATAGCATTATAACATTTACCATGGAGAATCAGGAATAATTTAACCTATCCGTTGACTATAAGGCAGTACCCTATATATGCTCTATATGGTTATAGTCATTTGCATTTTAAATCCATGGAACTCAGACTGTTTTCCTCAGTGTCACTCAGCCAGTCTTAACATATAGTATATGAGCTGTAATGAGCTGTTTTGGTCAATGAATGTTAGGGAGACTCCCTTTAGAGGAATGTAACCTGTTCTGCTTAAACTTTGACCAAGACACAGCCATCACACTGCCAACCACACCTGCATTGGACACTTGAAACTGGCAAGCAATGAGCAGCTATTGAATTATTGATTTTAAGGCTAAATGCATTTTGTGGCTTTCCCTGCAGAGACGTATCTTGTAGCCTGTTTGTCTTAAACATATACACCAGACATGGGACCAAGTCACACATGTGCAAGTCTCAAGTAAGTCTCAAGTCTTCACCTTCAAGTCACAAGTAAGTCTCAAGTATTTTTTTCTTGGGCAAGTCAAGTCAAGTCAAGTCACAGGCTATGTCAAGTCAAGTCAAGTCCTGTAATAGGTCAAGTCAAGTCCAAGTCAAGTCACCTTTGGCGTATTGTTGTAATTTTAGCTGCAGAATCTGATCTTAATAAAGTGAAAGGCAATATATAAGAAAGTGTAAGTAATCATCACTGGCTAATGTGCCCAACCTGTTATCAAATATTTGTATTGTAAATACTCATGTTCAGTAAAATACATCGTAGACTCAAACAAAACAGTGATAATGTAATTATTGGTTATTTATTGGTAAAAGTGATCTGTACATCAAAAACCAAACTGTTTCACATGTTTTCAACATTGTTTCAGCATTGAGTTGAAACCAGTAACAGCTAAAACAAACTTGTATTAAACTTTGTTACACTCCCTAACTCACTCCCACACACACACACACACACACACACACACACACACACACACACACACACACACGCACACACGCACACACACACACACACACAGAATATCCACAAGTAGCTATCCTTTTACAAAGTAACAATAACAGCTAAAACAAATACTAACTTACAGTAAATTCAACTGTCACATTTCTTTGCTCTTTTCTTTGCACATTTCTCTCTCACATGCTTTCTGTCACTCACACTCACACAGTATATCCATAAGTCATTCCCCTTTTGTGAGGAAACAAATAATAGCTAAAACAAATAGCTTATTAATATTAAACTTTGTTACATTTCTCCTCTCACTCACTCACACACACACACACACACACACACGCACACACACGCACGCGCACGCACTCACACACACACACACACACACACACCACTCCTCGCGTGCGTAATGGGTCAGGCGCGCTCCTCGAGAGCTCGTGTATTTAGACTACACCTTTGTAAGAGACTGACTAAGAGTAAAAAGTGATGAGAGTTTTGTTTATTATTATTATTTGAACGTAGACCCTCGGTCAAGTGGTCTCCTGCACACCACAAAACCAAGCCAACAACTGATCTGAGCAACGCCAAGAGACATTAACGCCACATAGTCCTCCACCACAAGCGCAAACACAGCGCAACTCTCACATCTGAGGGGACGAAACCAGGACTGGACCAGGTCTAGACCTGGACTAAACCGGGATTAAACCACCACGGGCCACTCTTTGCTGATTTCGTGCGGCTGGTTTGTGGCTGGGGCTGAGAGTACGCGGTCCGGGCGCCGCGGATCGTTTTCGTGCTCGCAGCCCCGGTGTACGCGCGGCCTCGTGCCGGTGGTGGTGCACGTGGTGCACGTGTTGCGTCCCAGGACATGGCAGTGCCGTTGAATGAGCACGAAAACATTATGTGACCACGCAAGTCATTCAAGTCATCGTGTCTCAAGTCAAGTCAAGTCCCGAGTCCTGGACCTCCAAGTCCGAGTCAAGTCTCAAGTATTTCATTTTTTGTCGAATCAAGTCACAAGTCATAAAAACAGCGACTCGAGTCGACTCGAGTCCAAGTCACTAAGTCTCAAGTCCCCATGTCTGATATACACACATTACATACAACAACATATATCATACCTTTATGTTTGCCTATGAAATCTTAATTGTGGTATTGCTCAAGAAGTCATCCCAGTTCTTGCTCAGGTGCTGGCCATCACTGACTGTGGGAGATGCAATTTAAATGCAAATTGTCATCCACGGACAAGGACCTGCCCCAGGCCCCATAGGCTGCATTGATTCACCAAAGTAAGTCCCTGTTTGGTGCCAAATAGTACTAAGCATTATCTGGAATGTCCCTTAACTTTGCATTTTAACTATAGTCTACACATTTTAGCTGTATTCTACATGTTTTGCGGCAGTTTACACATTATGTGCCTTGTACATCATGAAGAGTAAATGAATGCCATTTTACAATCATTGTGATAACTTATCATCAAACTCACCATGCATAAATATCTATTATTCACTACACAGCGACTGTGAAGTCATCATTATTGTTAAAATCAATACTGTTCATAAGTAAAATATTTTAACATAACAAAAGATAATTCTCTTTTTAAGAACTATAATGAATTCATCCATCCATCCATTTTCTTCCGCTTATCCGGGGCTGGGTCACAGGGGCAACAGTCTAAGCAGGGACTCCCAGACTTCCTTCACCCCAGACACTTCCTCTAGCTCCTCCGGGGGGACCCCAAGGCGTTCCCAGGCCAGCCAGGAGACATAGTCCTTCCAGCGTGTCCTGAGTCCTTCCCTGTGGCCTCCTCCTGGTAGGACATGCCCAGAACACCTCCCAAGGGAAGCATCCAAGAGGCATCCGGAACAGATGCATGAGCCACCTCAGCTGGCTTCTCTGACCTGATCCTCATCCCAGCCGCTTCACACTTGGCTGCAAACCGCCCCAGTGTATGCTGGAGGTCCTGGTTGGATGAGGCCATCAGGACAACATCATCTGCAAACAGCAGAGGTGAGATCCTGTGGTTCCCAAACTGGATCCCCTCCGGCCCCTGACTGAGCCTAGAAATTCTGTCCATAAATATGATGAATAGAACCGGTGACAAAGGGCAGCCCTGGCGGAGTCCAACATGCACTGGAAACAGGTCCGACTTACTACCGGCAATGCGAACACAGCTCCTGCTCTGGTCATACAGTGACCAAGCTAAGGGCCCCGAACCCAGTACTCCCAGAGCATTCTCCACAGGACCCCACAAGGGACACGGTCGAATGCCTTCTCCAGGTCCGCAAAGCACATATGAACTTTTTGGGCAAACTCTCATGCACCCTCGAGCACCCGATGGAGAGTATAGAGCTGGTCCAGTGTTCCCTGGCCGGGACAAAAAACACACTGCTCCTCCTGAATCCAAGGTTCGACTATCGGTCGAATTCTCCTCTCCAGCACCCTGGAATAGACCTTACCGGGAAGGCTGAGGAGTGTGATTCCCCGATAGTTGGAACACACCCTCCAGTCCCCCTTCTTAAACAGAGGGACCACCACCCCGGTCTGCCAGTCCAGAGGTACTGTCCCCGACCGCCACGCGATGTTGCAGAGACGTGTCAGCCAAGACAGGCCCCCAATATCCAGGGACCTAAGATACTCAGGACGGATCTCATCCACCCCTGGGGCCTTTCCACCGAGGAACTTTCCAACCACCTCAGTAACTTCGGCCAGGGTGATGAATGAGTCCGCCTCCAAGTCCCCAGCCTCTGCTTCCTCCTCAGAAGATTGAGGAGATTCTCAAAGTATTCCTTCCACCGTCCGATAACATCCCCAGTCGAGGTCAACAGCTCCCCACCCGCACTGTAAACAGTGTTGGTGAAGCACTGCTTCCCCCTCCTGAGGCACCGGACGGTTTGCCAGAATTTCTTTGAGGCCGTCCGATAGTCCTCCCCCATGGCCTCTCCGAACTCCTCCCGAACTCCTTTTTGCCTCTGCAAATGAATAATGAATTCAAGCTGTTGTATTATTCCGATCTTTGCGCTTTGTGCTACAATTTTGTATGAAAAGCGCTTTATAAATATTGTTTGATTGACTGATTGATTTATTGATTGGTCGAGTGATGTTGAGCTTTTTAACACGTTACTTACAGTGAGAATGCATGTCTTTGCGGTAGTTTTGAGAAATAAAAACACCTGTAATGGAATAAATACAAGATATATTTGTTTAATGCCATACTGGGGATCTCAGGCAAAGCTATATTTCATTACCACGACAAGCAGATGGTGGACCCTCCACCAGGAAAATTACACAGTGCACAGTTAAAAAAAACATGAAAACCCATCTCTTTAAAACCACCTTTCATTAAGTTTTTTTGTTTCTTCTGTTTCTCCTTGTTTGTCTCTTCATGTGAAGCATTATACAAGTGTTATCTATTATTATTGATGCTACTATATTTGTCTGCAGTGACCTGAACTGTTCTTCAACTTTATAATGACACAGCATGGGGTTCACGTTTCAAAGTCATAGTCATTTTACATATTGGGTCAATGGATAACATGGGGCAAACTGTTGTTACAATAGAAGCATTTATTATTTAATGTAAATTTTTATTTAATGTAAAACTTTACTATTTTTTAGGAAAACTGTGCTAGCAACACGCCGTCATGCAAGTCATGCATGTCATCAACAGTTGGACCTGCCTTATCTCCCATGCCACATTTTCACCCCCACAAAAGCAGCGTGGCCTAAATCAGCATGTAAGGGCTACCACAACATCACAGCCACAAGAGGTAACAAATATAATTGTTAAACATGCCACAGCGCTCCCCTCTTCTAATAATAATAACTCACAAACATTAATGAAATGCAGTTGTTCAGGGTATGCTTCAGTCTGCTTATAACCTTCCTGGGATTTTGTGTACACAATAAAAAGTTGTATAATGTTCTTGCTTTGAATCATGTTTGAAAACAGCTTTTGGAATTTGTCTGATCTTTAAACCTTCAAACTAAAACAAAAATCCTCAATAAGGTTATGTTTGCAAATGAGTATTGGTTCTAGTTGAATGCAGAATGCAGAAATGCTGAATTAAAGGGATAGTGCGTTTTTTTTAAATTTATTTTTATATTAATCTGTATGGATTTCCTTCTAAAAGTTACGTGTGTTGACACCGGCTTACCTCTGACAGTCTCAGCTGATCCCGGTTCGGCTCGCTTTCTGGAGCCTACGTAAGTAGGTCCGGTAACTTCCCTGGAATATGAAATAAAGCTTGTTTTTCTTCTCAAAACAAAACATTTGTTAGAAAGGTGATATATTTGCGTCCGAAACAGTTGTCCACGAAACATCCAGCAGCGTATTTCACATTTGCGTATTGTCTCTCTCCACTCGTCTCACTACGCCCATGTTAACTCTATCAGCCTGTTCACCTTCAGCGGATGTCTACGCCGAAGTTTACAAGTGAACAGGCTGATAGAGTTAACACAGTGATACGAGTGGAGAGAGACAATACGCGAGTGCGAAATACACTGCTGGATGTTTGGTGGACAACTGTTTCAGAAGCAAATATATCACCTTTCTAACAAATGTTTTGTTTTGAGAAGAAAAACAAGCTTTATTTCATATTCCAGGGAAGTTACCAGATCTACTTACGTGGGCTCCAGAAAGCGAGCCGAACCGGGATCAGCTGAGACTGTCAGCGGTAAGCCAGTATCAACACATGTAACTTTTAGAAGGAAACTCGTACAGATTAACATAAAAAACGCACTATCCCTTTAAAAGATCAAGATCAAAGATCAAAGTCAGCTTTATTGTCAATTCTGCCATATGTGTTCAACATACAGTGAATCGAAATTTCGTTTCTCTCTGGCCAAGTAGTGCAAAAAAGACAGTGTACAAAATACATTATAAAGACAAAATGCAACAAAAACTATCTAAGACAGAAATCTAAATCTAAACTAAAGTCTAAGATCTAAAATCTGAAAGCAGTGCAACATAATAAATAAATACCTATTTACAGATGTCCAAAAATGTGCAGTGTGCATCAAAATGTGCAATGGAAGATACAGCAGTGAGATGGTAATGTGCAATAGAATGTGCATTGAAGTTAAGATAAAAATAAAAATAAATGTGCAACAGTAGTAATTCTAGTGCAATAACAGTAGTAGGGTCATTCCAGAATTGGAGGACATTTTACGTCCCACCCATCAAATATTAAATAATCCACATACAAAATACTAAAACATACAGTTTCTGAGTGAATTTACTTGTCCTGAGACCAAATCTAAAAAAACTAAGAGAAAAGAATGCTTGAAAATAGTTTTTAAAATACCAAATAAGTCTGGGGTACCCCCCAAAATGCCATTTTCCTCTTGTCCCACCCCTCTAATGACCAAATTGAATCTCAAATAAAACAGTTAAAATTGAATTGAAATTTCTTGTTTTTTCTATCATTTGTTTCATTGCCATCTCTTGTAATGCGGGAACATTTGTTTTAATAGACATAATATTTCAAATAATAATTATTCATGGAACATGTGTCCCACAACATGCACGCAACCCTGTTACCATAACATTTTTAGTCTGGTAGAAGAAGAAAGCAGTAAACCACATGATCCCCTGGACTTGACATCATCAAACAGTTTTTCAAAAGAATAGGTATTTTTCATATTTTTATAACATCGTTAGCCTTGATTGAATGTCTCACTCTACCTCATGCAACCCTGTTATGCAAATGATCAGAATAAGACAATTATTTTTTTCCTTTACGTATTTGCATAAATAAGTTTTTCCTCTTGATTAGTAATAACAGCTAGCTATACAGCTAGCTTATACTCCTGAGATAAAGCTAACATTAGCGCGATTTTGCAACCCTGCTACCTGCAACCCTGTTACTGTGATTAGAGTAAATAAATAAATAAACCATATAAATCATATAATACATTTTGACCGTCAGCTGAGCTAATCAAGCATTTAATAGTTTATTATTGATGAATATGTAGCAGAAAATCAAGAAGGTGAAGGTTTATTTTTCACGAATTTTAAAGCCAAAATGTCCTCCAATTCTGGAATGACCCAGTAAACAACAGTACAATAGTAGTAAAATTCCAGTAGTAAATGTAAATGTGCAACAGTAGTCCTTAGCAGCAGTTTTTTAAAGTGTCTAGAGTGATATGTCTTTTTATGGAATACAGGTTATGCCAATATGGGGGGTGGGGGGTGGGAGACGGCTAAGGTGAGAGTTTAGGTGAGAGTTCAGCCTCCTGACAGCCTGGTGGATGAAGCTGTTTGACAGTATGGTGGAGTATGCCCGGAGACTCCGGTACCTTCTCCCCGAGGGCAGGAGGCTGAAGAGGCTATGTGCGGGGTGGCTCGGGTCACCCACAATGCTGGACGCTCTGCGGGTGAGCCGGGTGTTAAAAATGTCCAGGAGGGAGGGGAGAGAGACACCAGCGATCCTCCCAGCTGCATTCACTATGCACTGCAGGGCTTTCCTGTTCTGTTCAGTGCAGCTCCCGTACCACACAGTGATGCAGCTGGTCAACACTGTCAATGGTGCCTCGGTAGAAGGTGTTCATGATGGGTGGGGGGGCTCCAACTCTCCTCAGTTTGCGGAGGAAATAGAGGCGCTTCTGAGAGAAAGAAAGAATAGTAACACACAGTACTCGAGTTGAGGGGGGATGGGGGGGGGGCATCCCCCCTGTGGGAAAAAAATAGTCAAAATCATCCCTCTTCTAAAACGGGCATCCCTTCTTCCATCCCTTATGGCATTTTATCAATCAGGCATGATTACGCGCTCCCGCCAATCATGACGATTGCCGCTGTTGTGTTTGCGCCTGTTCGCCGATCAGCTGTGAGCGTGAATGTTTACGCGGCATTTCCAAGAGAAGAAGAATCCTTAACTTGCTACGTTAATGCAACGTAAGAAGGAACTCTCGCCTCGAGACACGGGATAAATTCGGGATTATATCCTTTTCTCCGGAGCTCCGGATTATTAAAGACAACACAGCAAACTGTTAGAATGGAGCTGACCGCATTCTTATGGGTGAGTCATATTATCAGATTATTTCTGCATCTAATTTGGCACTAAACCAGGACTAAACCAAGACTAAACTAGGTATAAACCAGGACTAAACCAAGACTAAACCAGGTCTAAACCCGGACTAAACCAGGTCCAAACCAGTACTAAGCCAAGACTAAACCGGATCTAAACCAGGACTAAACCAAGACTAAACCGGGACTAAACCAAAACTAAACCAGGTCCAAACCAAGACTAAGCCAGGACTAAAACAGGTCTAAACCAGGTCTAAACCAGGTCTAAACCAGGACTAAACCAGGCTTAAACCAGGTCTAAACCAGGTCTAAACCAGGTCTAAGCCAGGACTAAAACAGGTCTAAACCAGGTCTAAACCAGGTCTAAACCAGGACTAAACCAGGCTTAAACCAGGTCTAAACCAGGTCTAAACCAGGTCTAAGCCAGGACTAAAACAGGTCTAAACCAGGTCTAAACCAGGACTAAGCCAGGACTAAACCGGGACTAAACCAGGACTAAACCAAGACTAAATCAGGACTAAGGTGTGTGTATGTGTGTGTGTGTGTGTGTGTGTGTGTATACGTGTGTGATAACATATATCCTGTGTATTATTGAATTACTGAATGATTATATGGACTTTTTGTGTTTTAATGTGTCTTTGTACTGTAATAAATGGCACAATTGTGACTCAAAGGCAGCATTAGTGTCTCTCTAGTGAAAAGTTGGTAAATAGAGAGGATTGGGAAGTGGGACTAGGAGCACTGATTTAATACTGCAATTTGCAAATATAAACCGCTGTGAGATTTTTTTTTTTTTTTTTTTACTGAAAATTAATGGTAGCCTTTTGTAAAATCCATGTTAAAAATAGAAGTACATATTGACACGAAAACCACCTGTGATACCTGAACCTTTTGAAAATGTGCCTTTATCTACTGTAATGATCCAACTGATTTTGCATTATTATATTGATGGGTTTGAGACAGCCCAATGTGCCTTTATCAATATCTAAAAGCACTTCTCTCACACAGCAGTAGGCTCCCCAAATGTATCAAAGTATTTAATATTTCCCTTTGCAGTAGACCATATGGTGTGGTCACTGTAACAGACTTAATTGCTGCATAAAGTAACATTTGATAAAGAGCATGATTGTTATAATCATGGTTTTGCTGTCCCATTGTTCATTGTGATTATGTACAGCCTACAATCATCCATTCCACTCCAAATTTGAAATTACGTGTCACTGAAGCAAGAAAGATTGCTTCTATTTCATTCAGATGGTTCAAGTGCACTGAGGAGTAATATCTGGTTTTGATCAAATTTTCAGGCCAAAGTCAAAGTATTAGATTGGAAGTAATCTTTGTAATAATAATAATAATAATAATAGTAATACAAAAAGTAAAAAATATTTGTCTATGTCTACATAGGCTGCTGTTTAGATAACTTGAAACAATGGTTAATAAATAAGGTGCATCTTTAGCTTATAATATTCAAGTATATAGCCTGCACATTTATGTCACTTATGGCCTCATTGATTTCCAATAACTGTTTTTTTTATTGCTCCTGTTTAGGCTAACCATCTCAACCTTATTGAGGCTACAACAAAGCAAGCATTGTAGACTACCATGACTACCACCCTGTCATCCTGCTAATCCATCCTATCAGAATGGCTGTGTAAGGGAATAAAATAGGCCTATAGTACAACGCAAATGTGGCGGCACGGTAGCTGAGTGGTTAGCGCTCTTGCTTCACAGCAAGAAGGTTCCGGGTTCGATCCCCGGGTCTGGGTGGGTTTCCGGTTTCCCCCACCAACCCAAAACATGCACCATAGGTACTCCAGGCTGGGTCCTGACCAAGCCGAAGCAAGAAGATCATGGAGATGGTCCCCGGGCGCCCTAATGTGTGTGCTGCCCACTGCTCCTAATATATACATATATATATATATAGGATGGGTTAAAATGCAGAGAAGAATTTCTCCAGTGTGAGATCAATAAAGTTCACTTCTAAAATGACACAGGCTACACTATGGGCTCTGTTCTGGTGGAGGGTCTGTTACTGTGGCATCTCACTCAAAACAATTGGGTGATGATGACACCACTAAGTTAGAGGTCATCTATGAACAATGTATTTTCAATATTTTATTTAGCAACACAACACCTGCAGCCTAATTGATAAGATAGATAGATACATTGTTTTCATATTGTGAGGAGCATTCCAAGCAAACAGCTGATCTTCCACCATAGACTTTTTATACAGTGTATGTCTTCCACCAGAAAAGTTAGTTGCACCTTTAACGAAGACTAAAAGTTAATTTAGACACCCATTTTTGACTTAAAGTATTTTTTTATGTTATCATGCAGGCAAACAATTCATTCAGTGATCAGCTGATCAGATGTAGCCTATAGCCTAATGCACGCACACCATAGCACGCACGCATAACCAGAGGCTGTACGCCCACAACTGGACTAGAAAAACACATATATACACTCAACAAAAATATAAACGCAACACTTTTGTTTTTGCTCCCATTTTTCATGAGATGGACTTAAAGATCTAAAATTCATTCCAGATATACAATATTACCATTTCTCTCAAACATTGTTCACAAATCTGTCTAAATGTGTGATAGTGAGCACTTCTGCTTTGCTGAAATAATCCATCCCACCTCACAGGTGTGCCACATCAAGATGCTGATCTGACATCATGATTAGTGCACAGGTGTACCTTATACTGGCCACAATAAAAGGCCACTCTGAAATGTGCAGTTTTGTCTCACAGCAAAATGCCACAGATGTCACAAGAATTGAGGGAGCGTGCAATTGGCATGCTGACAGCAGGAATGTCAACCAGATCTGTTGCTCGTGAAGTGAATGTTCATTTCTCCACCATAAGCCGTCTCCAAAGGCATTTCAGAGAATATGGCAGTACATCCAACCGGCCTCACAACCGCAGACCACGTGTAACCACACCAGCCCAGGACCTCCACATCCAGCAGGTTCACCTCCAAGATCGTCTGAGACCAGCCACTCGGACAGCTGCTGAAACAATTGGTTTGCATAACCAAACAATTTCTGCACAAACTGTCAGAAACCGTCTCAGGGAAGCTCAACTGCATGCTTGTCGTCCTCATCGGGGTCTTAACCTGACTCCAGATCGTCGCCGTAACAGACTTGAGTGGGCAAATGCTCACATTCGATGGCGTCTGGCACGTTGGAGAGGTGTTCTCTTCACGGATGAATCTCGGTTTACATTGTTCAGGGCAGATGGCAGACAGCGTGTGTGGCGTCGTGTGGGTGAGCGCTTTGCTGATGTCAATGTTGTGGATCGAGTGGCCCATGGTGGTGGTGGGGTTATGGTATGGGCAGGCATCTGTTATGGACGAAGAACACAGGTGCATTTTATTGATGGCATTTTGAATGCACAGAGATACCGTGATGAGATCCTGAGGCCCATTGTTGTGCCATACATCCATGAACATCACCTCATGTTTCAGCAAGATAATGCACGGCCCCATGTTGCAAGGATCTGTACACAATTCTTGGAAGCTGAAAATGTCCCAGTTCTTGCATGGCCAGCATACTCCCCGGACATGTCACCCATTGAGCATGTTTGGGATGTGCTTGACCGGCGTATACGACAGCGTGTACCAGCTCCCACTAATATCCAGCAACTTCGCACAGCCATTGAAGAGGAGTGAACCAACATTCCACAGGCCACAATTGACACAATTGATCTGATAAACTCTATGCGAAGAAGATGTGTTGCACTGCATGAGGCAAATGGTGGTCACACCAGATACGATACGATAAGATAAGATAAGATAAGCCTTTATTGTCTCTTCAGGAGAGAAATTTTGTTTGGACATGAGAGAGTGTGATTTATAATAAACACTAAAAACAGCACAGCAGACAGACACATAAGAAACAAGTATAATACATGAACAAAGGAAACATGCAACATTAAAAAAAGACTGCCATTGTTAGTACAACCTGTTTAAAACACACATAAAAACCCAACAGAAAAGTTGCATCCTCACACACACACATACACACACACACACCCGCTAAGACCTACTATTCAGTAGTTTAATTGACCAGGGAACCAATGAAAATTTGAACCTATTTGTTTTACAGTTTGGGACCCTGTATCTTCTTCTTGATGGCAGTATTTCATATTCACTGTGCAAAACGTGCTCGTCATCCTGTAGGATTTTCAAACCCTGCCTTTTCACTGACTGGTTCTGAGTCCCCAGACCCCCAGTAAAGCAAAAAATATATATATATATATATATATATATATATATATATATATATATATAAAAAAAATATATATATATATTTTTTTTAAATGCACATTTTAGGGTGGCCTTTTATTGTGGGCAGTCTAAGGCACACCTGTGCACTAATCATGATGTCAGATCAGCATCTTGATGTGGCACACCTGTGAGGTGGGATGGATTGTCTCAACAAAGCAGAAGTGCTCACTATCACACATTTAGACAGATTTGTGAACAATGTTTGAGAGAAATGGTAATATTGTGTATCTGGAATGAATTTTAGATCTTTAAGTCCATCTCATGAAAAATGGGAGCAAAAACAAAAGTGTTGCGTTTATATTTTTGTTGAGTGTATTTTCATTGGGCTATGTGCCACAGAGGAATGCAGAGAGCTGTGTGGTCTAGTCCTGGATCCATGGGTTTACTGTGGGCCAGTCAGGACGCACAGGGGCGGAGTGAGAGCCGAGAGCCGAGACCCACCCGCAGATGCGCCGAGCAACACGGAACTGTTTACAGCCCATCTACCCTGCGTACTCCGCGGAGCCACTCTGTACGGCTAGGACAGCACTATTTCAGGCTAACAGGGGATTCGGAAGTTTTTTATGTAAGTAATGATGTTTTATGTGTGACAAAAGAGCTTTATAAATTAAACTGTGTCGCAGAAATTCAGCCGCAGCCTCCATCCATCGTAAGTCATGGCTAGTGTGAGGTGCTAGCTTGAGTTAGCATTAGCTGTCATCTACAACAAATGAACTGTAAATGCTTATGAATTAAAGAAAAAACTGGTAATATGAACAGAAAAGACGGAGATCAAGCGTATACTTTATCTCTGGAGAACTCATGCTTTGCCAGTTGTTATAAAAGAAAGATTACTCAGACTGTAACAGGAAATGGCATTGACTGCAACAATTTGTACACCAGTTTGGGCTTTGGGTCCTCTGACAAAAGTGAAGTAATTTGAACAGAATACAGTACTCACTTCAGGCAATGACAATGACATGACAGACACTAGACTTTATCTGCACGACATCTAATAATCATGTGGTGTTAATTCAGTGATATGAAAAGACTAAGGTTCTGCCAGTTTCCCGGAGTTACTGTTCATGTCCACTGCAATCTGAAGATGACTGGTGACATCACATGCAAAACGTGTATTTTTGTCATTTAATCGCATGCATGAATAATATGGATATTCACATTGTTTAGTTTAGTTTATTAGTTTATTTGACAGGGACAATGCACATAAAAACATTGACCTACATAAAAGAGGTAATATGCCAGGTTATAGCAAATATGCTAATTTCCACCTGCAGTCCCTGGACAGGTTGATATAAAATGGCATAAATACCAGTAAAATACCATAAAAAACAACTTACAAAAACTAAGTCATAAAGATACATACATCACAACCACACGTGCTATATACATATATACATTTCGTATTTGTGCATTCACGCAGTTCATTAATGTGTGCATGTTTGATTGGATAAAGGCCATCGTTTGGTCAGACGTGCAAACATTGCATAACTTGTGCATGAAACTATTCCAGATGGCAGTGTGTTCCAGAGGCTTATGGCTTTGTATGAAAAGGAGGACTGACCAAACGAGGTTCTAAACTTTGGAACAGTACACTGTCCTTGGACTGTGGACCGTGTGGCTTGGGAGCTTCTCTCTGACCTGAGCACCACAAACTTTTTCAGGGGGGGAGCAGCAGTGTTATGAATGATTTTGAACAAGGTTATAATTTGATTAAAATTAAGCAAGTTTTGAAAGTTCAGCAGTTTGTATTTCTCCAAAATTTAGCAGTGGTGGTACAGATGAGATTTTTTGTCATGTATTTTTAGTGCCCTTTTATATAGAGTTTCAGTTGGTTTTAAGGATGTTTTACAGGCCTGAGACCAGCTGGTGATGCAGTAACGAAGATGGGACATTACCATGGCATTAAAATATGCAAAGGAGGCCTCGGTTGTTAGGGAATTTCTAATATGTTTGAAATTCATTAAACTGAACTTGAGCGTGTTTCCAAGTCTTTTTATGTGATTTTTAAAGCTGATATTGGAGTCGATCATTAAACCTAGATATTTAAATTCATTTACATTTTTAATAATTTGACCATTTGCTGATATTTCAAACGTTTGGGAAAATTTGCGCTTGTTTGTAAACAGCATTGAGACTGTTTTTTTCAATGTTTAATGTAAGGCAAGACAAGGCATTTCTCTTGTTAGTTTTTCTGAAACTTCCTGTACGTTTTTCCCATGGGTGAAAAGCACTGTATCATCGGGATACATTAATATATCGATATCAGTGCATGTAGGGAGATCGTTTATATAAACACTAAAAAGCAGAGGTCCCAAAATGGACCCCTGGGGCACTCCCATAGAGATATTTTTAAATGGGGATAGAGTATTATTCACCCACACGCACTGCTGCCGATCCTTCAGATAAGACCTTAACCAATTTAGAGTATGTATTGAAAGATTGTAATTATTGAGCTTATTAAGGAGTATCTCATGATTCACTGTGTCAAAGGCTTTGCGTAGATCAAGGAAGACAGCGGTATCTCTGTCTGGTGAGGTGTAGCAGCTGATAGCAATGCATCCTTTTGGGATCGATAATCCACAGGACCGGGGTTAAGATGAATGTCCCCGCACAACAGTAGAACAGTGCACAAGAGAGCTGAAACTTCCCGATTTACTAATCTCGCTGTGGTACCACGCCACTCGGGCAGAACAGAGCGCGCAGACCTAGCGCACCCGTCCCGCAGCATGTTGGAGTATAGCGTGTATGGCATCATGGAGCAAAAGGCACGATTGCTGTGCCGTGCGCATCGCAGCATTCACGCTCACATACGGCAGACCAGCTTCCCCACAGTTGGGTGAATAAGGCTACGTTCACACTGCAGCCTGAAACGACCCAAATCCGATTTTTTTGCCTCTATGCGACCTGTATCTGATCTTCTAATGACAGTGTGAACGACACAGATCTGATTTTTTCAAATGCGATCCAGGCCACTTGGATATGTGGTCCTAAATCCGATACATATCCGATCTTTTGACATGCGACTGCAGTCTGAACGGCCAGGTCGCATTCATCCGACCTGAGTGTGTTTCCTCCAATGAGAGTGGTACAAGTAGGCGTTCACAAATGTGCACAAACGTTCTTCTCATCATGCGAAAATAGTATATAAACTCGATTCAGTGAAGCGGCGAAGCACGTAGCAATCCCACCCCTCCTGCCTGTGACTCCGCACTCACATGTTCCTTTCTGCACACGTTGCTGCCACTGCCCCACAAAACACTGTGGCCAAAACCTTCTCCTTCTCCTCCTTAAAACAAATAAGCTGTACATGTTTTGGCTCCGGTACGAAAGCAAGGCTACTTCCGTAAACATTGAGCGCGTTCGCTGCGTGTGACGTCATCGTGTCCTCCAAGGCGCATGCGGGACACTTTTGGGGAGTTTAGCGTTCACACTGGAGATCACATACAATTCGCATTTAACTGGAAATGTGAACGGCCTCGCAAAAAAATCGGATTTCACAAAAAAATCGGAATTGAGCATTAAGCCCTGCAGTGTGAACGTAGCCTAAGAGAGCAAACACACACAGAGCCACACGGAGATAAAATAAAACCTCCGTTTTTGTGCACGTAGAAGATTGTGTGTTCCAGGACATAAAGATTCCATTTGCAAGGATGTTATCAGGCTGTTTCCCAGGTCGTTTTAGGAAAAGTGCAGCAGCACCTGTCGAGCTGCCACCTGTCCCCTTCCGGACAGCCATGTTAGGAGTCCTGGTTTAGTCCTAGTTCAGTCCTAGTTCAGTCCTGGTTTAGTCCTGGTTCTTGTCTCCATAGGGACTCCCTGTTCCTCCTCACGTACCTGCTGTTCCTGGTCAATTCCGTGGTTGGCCAGGATATGTCCTGTTGTCCTACTACTATTACCACTACTACTTTTAGATGCTCAGACCCAAGTTATGTTCAGGTATTGGTTCCTTCTTGCTGGATGATAGATGGATGTTGAATGAAGTTGTTGTGTTATGATTTTTATAGAAGCATCACAGTTTTACAAATATTCACGATTATTGACACCATAACCAAACAACAGTGGCATTTTCCAGATGTGTATAATATTTTCTTCAGAATGTAACCAGGTTCATTAAATTACAATTTCTGAATGATAAAGACAAACTTTATTGACCCACAAGGGAAATTAATTATCCACAAAGCAAATTTAATGTGACATTGACAGTCATAAAATCCACTTTACCTTACCCTCTACCTTTGAATTGAAATGACTTATTGTTAATTTTAGTGTTTAGTGTGGTCTTTTTATTATATTGTGACGATCCCTTTTTCTAAGAGCTAATTGCTCTTGAGCCTATACCTAATATGAGTTGGAAATGTTCCAGGTGAATAGGATTACTCCAAAATAATGTTATTTGTCTTCATTATTTTATTTCCTAAAATTCTCCAACATGGTGTAAGCATTACCAGAAGTTATCTCAAAACTGTCACTAAAATGATCTATGCAAATGCAAAATCCAAATTGGACTAAATGCACCTTCTGCTTTAATTTCAGAGAATCACTTACTCAACACATCACTCCCAAACATCAGTGAATTGGAAAACTCAACAGTGTGGGCACAATTTTAATCTGGGCTCATCTGCAGTGTTATTGGGCAGTGTTTCTGTAACCAGCTTTGATCATTCTGTTTATTAATTGAGGCAACTGAACATTTTTGGCCTTGTAAAGGCCATAATTTTATCCTTTTTAATATAAATAATGAATTCTTAATATCAGTTGGGAATAATTAATTTGAATTCCCTTGATGCTTTTCCAAATTTAGTTTTTGGCTGTAGAAATGTGAATGTGTGTTCTAATGTGTCATATTATTGATGTGACGATGCCAGTTGTTTCATAACAGCTATTAGTTTGTTAGCATTAGCATAACAATAACATTCCTTTTGGGTAAAATTAGCCACAAATTCAACTCTACAAGATGAGACACAAGATTAGTTCAGCATGAATGAGAGCTATTGATATTTCTTTTTAAATTGAATACAATTTAATTTAATCTTTCAGGCCACATTGTAAACACATCCTGAAAACATGAAGAAATAAAAAACTCCCATCTTCTCCAACTCCAAGCTGTATAAACTTGAATTCTTATTGGATTTAAGCATACCGGGTAATGTGTATTTGTCTAATGAGGGAGGATGTGGCCTAAAGAGATCAACACGGTAAAGAGTGCACGGTTCGGAGTGTGGTCTCAGCCTGCAGTCAAGGCGGTGCATACTTGCTCAGCCCTGAGTGCAGTCCGTGGATCGCATGACCGTCTGCGAAATGGAACAGCCTCAGCTCAATGAGCCGGGTGGTCTGCTCCTTGTTCCCTAAAGACAAAAATAATATTCTATTACTACTAGTAATACTTTGAATTGGGACATGGCTATACTGTAGAATATCCAGCATTACAACAGCAAAGGAAATATAGAAGTGTAAGGGAAAAAGCATGTGAACGGTAATACAGGTGCCGTGAACTATGCTGTTACGGCTACCTTCACACGTTTAGCGTAGTTTATGAAGAGTTTCATGTAGCATAGTTGTAGGTGAGGTGAACCAGTACACACATTTTATAGTGAAGTCGCAACTCTCACATGGCGATGTTGCTGGCGAGTCCATTTTTGTAGTCATATCCTGCCGCACTGTGCATGCTGGGGCTTTTATGTCTGCGAACTGCGAAGGTCCACGCCCCGATTTCCATGGAAACGACTGCGGTCTATGGACCGCGTGTTAACTGTGCATGGGACAAAAATGAAATGGGACAGCAGTTGTTGCGCTGGATGTGATGCACATCCCCTTTAAACCACGCTCCGAACCGTGCACTCTCTGAATTGGGAAACGGCTCGTATCAAGATGTGCAGAATTATTAGGCAGCTTCTTTTCCTCGGGCAAAATGGGCCAAAAAAGAGATTTAATTGACTCTGAAAGGTCAAAAAATATTTTAAAAAAGTCTTTCAGAGGGATGCAGAAGTACAATGAAGAAGTACAAGGTGTTCAAAGACTTCAAAGCCAAGGTAAGGAAGAATGAAACCCATAAGTTGAAACTTCAAAACTGGGCCAAGAAATATCTGAAGACTGAAGATTCAAAGGTTTTTGGACTGACAAGATGAGAGTGACAGACCAGATGGATGGACCCGTGGCTGGATCAGTAATGGAAAGAGCTCCACTTTGACTCAGATGCCAGCAAGGTGGAGATATGGGGTACTGGTATGGGCTGGTGTTATTAAAGTTGGATCTTTTTGGGGTTGAACGTGGACTCAAACTCCAATGAACTCCAAAACCTACTGCCAGTTTTTAGAAGACACTTTTTTTCCAGCAGTGGTACAGGAGTTTGAGAGTTTGCTTCTTTTAACTCATTGGCTGCCGGAGACGTCTATAGACGTTCGGGCGAACCCAACCGTTGATTGCCAGAACGTCTATAGACGTTCAACACGTTTTTCAGCGGGGGTTGCTAGGTTACAGCCTGGAGCAACTTTTGAGGTGTAATTCACATCTCTCAACCTGTAGATGGCGATCTTGTATCATTATTTGCCGATCAGAGCCGGGGAAGAAAGGAGGAGTGCAGTGTGTGTATAGATGTGTGTAAGATGGCGAGGCCAGCGAACCCGGAAAAGCAGATAACTGTTGATCAGCGCCTATGGAGCGATCAGATCGCTCTTGGGACCCAGGATCCTGGATCAGAGGATCGCAGAGACAAGCCGGATCAAGCAGCGAGGTCTGAGCAGAGATCTGCTGTGCCCGAGGAGGGGGCGTGTCCTGTGTGCGCTGCACGGACCAGGGAGTCTCCTCAGAACTACGACAGCTCCAAAGAAGAAGTTTACTGACTTGGAGCAGTAATGGTGCTGTATGGTAATTGTAATGAATGAAGTTGTGTGTGTGTGTGTGTGTGTGCGCGTGCGTGCGTGCGTGCGCGCGTGTGCGTGCGTGCGTGCGCGCGTGTGCGCGCGTGCGCGCGTGCGTGTGTAGCTGTGTGTGTGTGTAAAGGTTTATGCATGGGCTTGTGTGTATGTACATATACTGTATATATATATGTGTGTGTGTGTGGGTGTAGCTGTGTGTGTGTGTGTGTGTGTGTGTGTATTAGTTTTTATTATGGGTCTGTACTCTGGGCCTCAGACAAAGCCTCAACAAAGTTCTATTTTATATGAAAAGATATTATTATATCCTGTAAACATCTCTTGGCACTATTGATTTGAACGAATTTTCAATTCACAGAGCCTTATATTCTTATATTTGTAAATAAAAAATGTACTTTGTCATCAAAAATCTCTTTCTCTGTTATTTTAGATGTTTGAGGTGTCACTAAATCAATAAATATTGATGTCAAAGTCACTGATCTGCTCGAAATCCTTCTCTGAACTCAACGCTCGTTTTCTCCATTTCTTGCTCAAAAACCAGTGTTTTTGCTGAAACTTCCCTATGTTCTACTATCAGTTATTTGAGAACCGAAAAGGTTAGAAACATATTTTTTTTTCCAGGTGAAAGAAGAGAGTCTAGGCTTTATTTTGATGTGTGCCATGTTTATATAGTCAAAGAACTCAGTATTCTGTGAGTCTTGTAAAATCAGTGAAAATTCTCTGAATCTCTGGCACTCTACAGGCTTAGATTTTGAAAACAGGCTGGCAGTGAAAGTTAAGAGGACCACGATTTTTATGTAGGACAGTGCTCCATCGCATGCATCAAAGTACCGTACTTCACTGTGTGGCTAGCTAGTAAAGGTCTTAAAGATGAAAAAATAACATGGTCCTCCTTCCTCACCTGACCTAAATCCTAATGAAAACTTATGGGCCCTTCTGAAACGGGAAGTGAAGGAAAACAGTCCACCTCTCTGAACAGTGACTGGGAGGCTGTGGTTGCTACTGCAAAACTTGACTGTCAACAGTTCAAGGATGGCTATATTGGTCACTGATTTTTTTTTTTTTTTTTTATGTCAATATCAAATGTTTATTTGTAAATTTTGAGTTGTTTACAATTCTGACAATTTAAAATGAACAAGTGAGAACGGAAAATGTTAATTTCTCATTTAGTTGCTTAATAATTCTGCACATTAATAGTTGCCCAATAACTGTGCACACATAGATTTTCTCCTCAGAAAGCCAAAACTTCACTGAAATATTAAGGTTTGAGAGAACTGTGCTTGTTCAGATATAAAATTAATCCTCATAAATACAACTTGCCTTATAAATATGCACACAATCTATAGTGTGTCTCTTATGATGAATGTTGTGGCTTGTCAAAGAAAAAAATGTATCTGTTGGGACAGACAACAAAGGTATTTATCTATTAATCTATTAATGTATTCTAATGTAATTGCTATTTGAGAGAAAATTGAAAGTAAAAATTGTGGTTGTAGAGGTCAAACCTGTACATGTTTTACACATAATCCAAATCCATGAAGAAAGAATTGCTGTTTGCAAGGGAAAAATACCAGATAATTCCAGCCTTTGCGATTTGTTAATTGTGATCATGCAGATATAACATACTTTTATACAAATAAATCAGTATCTTGTTCTTATTTTCAGATTTTGCTTTCAGTAACGGCTGCACACATGCACGCATACACAAATGATTATTATTATTCTGATTGTTGCACTTTTCCAGTCTTATTTCAGTGTAATAACTTATGTTGGTTACAGATTAATTCATTCTTATTGGTTTGCGTCATGAATCATGGTCCTTTCCTCTTTGTGTTGTAGGATGTACCGCTTGCGGGCGTTGTCAGCGGCGTCTTTTGGCCTGGCACAGCTGTCCCGGCGTTATCACAGCGGGACAGGCCGAGGGACGGGGAGGCGCAGGCTCATGCTGGCAGCTCTGGCAGGGGTCACTGGAGCCTCTGTCAGTGCGGGACTAATGTGGAAAAGGTATTTGAGTTTCAGTATTGTTCTATGACAAAGAAAACACTTTGTATACCTAACTTCATAGAGTTGGATTGATTTGTGCACATAAGCTCTCATAGGATTAGATAAATATGTTTGGATATATATTGTATCTCACTCATCTTTGGTCCTCTGGCAGCTTTGACCCAGCATCCTTTTTCCAAATACTGTATAATTAAATATCACAGTATAATACGGGGAAGCAATAACTCAGGTAGAGTTGGTAGAGTGCTCATCCGCTATTTCGAACGTTGGTGCTTCGAATCCCGCTTCCGACAGAAAGGTCGTTGGTAGAGCAGTCATATCCCATGGACCTCAGGTTGGCCATACAATTCCAGCTCCCACAGATGAATACCTCCATTGTGTTCTTGGGCAAGACACTTGTTTGCATACACAGGTGTGTGTGCATGCATGTATGTGTCAATGACTGTTACCTTGAAGTCCTTTGAGGGCATTTAAAGTAGAAAAGCACTATATAAATGTGACAGTTTAGCATTATTTGCACCAAAACAGTTCTTTCTTCATTATCACAAATGTCTAAAACCCATTATATACCTGCCACAGACAGAGACTTTTATTATACAGTTCTGTATTCCACCATAACATACAGGATGAGTAAGTAATTTGTTATTTTTGTTCTACAATAATGATTCTTCTGGGCAGTGTTTTGACAAATTGGGTTGAGTTTTCGCTCAAGGGTTACCTATCCTTCATCTCAGTACTCCCTGCTCTCCAATGACCATTTTAAACTTTGGACTGCAATCTCATTATCAGGAAAACTATTAAGCCATTTCTGGTTTGCAATATGACACTAAGTGACTGGATAAATAACCTTGAGTAGGCAAACCACTGGTCTTGTTTTGCGTGTACTTTTTTGCTCAGGTGGTGGGTATGTGGTTAAACGAAAGTGTGAAAGGGTGTTGACATAAGCGCTCTTTGGGGAGAGAGGGACAGAGCAGTGGGACAGCAATGATGGATGAGACCACAGAGATGAGACTATTCTGAAGATGTGCTTCAGCCTTCACCTCAACTCTTCTCCTATTAAAGTGAATTTACCCAGCCCACCTTGAATGTACCCTGCTGTTTATTATCATTACTTTGTGTATATATTATATTCTGACTATATACATACAGTATCTTTACATTTGATGAAACTAAAAAAAACAACAATATTTGATTAAAGGCCAGTTCATAAAGGATGTGTGGGTGGCAAACCTCGTGCCAAGTTCCTGTAATTTTTCTATGTAGAAGCTTGGCTGTGATGCTAAACTGGACGCCACTGCAATTGCAACTGTCCCAAACATTTTCACTAAGGTGATAAAAGAATATACTTTAAGTGCAAACATCTTTTCTTGCAGTTTTTCAGACCTTTTAAAGGCAGTGACATGGCAGCCTGCAACCTGCCAAAAGCTTTTCAAAAGCCAATTATTTGGACCAGAACTGAATTTACAGGGCCGGGCAATTAATACATTTTAATGAAAGTGAGATCAGATCATTTCAAATTGTTACTGATCAGCTTGTGTCTTTTTAGTTAAGAGGTCTACATCCAACACTCGTATACATGTTCAAGAATGATTGAAGGGGAAAAAAAAGAAAATCAGATTGAAAATGTTGATTGATTGATATCACGAAAAAAGTTTTCATAATTTTGTCATATTGCCCAATGTTTTATACATAATCTGATTTGATGTTCAAAGATTATATTTTTTTTAAAGAAATGTTGTGCTTATGTTAACACCAGGGCTTATGCAAACGCCGGGCCCTCAGTCCAACACACAGAACCACAGAGAAAAGAGGAAGCTGATTTTGTGAATGGAGCACAATCTGTGGCAGAGTCCGATCAGTCTGTGGAGGCCAGCTCTGGAGATGATGAGTCAAAGGAGGAGGGCGAAGGAGGGAGGAAGAAGAAACAGCGCTCAGGATTTCGTGACCGCAAGGTAATCAATAATCAATATACGTACATCCCAGCAGTCACACAGTTTCCTGATCAATTCACTTTGCATATGACATTGATGAAAACGGCTTTCAAAATCAAACGACAAATCTATATTTCCCATTATTAGAGGAAACTACAGTGGTCTCGTATAGTCTTAATTTTTGCCCACATAGCCTAAAACAAGTTAAGGAATAGTATTAATAAATTACACCTTTGCTTGTTATTTACAAATGTGTAAATATATATAAGTAACTTTATTTAGTCTTTAAATAGTCCTTTTTTGATTTGCAGAAGCATATTTACTCCAAACATTGCACTCAATCAAATATTTGACCACAAGCATTTCTGTTGTCATACTTTTTTGCCTTAACTGGAGAGCTTGTGTGATCATGTGTGTTTGATGTGTAGCTTGTCATATTACTACTGGAAAAACAAAGATAATGAAAGCAAAAATATATTTGATTAAATAATGCTGAAACTCAGTATTTTTGTTTGCTGGCTGCGGAGGCAGTAAGAGGCCACTGAAGAAGCAGCTTATAAATGGTAAAACAAACGAGAAATACAATTGCCTGGTACAGTGCTTGTTGTGTATTTTGTGCACGATGAGATATTTAAAGGGAGGTCTGTGGCCTCCTTGCAACCAATATAGAATCCAATGAAAATGGAGATGTATTTAAAATTCAGATCTTTTCCTTTTATATAGTTAATGATGTAGTGTCCTGAATCCCAAACAATGGCCTTTGATGTGAAAAATATTCATAAGTCTCTGGATTATTTTCTGTAATAATAACTTCTTGGGTTTGTAGACTGTACTAGTTAATCAAACATCTAAAATGGTTCTTAATTAAGGTTTTCAAACTGTGGTACACTTCTCCTGGCTTCTGATAGTGCACAGTAGTTAAGAGATGCGTTTGAAGACGGAAGCTTGAGCAAAAACCTTTAACACCCATTTAAATGACCCCGACTGTTTCAGAGTAGGTAAGGGCAAGATCAGTTGGTGGTACAAAGCAGAAAATGACTGCCAAAAAGAATTGACAGTATAGCCACCTTGACTTTTCATCACAGATTTTTGCCTTTCCACAAAACTGTCTTGTAACCTCCCGTCCGTGCACTGTTATCCGTCTCAACAGGGGACAAGCTCCAGGATGCTCCCCAACTCCATTAAAAGGCCAATTCCATCCATTTTGAACTCTGAAACATCAAATAGTGTTTATACTTCCAAAGGAAAATAAAATAAAAAATACTACAAACACTGCCTTACTCTAGCCCAGGGTTGAAAACTAGATCAGTGTCAATGTTAAAAATACATAAATTGAACAACATTTTGACCTCAACATTTGAACTAATGAACTAATGTAAGGCCACATGTTAATATTATTCAACCTGCTATTCTGTTTGTGTAACTTTTTATTATCACTGTGGTATCAAAGTCAGTATCATGCCCCGGCCTTATATTGAAATCAATTGTGACAACACTAGTCTAGCCTAAATGTTGCTATGCTATATCAAGTTATTCTTAATCAAATCTTGACAGTTGAGTTCAGTTTAAGTCTGTCCTGAGTGGATGTTTTTATAGCATTGAAAAGTGTTGGAAAACATGTGCCCATACTCTGAGTGGACTTGCATCTCTCCAACCTCTTATCTGTCCCAGAGGAGGGCCTATACCTTCATGTCTCCTTTGGCTATAATATTCCAAATTCTGCAAAATATACTGTATCTGTCTCCATGGAGAATGCTCCAAAGTTTATATTTTCATGGAATCATGCAGATCACGTGCCTACTCCAGAAAGTTGGTGTTTTTTAAGCTGATATAGCTCACAAAATAAAAATGTCCTGCTAGACCTTGAGGGAGCGTGTGTCCACTATCCCTCACTGTCGCCCCGAGTCACACAGTCACCTCTGGAGCAGAAAGGCTGAGCTCAGCTGCAAACAGACACAGATCTGTCAGTTCCTCGGCTTTGCTTCATTTGTTCAGATCTTTGTGCTGCACATAGCGAATATGACAGTCAATGCAAGGCTGATGCTAAAATTATGCTGACTGAATTGCATCTATCATTAGGGTTGACGATATTGTCAATTCTATTATTGTTTCTCTCAATAACATATATCAAAGTTTGCAGTCCATCAAAAAACATGTATATCAGTTGAACTGTACTATAAAATTTAACAATATCATGTGTAAAGTTGTTTGTAAAATTGGAACATTACATGCTCTAAGTGTTAAATTTAAATCTCAACATAATGTATCCCCTACTAGAAAATGTAAATTTTACAATGTAAATTTGACACTTTCCAGTAAGGGCTACATTCTGTTAAGGAATAAATACAGAAATTTCTTTATTTGGAAAATTAGAAGTTTTTTTTGACACTTCTGATGTTGTAATGGATATACAGGCCACTCAAATCTCACATAAAAAAATATAACGAGATTTTTATGCATTTCTCTCCTCAACATGATTTTCTCTCTTTGTCGTTATCAAAGAGAGACTTCAATAGTTTTGATCTTGTTAACCTGTCAGGCACATTCATCCCTTGGCACATTCAGCACTAGAGGACCTAGGCGAGTCACAAAGCTAACACACATTTAATGTGTGTTAGCTTTGTGACTCACCTAGAAACTGAAATAAGTAAGAAATGTAGCTGTCGCTCTTAAATAAAATGTATTTAAGAGCGACTGCTACATTTCTCACTTATTTCAGTTTCTAGGTGAGTTTCTTTTTCACCTTTGCAGTGATAAAGATTGAAGGTGATCTCATTCCTGTGACAATATTTTTTTTTGTAAAATTGCCATATTGCGATTCAACAAATAAATTGTAAACCTCTTAAAATGCTCAAAGACACCTTTTCTATCCCACTCCTCCCACTGGTTAGCCTTGGCAATGCTTTGATTGAGAGGTGGATTTAACCAATGAAGTGTAACCTTTCAGAAGAAACAAATTACCTTATTTACATTGTATAAAGATACAATACACAAATCATTCTGAAATGAAAACTGTCATCTTACAAAAATGTGAAAATCAATGTTTTGCATATCACCCACCCCTATTTTGCACCATTAGTTCTCCTGGGTTTTAGTTCCGAATGGTCTGATATGGATTTTCTGAGCTGATACCAGCCTTCCAATATTTGGCTTGCTGCTGTGGGCAATAACCGATATTCACTGGTATTGGTATTTTAGCTTTTAATATCCATAGCATGGCCTGGAAATTAATCTTAAAGATCCCATGACATGGTACTTCTTGATGCTTTTATATGGCTCCTTAATGGTTCCCTAATACTGTAAATGAATCTTTCTTCAAAATCAACACTCAGTGCATGAGAAAGAGAGATAAGATGAGAGAGTCATAAATGTCACTCTGGAACACTCCATTATAGGCGTTGTTGCTTGAATGTAAATGAGGAGGACAGAGCTGGCCTATAGTAGGGGTGGGGGTGTGGCCAAGCTCTCCGCTCCGCTCTGTGACCCACTTCCGTGTTTTTGCAGGGGGGGAGAGATGAGAAGCCTTCCATTGAAAAATAAACAAATTTCCACAGAAAATAAAATTAAACCACTGCTGTTTCAGATATCCACAGACTCAGATAAAGGACTTCCGAGCCTAGAAACACTCGCAAGTTCCTCCAGGCAAATAAAAAAATCTATTTCGCATTGCGTAGCTCCTCCGCAGTCCAAACTCTCTGGGCGTGATTTACAGAGACGCTGAGTACAGACAGACGGGGGTGGAACTGCATTTGCATTTCTTTTTTCGATCTGACGTCAATAAGGTGCCTAGTTCAAAATCGCCGTTTGAGCTCTGATTTTTTCTAACGCAGAAAAGGATCGCAAATGCTCAGTTTAGACATTTCGCAACTTTTAACCATGGGGGGGGGCTAAACAGGGTAGGGGAGCTCACATTAACGTTCAAAAACCTCAGAAAGTGAAAATTTCATGCCATGGGACCTTTAAATTGAAGTAAAGATCACAACTTTTCTGTTAAAAAAGTCAAAAAGACAAAACTGAGACCCTGTAAACAAATTTTCAATATTGGCTCATACAAATTCAAAAACCCGTATGATATTGGCTTATAGCAATATTTAAATATTGCCCATCCTTAGATTTAGTTCCTATTGCAACCTGCAGAAGTAAACAAGGATAATTTGCGCTGTTTGATTGGTAAGATCAGTTTACCATGTTGCCTTGCAGGTGATGGAGTACGAGAACAGAATAAGGGCGTACTCAACCCCAGACAAGATTTTCCGATACTTTGCCACTCTGAAGGTCATTAGCGAGCACGGAGATGCCGAGGTCTACATGACGCCACAGGACTTCATCCGCTCCATCACGCCCAATGAGAAGCAGCCCGAGAGTGAGTAGTTTGGTCTCAACTCCATCAACTGCTATCGGTATTAGACCAGTTATACCACCATTTGGCAGGACCAGGTGGACTTAATATAGGGCTGTGCAATTGGATTTTTTTTTAGATCAAGATTCACTCATTACTAATCATCTTTTGGTCTTTTTAACTGAGAGGAAAGAAATTTGATATTTTTTTGTGCTAAACTGCAATGATTAATAGTCAAAATCAACTTGAAAATTTGATTGATCAATACAAGATTAACACCAACCTCAGTTTGTAAGACTGATTCCTGACACCAACAGCCTGTTGAATGTGTCTCCTTATTCTTAACCCCCTTTTTCACACTGCTTTATTGTAATGTCTATAGCAGGGGTCGGCAACCCGTGGCTCCGGAGCCACATACGGCTCTTCGATCCCTCTGATGCGGCTCAGTACAGCGGTCCCTCGTTTATCACGGGGGTTACGTTCTAAAAATAACCCACGACAAGCGAAATCCGCGAAGTCGTCAGCTTTATATTTATTTTACAATTATTCTCCATGTTTTAAGGCTGTAAACGCCTCACCACACTCATTCTACACTTTTCTCAGACTGGAATTAACGTTTTTCTCACATTTCTCTTTTAAACACAACACAACATGCAGCACTTCAGAGTCACACTGCGATCGAACATTTATATAAATCTGACAAACTGAACGCATTCTGTGCAGGAGACACGGAGGAGAATGACGGCAAATCCGCAAAGGTCTACAGTCCCTTAGCCAATCAGGACGCAGAAATGCGCGTTGATACACTATAAAAAAAATTGGAATTAAAAAAATCCGCGAAACAGCGAGGCCACGAAAAGTGAACCACGATATAACGAGGGACCACTGTATTTAAATAAATGTATTTTAGTTTAGTTTTCATTTTCAAAATGTAATTCTATGGCACAAAGGCAAAAAAAAAAAAGTTTCAAAAGGGTTTTGTGGCTCCCAGTGTTTTCTTTACTGTGTGAAACGGCTCCAAATGGCTTTTTGAGTGGTAAAGGTTGCCGACCCCTGGTCTATAGTCTACAGACAAGCTGCTGCATTTATTTGGAAAAGTTATTGCAGAGCTAAGTTCAATGAGTTTGAATACTGTGTGAGATGTTATCAATCTGGGATCATAACAAAAAACTACCACCAGCACAAAACAGATGGTGTGCTTTATGTTATCACAGCTTGGCTGTCATAGTCGTCTCAATTGTATGCTTTTTGCTATCAATATATTGATTCATTCTTTCATTTACAACTGTCTCTTGCTCCAATAACAATCTGTATTTTCTTAAGTGAGATAATATCAGCTCATTTGACACTGGCTTCAAGTGACATTTTACCATTTACCCAGGTGTCTTCTTAATTTGCCTGCTATGCTAGGGGTGGGGCAATGTCGATAAAAACAAATGTCTCCTTTTTGTAATAATAATGATAATCTGATTGATATTAGTTTCACAGTCCATTACAAATATGCCTGTAAATGTCTTGGTTAGGGTTCAAATCTTGCACAAAAACAGAGAGAGGGAGATGCAGAGAGAGGGAGATGCAGAGAGAGGGAGATGCAGAGAGAGGGAGATGCAGAGGGGGGGAGATGCAGAGAGGGGGCGATGCAGAGAGGGGGAGAGAGTAAGAGAGATGGAGAAGGGAGAGTGCTGCTGAGCCCAGTAAATCACGACACAGCAGTTGGTGTCGCACGCAGTCACTCTAAGGCCCTGTCCGCACGACAACGTTCCTGTTTTTTTTTTTACCCGGGGTGAAAAAAAGTCTCGTCCACAGACGTGTTGGATCAGAAAACATTCGCGTCAAGATGAGCACGGAGCGCTGAGTGAAAAGTACATATGTCACACTGATAAGTGGCACTGTAAACCGGAAAGAGCCAGAGCCGCCGGAAACGCAAGACTACAAAGAGCACATGCGCATAAAGTCCTTTCTCTTTCGTAAACAAGCAAACACGTGTACTTTAGGGACCGTCAACAAACGTGAATTTATTTTGTCCCCCTGCTCCACCAATGTAGCAGGGACTCACTCCGGTAATGTGAAAATGTTGACCGTTCCTAACATAGACAGACGCCACAGAACGAAGATTTGGGCTGCGTGAGTTTTTGCCTATAAATCGATAGTTTGTATTACTTGCTATTGTTTTATTAGATAGACATTAACAAGTAGAACTCTCGTTAACCTTGCTCGTGTTATTTACGCAAAATGGTTGTTTGGATCTTAATACGGGAATGTTAAACATACTCGGACATATACAACCGGGGACCATGTGTGAATTTGTATAAAGAAAACAGAAATGCTTTTATATATTTTGGTGTGTGATACTGCATGTGCCTGTTTGTAAAAGGTAAATTTTCATTCAATAAAAAACAATGGTTGCTCTATTTCTTTATTTACAACACACAACACCCTCAAATTGGTATGGGCTCCTCATTGTCCACTATCTGCCTTTTCATTGACGGGATTTTTTCCAGTTTTATGTGTTTAGCTTTGAATTGGCAAACACTCGTGTGTCGTGCGTACTGTGCGCAGGGTTACCTTCTGGTCACTGATCACGTGATGATTACGGCATCGCGACGTCATTATTTTCCCAAAAGTCGCGTTTTTTGCCGCCCACACGACAACGCGACCCCTGGTGTTCTCCGACTTCTCCACTCTGAAACCTGTTTTTGAAAAAAAACGTTTTCACCCCCCCAAAAACGCTGACGCCGTGTGGACGGCAGGCCCAAACGAAGACAAACTTCCCCGTTTCCACCAAAAAACGTTGTCGTGCGGACAGGGCCTGTGAGAT
Organism: Paratrypauchen microcephalus; assembly: GCA_036785185.1. NCBI lineage: Eukaryota > Metazoa > Chordata > Actinopteri > Gobiiformes > Gobiidae > Paratrypauchen > Paratrypauchen microcephalus. The sequence goes on along the minus strand of JAVJIX010000001.1, from coordinate 11,172,284 downwards.
ATGTGATCCCTGCAGAAGGGCTTAGACTGGCATAGTGTGAGTTAAACCAATCAGCTGTGACTGGTATAACAAAAAACACATTTATTTAAAGAAGATCTGGCATTTTGTTAGTGATGTAAGCCCTGACTTTAGGGCTTATTGAGCTGTGTTTACACTTGTCTTTAGACTTTTATTGTCCCCAAAGGGAAATAGATTTTCACGCACACAGAGCTTCTTTGACATATACAGCGACAAACACAGCACAATAAACATATACACATTACAACAGACATTACAGCACACTCAGCTGTAATGGTTTAATATGATCCCTGCAACCACTATAGTTCTAGTCTAGATTTAGTTTTGGTCCTGCTCTAGTCCAGGTTTAGTCATGGTCCAGGTTTAGGTCTGTTGTTGGTCCCAGTTGGTTTAGTCCTAATTTCCATGTGTATACAATTGTATTAAAATAACCCCAGACAGTGTATTGTGGAATTTAGAGCGACTTTTTCTGGTTGCCTTTTCAGCAGCAGTGCCACCTTTCCTGTTCATCACCTCTTATTTAATTTTCCCACATGCAGACTGTTTGAATTTTCCACCTTAGTGCTTTGTACCTTAAGTCAATTTCAGTTCTATTAACTGCTTCAAGAAGCTAGTGCATTTGGGAAAGCATAGAATACCCTCCATAGTTTACATTGAGCACGTTTTTTAATCTTCTTTATTCACACCTAAGCACTGAAATGGCAGATCCGTGATTGAAATTTCTTGTTGGTCTTGGTAGCTTAGTAGCAAGTGAAATACAACAAAATGATAAATTGGTTAATTACAAGTAATAAAATAAGATGTATTAGGAAAAGATTAGATAGTAATGACAGGTTTTGATAAAAGAGATGAATTTCCTGACACAAAAAGCATGTAATGTAATAATGCAACAAATTAAAGCCGTTTAAAGAACCAACAGTAATCAACAGCGGACTTATCTAGTCACTTTGTGCACTAATGTTACTTTTTGTGTAAATTATGGAGATATTTGCTTGTAATTGTTTATCATAATAAATGACAAACTGGAAATGAGTTGCTAATAGCCATGATCAGTCTTTAGCGCTCATTATTTGATTAGCTGCAAGTGATAATTTATAATAAAAGCTTCTCTGTCTACTTGGTCTTCTTGTCACACTGTTTTGTCTTGTTTTTCAGACCTTGGCTTGGATCAGTTCATTGTAAAGCGCTATGATGGCAAGGTAAGAAATAAACAACTTCACCTTCTGAATTACATCATTGTCCGGTCAGAGAGGTCAGGCTGAATAGAGGCGGCACAGATAATTAATTGAATTGTCCAATGAATTGTTAACACAGGTTTATAAAATCAACAAACAAATGCTCAGTTTACTAAAGATAATTAACATTTCCCTAATGACATCATTGCGTATTTCTCTAGGCAACTATTTTACGGTGTTGATCTTTATAGAGGTTATTCCCACAGCACCAAATGGGTAAAAGCAATGGAGGAGAAAATGATCAATAGCTCATAAACTCTATCTACAATAACAAACAAAAAATAAAACCAACGCAATCAAGGTTCAATGATATAGAGTTATGTCATCTAAAAACAGACAATCGTTAATGTCTACAGAGAGCTAATATAATAGGACATTGGAAAGATGCTAGAATTGGACGTTGATGAGTTTTACGTGCAGTTTTATATTTTACTTTTAGCTTTTACTCATAATATTGTCCGTTTTCATAATTTCCAAACTTGAAAACCCCAGGCTGCGATAATTCAGTTCATTATCCATTATATTGGTCTATTTCTTGGTATTGATTAGTGACCACAGCATCTGATGATCCCAGGAAGTACCAACCAAACTCATTTATTCACTTAATTATCAGTTTGTTAATTATAGTTTCCACCCTCATTACACCAACACCAGCCTCTAGACACCAGAGCTAATGATGACCAATATAGCCAGTCCTCTAATTTAAGCGGCATTTAAAAGTTTGTTGAACGTTGCAAGAAACCCTTGGCTTTCTGACATTGCTATTTGCGTTAAGTTTTGCCCATCTGTAGTCCTGTGTACTCCCAACACATACATTATATATCCTACGTTTAGCCCTAAAACTTCAACTTTTAACTTTATTCATGAAACATTCACCTGTAGAAATTTTATTTTTTCCATGTACATTATACTAGTAGTAGACTTGCATTTTACAACCCTTGATTTAATTTCAATTCAAAGCAAAATATTATCTATATATGTTACTTAAAACTATCAATCAGAACGGACACGTTAACACAATTTAAAGGTGCATTGTGTAATTTTTTGGTTGGAGGTCCATCACCTGCTCTTTTCTCTACCTTGCATTTATTCAGTTGCAGGTGGATTTATACATCAAAAACACCTTAAAAAAAAAGATGTGAAGCGATATGTATACTTTTCTGTAAGGCAGTATTAAACACAGCAATCCACATGCTGTAATGGCCTTTATGAGCTCAATATAAACATGAATAAACTGATCTAGTGCTTTGACACAACATGAGATGAGAACCAAACCCCATTAGTGCAAAGAATAGTGTTATAGAAGCCAACATTTGATTATGTAAATTCTATCAGCAGACGCCATGTTCCTCTATTTGCCTTTTAAATCTGGTTGCAGAGTTTGAGGTGCTGTATTTAGCTTTGGTTGTCCCTTTAGATTTTGTGGCTATAGTCAGGGCAACCTCTTCTCCCCCTCAGCTCTTTTTTTTTGCCTAGAGACACGTGCTTTCTGCTCATTGGCTTAATGGGCACCTCTAGGTAGTTGGAACAAGAAAAAAGCCCTCCGTGTCCCCTGCCAAGAAACCATGAAATCCAGTTCACTTGAAGCTGCAGTGAGTTAGCCCTCCTGAGGCCAGCACAGAGTAATATACTGCAATATAAAGAAGCATGTGTAAATCATTTTGAGTTGATAGACGCTGTGCAGTGGGGGGTTGGTAGTAAACTAAAGCTTAGGTCAATAGCGGAATATATTAAGCCTTATTTGTAACATGAGATGAGCCGATCACCACCCTCTACCATGTTTTTAAATAGCTCATCTATGCAAGCTATTTGTCACCTGGTGTTTTGTTTTGGCCACAGTATACACTCATTTGTACTGACCTTGGGCTATTACGCATACCAACAATGACTAGGTTGAATATACTGTATATGGTTGAATATAATTAGATAATTGATAACTAAAGTATTACTTGAAATCTATGAAAATGGACATTGCATTTTTCAATATCAAATTATGTGTAGTTTTAACAGAAAAATACAATTCAGCAATCATTCTAGATTAATACTAATATAACAATTATCATGCATTGTAAACGGTCTTAAATACCCATCTTATCTTGCTATAGCAACCCTATTAACTACTCATGTCCTGTGTTAATTTTAATGAAATGTGATATGATCCACATTGTATACATTTGTTAATTAATTCACATGTTATCATGTTTGTTTTCACTACCCTGGTCTAATATGCTTTCAGATGCCGTGATAACTTCTGTATGTCAGTGTGATTACATGTGTGGCCATATTTAATTGTACCCAATCACAAGTAATCCCCCGCCGTGTTCTCTTTCTCCCTGTTTCTCGTGAATAACCGTCATGGCCATCTCCCTCCACTTTTCCCTGTGTCCTCCCCAACCATTCCCACAAACTCCCTCTCTGCAGGACTTCTGGCAGGTATGGGGTGTATGCTGAGCAGCATGAATGCACCTGTATGAAATAAAACTGCACCTTGTACTCACTGTGCCCTCAACTTTACTACCTCTACTTTTATTTAAGTGACTTAAGTTTCTCATTCTTCTTTTTATCCTTTCAGTCCTTCATACTAATGTGAGGGGTCTATTCACTGCAGTTAGTCCAGGGGAACAGCCAAGTAAGACTGTTTTTACACCTCAGCTTCAATATTGGAACTTTGTTTGTGGGCTGTGAGAGAGTCACTACAATCTTTTTGCATAACATCTTATTTTTATAGTTGGAAATAAATATAGCAATTTTAATATAAATTGCATAATTATGCAGTGTATATAGTTTTTTTGATTGGTGTTTAGCCTTAGTAAATTTGTGTGAGCCAAGACTAAATAAACTGGAATTCCTCTAGCATTTAATCCTCTATTAAATTGTTATGTGTCACCTGCAGACAGCACAGCACATTGCTTTACAAAATAGAAATTGCGTTTCTATTATCTTTTGAGTTGTGTGCTTTTACTAAGCTGCTGGTGGTTGTTATATTACCGTAGATCTTTTACAGTATCCTTTTTGTACAAAAAAAAAAAGTTTCAGATGTATAGTTTGAGGTCTGAAGTGTTTTTTTTTTTTTTGTGAACACACTTTAACCTATAGGCCTTATCTATTAGTGATTAGTCCAACTATATCAAAGGGCATTGTGCTGCTGGTTAAGTGTGTGTACTTAAGGGGAGGGGCTACATATGTACACACCCTGCTTTGTGTGTCAAAAATAAGCAAACTCATTCTGCGGATACTGGACACGCTGTGCCCTTTGAATATGGGCCTGGACATACGCAGATGCTTGCCCTGCCTTTGCTGCTAAATTATTAACAGTGAATACAGGTATTATATTAAATGATACTGCAGCACTGCTACATAATTTACAGGCTAAGTTGATGCCTTAAAGTGAACTTCACTTGCATATAAGCCCTGCAAAGCTGAGTTTTATGATTGTTTTATTCAAACTTTATTGGGTATCCCCAAACCGCAGTGCTGTTCCCCTGTTCTCTCCCCTTTTTACTTTACAAAACTCTTGTCATCTTTTCATGCAAGGAAAGTCAGCTCAAGCTTTCCACGCGCCTTGGCTCCTCTGCTGTATACTCCCAGCATGCACTGCTCTATGCCTGTATCTAACTGAGACTGAGCTGGTGGGGCACCCCTCTCTGTGCATGGTGGCGTTCAGGGTGGTTTGATTTGATAATGGGGCTCTTGTTAGCTAAAGTGGAGGCTGTGTTGTGCTTGAGAGCCACTCCATCCTCTGGGTTGTTGAGACGTCAGTGCTGCATGATCTCTGTAGAGCATGGTTTAGCGCAACGTGAGGCAGGGCTTGCTCTTTACATGTACTTCCTGTTTACTGTTGCCAAGTGCATAGCATCACAGGAGCAGCGCTGGCAGACGGCGCGAGGAGCCACTTCACACTAACTGTTGTCATGTTCACTCTTTCAATTTCACAGGAAACTTTCACAGCTGCTGTTTGGACTGGCACTTCTGTACTTCAGCATACTGTCTATACTATAGCATATTACTAGCAACCCTCCTATAGGTTGTGTTCATGTGATGCCACAATATTCTACACACCAATGGATTGAAACGGGCTAGCCAGTGTAAACATTCAGATATTTTGACTTTATGGTTAATCTGTTAATTGCACTGTTGTCATGGCACCAAAACAAAGCCAAATGTTTTGTGTACCTATTGTCAACAAAAATCCAATATAGTAACTATAACTATAGTAACATTATTGTAAATATAGTCCCTTGAGGCTTATCCTAAAAAATCATGTTATGTTTAGGACATTGCTCTCAATTTGATTTATATCAAAACGTGAACACAACTTGTTCCTACTTATTCTCTTTGGACCCCTCCATGTTCTTAAACTAACTTTAACAACAGGTTTTCTCTCATCTGTCAAATCCTAAAGGTTGGTATGTCTCTGCACTCGGTTATGGGGCAGCTGCTGGTCCTTTCTGACCAACTCTTGTTTATTGAGCGTTCTACATCATGAGTCATTATCCTGAATGTGTTCCCGAATAATTGGCTGTTATTAACAGTACACCTGCTCCATAGTTACCCGTGGGAATAGAACTGGGAAGCAAAGCCAGCACATTAGTTTTCCTCCTCCTACGCACATGCCTACACACCCAGAAGGTGGCAAAAAATGTTTACCTTTGACTGTGGTAATTGTAGTGGTGGTTATTGTTTGGTGTGCACAACAAAGGGCAGATTTAGTTGTAAATTAGTTTGTAAAGTTAGTTGTAAATTATTTGCTTTTGTAGTAATAGTTGTTGTAGTAAATAAGAAATTGTCAAGGATGGATATTTTAACACTGTCAACATACATGTACAGTATAATGAATTAAGTGCTATTTTGAGTTGCAGACTTAACATGGTTAAAACTGAAAAGAGAATTTAGCTCTGTATTAAGAAGTCTTCAGTTTTGCATTTGCACCAAAGCTTTGGATCTTTTGTGCAATTTTGTGTTGATATAGTCCTTTGTCCATAACCATACCTGTTAATTAAAATCTATAACTGTTAATTAAATCATGTCTAAATAGCCTTGTATGGTTGCAGGCTAATATTAAGCAAGTCAGCTTTGTGAGCTAAGCTGTAGCCCTTAGTCAAAAATGTCTATGGTTGTTCACAAATGTCAGCCCTGGACCTGAATTGACACCCCCCCCCCCATTGTACCGGCCAAAGTGACAGTTACCCTAGAGCTACAGCACATTATGGGCACTGCGAACATGAAGGTACTGATCCATTTTTAATGTGTTTGCCTCGTCACCTTTGTTTTCCAGTGACCGTGGTTCTTCATACTGTACCAGTGCTATTTTAATCACTCATTATTTTTACTGTGACAGAAAACCACTAGGATTCTTGAACAAATGTTTCTAAAAATATTTGGCTTAAAGGTACAATCTTTGATGCTGTAATTCTCATCATAAAAATGAGGTCTAAACCAAGTATACATTTGAGGTAGTAAATAGGCATGGCAACTATGTACTCTAGAATAGGAATAAAACAAGACATGACAAGACTTCCACATTTCCCAGAGACATATTCCTAACATTACATTATTTCACCCTTGTCAAACAATTTATTTGATTAAATATAAATGCATTTTATGTCATGAAGGGATAGAAAATCAGATTTTGCAGCTGGCTGTCATTTATTTGTACCCATACTTACATTTCATATTATTGACTATTGTGATTCTGGCCCAGACACAATCCCATGTTTGTGCACATTAAAATGCAGTATTTAAAGGTGCATAGGTTTCATCCTCTTATCTCTATGTCTTTGAGATGAGGCTGTGTACTGTTGCAGTGTTGGGTCAGGTCAGATACAATCAATAACAAAACACTGCAGCCAATATAGCTGCTTATGAACAACATGGCCAAGTCTGGGCTGTTCTCTTGTGTATGCAGTTTTGGGAGTTGGAGTATTTTTTATTTTTATTTTTTATAAAGGTTTTGCTTTTGTCTGACACAATAGGGCGTAGCTGTAGAAATGCAAGTCAAGAGACATGGTGATATCTATCCCTTTGAAGTACAAAACTAGAGGAACGAGGGGAAAGCAAGGCACTTTTCTCTCAGTACTAAAGATCACGGCTCAAATATAAATTCACTATAAGAAACTATAAACTTGGGAGGTAAATTCTCTATTAATCCAAGAAACATTTGCACTCTTCCAATGCAACAAGAATCTAAACTGAAACCTGTGTAATTTTAGTCTGTGTGTTTTGGTCCATTTCTCCTTTTAGATATTCTCAAATCAAATGTGTTAAATGAGCTTAGAGACCCTCGGCACCTTTTAGCATGTCCAAGCCATTAGCATTAGGGTTTACCCTCATTTGTTGAACTTAGCCTTGTTCAGATTTGGCTGTTGCTCCTCCAAGCGTACCCCACAAGCCAGGAGCAACTTAGTAGATATCCCCTGACTGTAGTTTTAACACGGTCTGACTATTTCTATGGCAGCTCTCTGTTTCTGCCTCAGCTCACAGCCCTGTCTAGTATTATCATATGAAGAAAAGGCCATTGGTGTAGTGCTGTAGTGTAGCTGACACATGCAAAATCTGGCCGAACATATGAACAAGCCCAAGGCACAGATTTAATAAGACATGTTCATATTATGTTCATGGTCAACTGCAAAGATGACACAGTTAATGAGACACGCACTTTGGCAGGAAGGACCTGATGCTAATTACAGCAGTGACAACTTTACATAATTAAGCTAAAAAATATTAGATGCAGCTGTGCATTAAATAGATGATTGTGAAAGCAAGTTTTTAATTAGTTTGGTTCAAATGGAAAAAAAAAGTCTTTGATTTAATACCCAGAGGTAAAGTCAAGTCAGCTTTATTGTAGAGCACAATTTGTACACAGAGTAATTCAAAGTGCTTTTGCAGTCACATCACAATATGAAAAAAAAACATTAATAAGCATCACAATTTATTTTACAAAGAGTGCATATAATACCTTTGTCAAACGCATAATTAAACAGAAACTTAATTTGTCAGAGCAGAGACTATTCCATATGCTGAAATACATTGTTATGAAAAAATACTCTCTAATAACAATGCAAGCTATTGGTAGTTGTCAGCTTCTATGATGTGACGATGTCATACTCTCAGATGGGAGGCATGAGCCAGTTTTCCTTGCTGATCACATGGTATTCTCATAAAAATCCCAAAAGTAAATTCACCATTGGTCATTTCTATTAGAAACCTGAGAACTTGCTACATTCTAACAATATTCATTTTGGCTACCCCTATCTGTAATATATTGTCATCTATAAAATGTTATATTGTTATCTTAAACCCAGCTCTAGTACTCTCTAGTCTAGTCTGTGAAATAAAAGATTTATACTGTAGAGCAAAATATTAATGCTACTGCTTACTGCTTATTACTCTGCATGCCCTAAATCTTTACTAATTGGTATATTTTACAGTTTAACTACGAGATAACTTAAACATATTATTTGATATACCATGTACTCTATTTTCCCTCGTTGTGAATCACACCATAGCCAGACCCATCTTAATTCTCAAAGCATGATGTGCATCTTGGCTCTTGTTGTAAATCACTGCCCTTTTCTGAAGCCATCTTTCATGGTCTGATTAGATTGCAGAGATTTAATTTTTGATTCATACGTCACAATAACTCCACTTTAAGAGTTTTCCCATCAGTGTCAGCCTCGTGTTGACCTTTTAGCTCTTGAAGACTGAGGCTTTGTCTTCGGCAATTTGACTTGATAGCATTGTTAGCCTGCAATGCAATAATGCCTAAATAGAAGCTGACATAGATGACTGTAACTTCATTGTTTTATTATGTCTGTAAATGTCTGCATAGAAATTTCTCTTTACACAGTTTTTTTGGAGATAAAAATATGATACTCGAACATTAGTTTGGTGTGCAAAATATATTTCAAATTCTTGCTATTTGAGTAGGCACAAAATCATGTATCCCTACACCAGTTGTACTTGTGCGCAGTTTAGTCAGAATTTATGTTGTCTATTGTTGTTATTTTTTGGCTTCTTATGCTAATTACTGTCAATGTCCTGAGTTATTTTCTAATTTAATTTAATTTTTCTAATTAATTTAAGATGTGGGGCTGTTTTTGTCCTTGACTCTGGTCACCAATTTGCCCAGGGTCTTGTAGCTGATCATTTTAATAGTCCAGTATGTCTTTCATGTTAGTGGCTGTGTAGGCATGTGTGGGTGTTTCAGTTCACTCATTTAAATACTCTCCCTGGTGTTTTTTTAATTGTCTGACATAGTTAACCTAAGGCTGCTTGCCATTTCCTGTTTTAGCTCCAAGTGCAGTGGACAACACCAACCTTTCTTCTATTTCATCTTCTGTATTTTTATCCTTATTAGCTCATAAAAACATACAACTTTTCAACAGTGTTTATTTATTTCTCTTTTATATTCTACTAGTAGCATGATTACCACCCACTCCCTTCTCCAGACACCAAAATTTTATAGTTTCAAAATAGCTTTGCATGTTGACAAAATCTTATTATCATATCAAATCAAATCAAATCATTGCCATTTTTAAAAGATCTCTTGAGAAGGGAGATTATATTAGGAAAATAAATTGAGGAGAATGCCACTTAAGTTTGTTTTTAAACTTAAATCTCAAAAATAATGTTTGATATTTGCCAAAAAAGCATAGCTAGTTTTGAGTGGCGTTCTCCTTATGATGATGATGTGATATTGTATGGGATATTGTATGGGATTGTCACTGGGATTGTCACTTTTACTTTGATTGCACCTGTGTGTCTTGTTGTTTAAGGCCCTGCTAAAGTCCAGCAGAGGCTGCACATTTTTTCTAACAGTTGTTTGTCCTTCTTCCTCTTCCTTGAAATGGACACTTTTCAGACGGAGGTAACTTCACGTGGGCTTATTTTTCAACTAAGCCCTTCGCACAACCACACACCACCCAAACAAGGCATGCTCTGTCCAATTGTCTGCTCTCTTCTTAAGGGACATTGTCTGTAACTGTTTAGGATGCATGATTTTACATTGACGTCATGCAGTGCTTTCTAAACACATGTTAACAGGAAAATGTCATTAATGTTGAAGGGGGTTAATTAGATTGTGTGTCTGTCACTCTGTACTCGCAGTCTTTGTGTCCTTTGTGTCTTTTTTGCTGTCTCCTGTAAGTATACCGTCTGTGGTGAAAAACACCAAGTTCACCAACTGACCAAAGACTACTTCTTACTATTTCAACCTTTCATATGTATGTGTCATTTTGCATGAATTTGAATGTGCTACACTGTCTTCTGCAAATGACACACACTGCCTATTTTTAATGTGTGTGGAAGTACAGTGCCTCTCTACCCTCACACCATCACACCCGGGGCAGCTGTTAGAAACTATAGAGCTGATCATGGAAAATCTATTTTAATAAATACGTTTTGTCCTTTTTTCTCAACCTGGTTGAGCAGAAAATAGCCCAAGAAAGAGAGAAGTTTGCAGATGAGGACAGCATATTTTACACACTGGGGGAGTGTGGCCTTATCTCCTTCTCAGACTACATTTTCCTCACTACAGTCCTGTCCAGTAAGTACTTAGATCAAATCTCCTGTTTCAAAAAGGTCCCCTCTAGTCTAAAACTAATATTTTATCTGTCATAAATGTATTCAAAACAAAAGTTACATATGTAACTACGGTTATATGAATCGCTGCGCTGAAAGCTCTGAATGTTCCCTTCGCACATGCGCTGTTTGAGTAGTAATACTAATTGAGTCACACCTGTGACCCAGGATGACGTCCTGGAGGTAATGTAGTCTGCTGTCATCCGTTACTCTGTTCCTACAAAATCTTCTCACGGAAACGCAAGGATCCTGAGTGACAGACTATCTCTGGTGGTCATCCGGGATTAATAGAACCATAGTTACATACGCAAGTTTAGTTCTGTTTAATTCCCCCTGAATGCCAGAGGGTGGTGCTGAAAGCACTGAATGACTAATACTAGCTATGTCACGAAGAATTCTGAGCATATACCTTACTGAGAAGAGCCCAAAGATTCATGAAGAACCACGCCAGGAGGATGAGGAGAGACCAATCTGGTAAATGTTCTTGGTGACATATTGTCTCCAGAGGGATCCCTCTCATAGCTTCCCATGAAGTGGAGACGCCTTGAGTAGAATGAGAAGGCTGAGACCAAATATATACACTGTGTTGCATACACAGGTCTTAATTTTGAAGACTTGATCATAACTTGCCTTATTACCACCAATAATCTGTGCTGAAATATAAAAAGATTAGAGCAGAAAAGTTTTCTTGCACTTTTAAAACTTGAACTAATTTTAATAGAGCAGGGATTGGGGGCTAGGATGAATGCCTGTTTTCTGAATGCATCAGAGTTGGTAATAAAAATCCATCTCTGACGCTGCCTTCTCCACTGGCTATAGTAAACTTTATCCTCAGCTTAGCATCACCAGTTATTATAATGCGCTCATATGGATAAAGTCTCTAGGGAAATTTTCAAGGACATGTCATCTTTAAGCAGACAGGGCAGCATGCCTTATGCTTACTTCCAGTTTATTTAGCATAAATGGAAAAACAGACAGGAACACCCCAACTGTCTAGTGACACAAATGAGATTATAACGACGGAAATATTAGCCTGTCGAAAATTATGCACTTAAAATTGAAAACGCGTAAAGTAAAAAGAGTTCTGTGTCATAAAGCATTCCCTATTGCAAAGGTTATTGTAGTGCAAACTTCAGTGATGTAAAATTTGATCTCTTTACCAGTAATAAGCCCTCACTATTCTAGTATGATCTGCAGTAGGTAGTCGTCATACTGGATGACAGATAAAACATAGGATAACACTTGGTCCTGTATATTCCCAGGACCAAGTTATACTCTTACCACAATTTGACCACCACTGCATACAATAGTACATTCTTTTTTAGAGTCAGAGATTTGCAAATAAGTCATAGTGAATCTGTTCAGAAGATGCTTTAATTGAGGATGCCAGATTGGGGGCGTAGAGCAACAAAGTAAATTGTCAACAGGGAGTCATGAAGAGAATAGGCCCAAGTATTGGGCTAAATTAAAATGGATGATTCACTGTGGTGAGTGACTAACAGTTGTTAAATGTGTTGAGGGCACTGTGAGGCTGTGAAGTGATGAGTGAATCAGTATTTATCATAACCGGCTGTGTACTGTAGTTAATGCAGTGTGATAGTGGTCCATCTAAAGGTGTTATTGATTTACCAGCATTGTCTCTGTCCATCTCATGTCCTGTGCAGCTCCCCAGAGGAACTTTGAAATCGCCTTCAAGATGTTCGACCTCAATGGGGATGGAGAGGTGGATCTGGAGGAGTTTGAGCAGGTTAAAACCCTAGACACCTGCAAATCATTTCAAATCAGTCGTACAAATTAATGTATTGTTAAAGGGATATGCCACCCCCAGGTCAAATTTGGGCATCTCCCCACAGTCCAGAGACTAAAATAAGTGGTGGAAAGCGTTTTCCTGCTCACCCAGCCATTGTCCGAGTCTGTCGCCACTGACCGCCACGGTATCTGCAGCTCCTCCGCCTTAGACTGGAGTCTAACGTCGCCAGAGAAAGATTTCGGCCAAAAGGAATTAATTTGCTCGATGCGTTTCCCAATTACTTTCTGTGTAGTGCGCATTCATATCGAGTGCAAATAAATGTGCAAATCAACACGGAGAGCTTGCCTTGGTCATTTTGGGTGGGAACTATTTTCCAGTGCGGAAGAATACAGCTGAATCACGCAGCATGCTGCCAGGGGAATCCCTGTTACGCACCGGGAAGGGAGTTCCCCTGTTGCACAACGTGGTGCGTGATTCGGCTGTATTCTTCCGCACTGGAAAATAGTTCCCACCCAAAATGACCAAGGCAAACTCTCCGTGTTGATTTGCACATTTATTTGCACTCGATATGAATGCGCACTACACACAAAGTAATTGGGAAACGCATCGAGCAAATTAATTCCTTTTGGCCGAAATCTTTCTCTGGCGACGTTAGACTCCAGTCTAAGGCGGAGGAGCTGCAGATACCGCGGCGGTCAGTGGCGACAGACTCGGACAATGGCTGGGTGAGCAGGAAAACGCTTTCCACCACTTATTTTAGTCTCTAGACTGTGGGGAGATGCCCAAATTTGACCTGGGGGTGGCATATCCCTTTAATAATTAATAGGGCTGCAACTAACGATTATTTTAATAGTCAATTAATCTATAGATCCAGTGACGATTAGTCACGAAAAAAAATATTACTAGGATAATGGACACGACACTAAGGTTGGTATTTAGTGAGCGCAGTTACGCGTGCGTGCTTTAAGCATTCCATTTCAAAGCGGAATATTGTCAGTATCCAGTTTAAAAAAAAGTTGAAGTATTCTGTGAAACAGCGTTCTGTTAAGGGAATACTGCCAAAACACGACTAGACTACATTCGGAATGAAAAAGATTGTCCATGACTCATGAGCAAATTGCGTATGGCCACCATTCCGTTTAGCACTAGTGCTAATATTGGAATATTCCTCACATGCAGATACAGTGACTGGCGCGAGCTAGCTGCTCGTCACAACACTCCCGCACTTTTCCGTAACTTTCCTAACTTTTTGCCTTTAAACCGCCCCACTTTTGTAAATATTTTTGTCAACACTGTTCGTTAAGCTTGGACTGCACTCGACGCTGCATTTTTTCCGCACTTTTGGTGGATAATTTACCTGTCTCGGCTTAAGATGTGTAAGGGACCCTGTCCTCCGCTCGTCTACATAAAGGATCAGCTGATGCCGCTGCGCAGCGCTCTTGTGTTCCCCCGAGACAGGCATGTTATCCCTGACGAGATCCTGCGGACGACACGACGTGGACGCCGCGCGGGACGTAAACTCCGGGAAAAGAAGAGACGCTGCAGGCCGGTCCTCCCCTCCGTCCTAACGGGGAATGTGCGCTCCCTCGCCAACAAGACGGACGAGCTCTCGGCACTCGTTAGATTTCAGAGGGAGTACAGGGACGCTAGCATCATTGTTTTTACGGAGACATGGCTAACACCGCAAATCACGGACTCTACCCTCACTGTGGAAAACTTTCACCTGCTGCGCGCAGACAGGACGGAGGAGAGCGGGAAGAAGAAGGGAGGTGGACTAGCGCTCTTTCTGAACGAGAAATGGTGTAAACCTGGACACTGTACAGTGAAGGAGCAGATGTGTAACAAAGACATTGAACTGTTCGCTGTCGGCCCAAATTAAGTTCCAAATTAAAATGATACTTAAATAATACGACTAGTCGACAATGAAATTTCATGTCGACAAAATTTTATTGTCGACGTTGTCGACTAATCGTTGCAGCCCTAATAATTAGTGTATTTTTCAGTACTTTTCAAACGTTTCATTTAAAGTGAGACTTGTAATTATTACATTATATTGATTTATTACATACAGGTTGATTATTAATGATTGTGCCTCAAAAATAACAAGCAAAATTAATTGTTTCATATAATTAAAGAACTCTCATACAACATTTTTCCAGGTTCTCATACTTAAAGGTGCTCTATAGGTGCTTTATGTAACTTTTCTGGTGAGGATCTGCAATCTGCTTGTCCATAGAGATATTACTGCACCGCTTAGTTTAATGCCATGCAGTGGAACACTCCAGGAAAAGTATCTCCATGGAGACGAGCAGGTGACAGATCTTCTCCCAGAAAGGTTATGCAAAGCACCTTTTAAGATTGTTAAAAGAAACTAAGTCTCTGATGCTTTGTTTCTGTATGATATAGGTGCAGAGTATAATCCGCTCTCAGACCAGTATGGGCATGAGGCATCGTGACCGCTCCACCACAGGAAACACTCTGAAGACAGCTGGCTGTAGCTCTGCACTCACCACGTACTTCTTTGGAGAGGATCTGAAGGGCAAACTCACCATTGGCAGCTTCCTGGAGTTTCAGAGGAAGCTGCAGCATGATGTGCTCAAACTTGAGGTCAGAAATCTCCTCATGTCCAGATTAGTTTTATCACACTGCTCTGGTTTTCACTTTCAAGTTAAAACTACAATAATCATCTTGCTTGGTACTCCTGACACCACCTCTATTTCCTCAGCCTTAATGAGGGTTTGGACAAATGCACAATACATTTCCTTACTGCGAAAAGAAATTATATCTGTATCATACCAACAGGGCTACATAATTTTAGAAAAAATATCTACCGTAATTGTAATTTTTCTGACAAGCAGCATTTGTGGTTTGTTTTCAAATCTGGATTCAGTTCATAATGGCATGCACCATTTTAATTGAATCCTGGCACCTTAACATTTGAGAGAAGACTGAAATCTGAAATGCACGGGGATCTTACATTGGTTTAACAGTTAAGAACAAGTTTGTAGTGGTCTTAAATGCAAGGACATAAGAGGACTTTCTATTACCTAAATAATTGTGTGCAATAACAATGTTTGCAATTTGATACATGTGTCAAATTGAAATTTACATTTATTGTGCTGCCCAACCTGTCATTATCAGTATAAATATACAAATCTGAATCTAAGATAACCCGCATATAACAATTAAAATCCCAGAAATAAGAATTAGGGGAACAATGTGAACAAAAACAAGGGTTAGACTTGTTTTTGTGGCTTATCTCAATATTTGTGGCTTATTCTCAATATTTGTCTTTAGTTGTGTGACCAGACTTATCACTCCCTCTCCTCTCCAATGGCTGATTTTAGCACACTGTTACTGAAGTCATTAGCATGCACCACACATAACTTATACTTCGACACTGCCACAAGCTGCTCTAAGAATAGATTTGGAGTCTGAACATGTGGCATCTACATTCTGTAATGATAGCCCCATGATCAGAGGGCGTATAATCGCAATACAATGGATGATCTCGGCACAGTTTAAAATAAATAAAACTATTTCTTAAATATGTCTCACTTCTTGCCCTCTACTCTGGTTCTTTAACTGCTGAGACTGCAGCTCACCCAGGCTGTATTTCATCAGCTGCAGCTCGGTTTAGTTGGGCCTTTTATCTTATAGCTCCTTGTGACTTAGAATAAATGGTGTTTTACTGAGCTTAACAATCTTTTTTTTTATTATACCTGTGACGTTTTGCCTGGGTGGTACCCGTGAGTCTATAGATTTATGTGATACTGTATACGTACACCCTTAATTTCAAGACACATTTTTCTAATATTATATGCGGTAGTATTCCTAATTAACTACAGTTTTGTAAAGGCCGTGTCTCTATATTGTCCCTTTTTTTTTTTTTTTTTTTTTTTTTTTTTTTAGTAGTAGTAATTTTTGGTTTACGTTGTATTTCATTCTTGGTTTACATTTGTAAAGATACAAGATATGTATAAGATAAAATAATCTAATATAACAGTGCAATTTTTAACACATTTTTGTACAATAGGATATGCCACATGCACAAAAAGTCTATTTTAAATTACAGTGGAATACAAATATTAAGTTTATATGCATGCACACATTTTAGCTCAAATACCAAATATTATCTGAGGGTGAACACCACTGCAGTAAGGGACACACAAAATAATAATTCACTTATTTCTTAGGGGACTCAGGCTTTTTGCGATCCTGTATAGTTTGACTGTGTTATGACCACCGCATATTAAAAGGTTGTATAGAGGATTTTCCAAGGAACGAGAAATCCAGCGACTGTCCTTTTTCAAATGTTGCTCATGTATGAAACCACCTCCATTTCCCCACAGCTCCCTAAGTAGAAACGCCTTCTCCTGCCTCTTCCTTACTAGGGGTGTGCAAAATAATCGTCATGACAATGCATCGCGATACTAACTTTCACAATATACTGCATCGATTCTTGATGCCAAAAATCGATTTTTATTAATTAATAATTAATTAATTAATTATTATTAAATACATTAATTATTAGTTTATTTTTTTTATAAATCCTATGCACTTTTTTCTTTGTGAAAGGGTATTGTTTGTTATGATGGTAGCTACCTCCAAAATGGCAAATATTTGAACATCATTTTTTGTTTTAGAAAAAAATCCTATGCACTTTTTTTGTTATTGGTTTGGTTTATTTGTTTTTGTTATTCAATAAATTCAGTTATGAATTGAGTTGCTCAGAGTTATGTATCAAGTGAAGACGCTACCCAGATACACAGCCACTGATATTTAAGTTATCCTCTTTTTTTTTTTGGTACATTTTCACTGAAGTATGTCGAATATATTGCAATACATCGCAATAATTCAAGTATCGTGATGCATCGTGATAGTATCGCATCGTGGCATATGAATCGTGATTCGAATTGAATCGTGACTTCTTTGCCAATACCCACTCCTATTCCTTGTGTTCAGAATTGCTGTTGCTGCTGCTGTAACTATACTATACTTTTCAAATGATAAGCAGAAGTTAACCTGTCCAGAAGTAATTTAGCGACCAACGCATCAGTCTTCAGACCTTCTGCTTCAGTGCTCTCGATCACTGGAAGGAATTTCAAAGAATCACCTTAGTTTGGCTTTGCTCCTTTTCCCCTTCTCTTCTTCTTTCAGCAACCTCAAAAACGGACTTTCTTTTGCAGCTAACTGGTAGTGGATTCTTGTTTGCCATTGCAACAAACTTTGTGCAAACTGCGAGGAAGCTACAGTTGGAAAAAGCCGCTAAGAACCGCTGCGTTGGTTCAGTAAACAGCGTCTTGTGTATGTGGAATACGTGAAAAGCATACGTAAACCACGTTATCCCAATAGATAACGAGGGAGCCTCATCATCTATTGGCTAATGTTTGTCTGGCCCCACCACCTCCACAGTTAATGCCCATTTCATTCTTTTTTTTGGTCATCATAATAACAAGGCTGCTGCATCTCTATAATGCTATCATTGACAGTCTTAAACAAAGAAAATCCTCCATACAACCTTTAACAGGCTGCTGTATTAACATTACAGGGGGAGTGAGTGAGCTGTGGTGAGGATGTCTAACCCACTCAGATATAAATCGACAGGATTGACCTGACACAGGCCAAGGCGTATTGCTGTTAAGACATGCTCCGGTGCAACACAGTAAAAAACAACCTCATACAGATTTTATGTCACCACCACAGTCACATCCATGATTCAACTTGACACTAGTATTTACTGTTTCCCATCTCCCTTTTGCTATTAATTTGTCCACCCGTGTTGCATAGCGCCTGCTCTTAGGTCTCTCTCTTCCCACAGTTTGAGAGGAATGACCCAATGGATGGGAGAATCACAGAGCGACAGTTCGGGGGCATGCTGCTGGCCTACAGTGGAGTCCAGTCTCGTAAACTCAAGCTGATGCAAAAGGGATTGAAGAAGATGTTTAAAGATGCACAGGTAAATCACAGTGCCACATGTATACAGTGACTCATACCATAGTGTTAGGTCCCAGACTGCACATCCAGGTGTATTAATTCAGACATATCTGTAAGAGAATTTAAGCCATATATCCTCCACTTAACGTTTCCTCACAAGAAGTATATTTACACCATGATCTTCCCTTGGCATACCTTTGGCATACCATTATCGAAATTGTGGTATATTGCTGTCTAACCGGAGTCTACTGGCTTTCATAGTCTCACTACTCTTGGTAGATAAACCACTACTTTGCAAGCAGAGTCAAGGGGCTTAAACACTCAAAGATCATACTATGTTGACTTTTCAAGTCCCTACGGGCCTGTATTATTGCCAGTAAATAAACTTCTCCTGCCTAAGGAGAATGATAGACAGAATGATACAAATTAACCAATGCTTTATTCTGATGTATTGCCTCTCATACTTTTTAAATATATTATACACTATATAGAATAGTTTTTTGTGGGAGTAGACTGCTTTAGAATTATTGTGTCAGTGGTATAAATTAGTTTAATATTATTGTTTATTGGCTTTATTTACTTCACTAATATAGTGTACTTCTAAATGTATGTACTTGTACTAACTAACAACCTGAAACAGACTAATCCAAAATGTGACTTGTTTGGCAGAGACTAAATGTCATCATGAATATATAAAATCTCATAAAGTTGCTAATTACTACTCTTTATTGAGGGCTCTAAGCAGACACTTCTTGACTAATTGGCAGACCGATGTGACAGATGGTACTTAGGTTGAAAATGGTGTTCAGACGCTCTTGAATACATCAATGAGGAGGATATGGCTCATCTTATCAACAGCCTCCCAGCAGCTCTGAGTCACTCCACTCCTTTCCTCTTGTATCTCTGTGACCAAACATTGAGCAGGCTATACGGTTAGGAGCTCTCTGGCGGTGTCCATCACCTTGATTATAGCTCTATCTCCATCTGTTGGGCCTGGTGCTGCCCTTTAGATCAAATGGTTTTACTGAATGATAACACAAGTACTTAACTTACACTGATGGCTAGACCTGAACTGAACTTTTTACCCTTTACCCCACCATTTCATGCAAATGTTTCAACACTTCTAAAGGTCAGTGAGGTGTAGCTCTGCTGGGAAAACGCAACATTCAAACAGAAAGATTCACAGGTTCAACTCAGAATTCTCTCTTTTTTTTTTTTTTTTTTTTACAAATGTATCAGCTTTGAACTTTTTATTCTCACCATGCACTGAGCTAAAGCACCCCCATGTGTCCCCAAGGTGTTGCCGCCCTATTTCAGTTTGTTAGCCCTCCTCTGATGTCAGTCTGTGCTTTGATAAGGTAGGATTTCAGGGCTGCTTAAATGCAACTGTTAGACTAGAAAGAAGAAAACAATCCACCATCTTCCTCAAGGCAGGGAATAACACTTCAGTTGGCTCTTTTTATGAAGTTATTTCAAATTAGACTTGTTTTTTTCTTGTCTCCAAGTGGGTGGACAATCATGGTTAGAGATCATGGTTCATGGTTAGAGATCGACCAAATTTTTATTTTTATTTTCCCATGGCTAATGCCGATACTGATTGTTTAGAATCCAGAGCAACCGATGGCCAATATTTTTGGGCCGATATGTAGAGCTGATTTAGATTATTTTCCCCAAATGATGTTATTTAAATGTACTTACAGCTCACTCACCTTTTTTAACACAAAACTAAATGAGGGCTATATAGTCACATTTTGAACAGTTGTCTCTTTGCACTAAAGTCTTCAAATAAAATTTATGGGTATTTTTAAGCAGAATATACATTTGCACTATTGGCCTTAAATCTTCAGCACTGGACGATAGGCGAAACATTTCACTATATTGACCAACTGATAAATCAATCGATCTCCAATCTAATTTTGGCTATACATTTTTTGTTGTTGCAGCAAATTATTTACATGTGTCATTAACCAAGTTTCTACACCAAAAGGACAGCGATAGATAAATGTTAATAGATGTAATCAATTCATATTTTGCAACAAACGTCTTTGTCTTTCTGATTATCTCACTGTTCACCATTGACTGTTTTGACTGGACCAGCTGTTCTGTGTTCTCCGCCAATGAGAACCTGTGTATCCATGTAGTGTGCACCTGTGCATAAGAGGACGTGTGTTTGAATCCATCTGGTCCCTGCCTGCTCCTGTCTACTCCTGCTACACTGCTCATGTGTGATCAATGCTGCTGCCCACTTCCCTCTGCCATACAAGACACTGCTGCAGTCTAACTTTGTGATGTGACCATTTTTGGCTGATTTTCTGAGAACTGTAGCATAGCACCACAAGCTGCAAATATAATCAGTTTTTCATTTTATTGTTCTAGACCTTGATTTGTCCTGGATTTGATTTTCTACCAGATAAAATATGTTTGTATGTTTGTTTGTTTTTTAAAAAGTGATGTTTTTTTGTTTTCTCGACAGGGCATCACATTTGAGGAGGTGGAGAACTTCTTCACATTCCTCAAGAACGTGAATGATGTGGACACAGCGCTGAGCTTTTACCACATGGCAGGAGCCTCCATAGATAAAGGTACCAGCAGGTTCGGCAGGTCTGTCAGAAGAAGACGAAATGCTCTCAAATATAAGTCTGGTTACATCAGAATACTGTTATTAATATTAATTAGGGATGCACCGATGTGAACATTTTGGCCGATATCCGATATTAATGTTGCTGACATCGGCCGGTACGATATTTATTTATTTTTAATTCTGAGATAACATTTTATACAGACTGAAAATTATGCAAAATTAATTTCTGAATGTCCTTTATTTTCAAAATGTGTTTTGACTCCTGATTTTTTTTTTTAAATAGTGTAACATTTTTTTTTTTAAATATTGTAACATTGTCTTCTGCTTCCTGATTGGCTAAGGGACCGTTGCCAGACCAGGACTAAACACGGACTAAACCAGGTCTAGACCAGGTCTAAACAAGGTCTAAACCTGGATTGGACCAGGACTAGACCTGGACTAAACCAGGATTAAAGCACCGCATGCGGCTCTTTGTCTGGTTTTGTGCTAGCTCTGCTATTAGCAGCAGTAGTTTCAACGGTGTACCCTCAGCCTTTACAACCGAACAGAGGCGAGTGAGTTTGTGGAAATGCAGCTGGCAAATAGATTCCTCTGTAAACGATCTCTACTTGTTCTTTTCCTGCCTGATTTGCTCTTAGTCGTGTTTTTGAGTCACGGCTGAGGCTAGCAGCGACGCGGTCCCGAGGGGAGGTCCGAGCACATCAAACCTCGGCATGAATGAACCCATGCAAGAGCCCGGGTTTAGACCTGGTCTAGAGGAGGCACGGTTTGGGCACGGGTCTCGTGCTCGCAGCCCCGTGCCGGTCATGTTGCGCTATCACGGATTTGAGCACGATGAGCGCACGTGTCCTCGCGCACCCCCCCCCTCTGCTTCACTATAATACATTTTGTTGAAAATCTACGAAGGTTTGAGTGTTTAAACGAGAGAGAAATGTGACAAAACGTTAATTCGAGGGATTACTGTACTGTCAAATATCGGTCGTTAATATCGGCCCACTTTTACACATCGGGCCGATGCGATATGTTAAAATTTGGACAATATCGGCCGATACCGATGTTAATGTCGATATATCGTGCATCCCTAATATTAATAATAAGAAAGAAACGGCATTCAAATGATTACATAATTACAGACGTACTAGTAAGTAGGGGTGGGCGATATAGCCTAAAATTATATCACGGAATAATTTGAACCATAGACGGTAGACGGTATATATCACGCTATACTTTGGTATGTAACAGTATTAACTGTTAACAGTATTAACAGCTTCTTAATGGTCACCAGAGCACATGGAAAAAGCATTCAAGCAGGAAGCTGTTTTTTAAACTATTAAATAACATAAAAGTCAAGAATATTACTACTTACTACTACTATATTATTACTAAGAAAATGTATTGTGCAAAACTGTAATTGTAAAAAGCATAAAACAAGTAACTTCACTTTCAAGCAGTATAAAATTTGAGCAAGGCAATGTAAATCGAAAATGAAACTGCTTTAGCACTGGTGCCGGTGTCAGTGCTGATGCACACCTGCAACTCTTCGTCAAGTTCCCATGACTCGAGCGCTTCCCTGAGTCCCTGGGCAATCATCTCCCCTGTATGGTCATCAGGGAAATACGATGTTTGCAGTACACATGTACTGTTGAAATGGGCCGTACACAGGCATTTGCCGCACAACTTCCAGTCGTCGTCAATAAAGTGGATTGTCAGGCTGATATACGGGTCCATAGTGCGACTCGACCACAAGTCCGTGGCGGTTGCATAGTGTTTTATGTCACGAAGCTCTTTTCCCACTTGATTGCGGACCTCATCATGCAGTCTGGGCACTTCCACCTGGCTAAAATATTTGCGGTTTGGTACCACGTACCGTTGATCCAGCATCTTCACCATGCCTAAAAAGCCGCTTCTCTCTACGGTTTGGAAAGGCACCGTGTCGTTACACAAGAATATTGCGATGGACTTCGTTATGTCAATCCACCGCTGGCTTTTTTATCATAAGATACGCCTTTTGAAAATTCCTGGGTGATAGACTGCTGGTGTGTAGTGCCAACTTTTTTCCTCCCACTTGAAGACTGGCTTGGCTTTTGAGTGTCACCGCCAATGTTCCCCCTAATGTTTTATGTGTCTGAGCAAACACACTAACTCCCTGAGCGCTCCTTGGACTCCTGTGCGCGACATCCGACATGCACCCCCGGTACACGCTGTTGCGAAAGAGCTGCGCGTGCTCGCGGCTTGCGCGTGCTCGCGGCTTGCGCGTGCTCGTGGCTTACACCGGTAGAAGTTTAATACGAGACACATACTTTTGTTTCTGAATACTGGACGATTCCCCCGTATTCAGATGACCCCGCGGCTGAAAAAAAAAGCGGAACTCTTTCATCCCTGCGCTGCATAGGTTTTCGCGCGCAGCTTAGAGGGAACGTTGGTCACCGCGCATTCGTTGGCTTTCTTCGTACTTGATAACGTGTTTAGCTTTTAGGTGGTAGAACAGATTGCTTGTGTTGCCATGTTTTGCGATCACTGTCGCCCAGCATATTCTGCAGATTGTTTTCCAATTTCCTGTTCAGTATCCGACGCCTTGTATCCAGACCATGACCAGATTACAGAAGTTGAGCCGGTCTTTTTCACGAGCTCCTCCTCCTCCATGTGCTCGCTGCTCGCAGCGATTTTTCCTCCTTCCTTGTTGTGGTGACGCAATGAACTATCGCGATAGGAAGGTATAACCCAAATCTCTACCGTTGGCCAAATTTATACCGCATACCGTTTATACCGTTTATACCGCCCACCCCTACTAGTAAGCATCAAGCATTATATCATTTGTAATACAATTGATTTGGTAATTCTTGAGTGCCTGAGAATATTATGACTCTTTTTGTAAGTCTTATATTTTTAAAACGTTACTGAAAAAGTATGTGGAACCCAGCCATCTAGTCTAGAGTGAATACTGGGTACATTTGACCTTTCTCATCTCTGTGTGTCCCTCTAATTGCTGGTCCCTGCTCTCCTCTTGCCTAATCTGACTTGGTCCTGTCCTGAGTGTGAGAGCTGTTAACAGCAGCCCCAGCTAAAGCACATGTCTCTCTTTCCCCTGGCTGTGCTCCCAGTTCCAGCTCAGCCATTTTTCATCTCCGTATCGACTGTCTGATCTCAGGCCTGCAGGAGGACAGCTCCCCCTCCCCCTCTGTTCATATAGAAAGCACCACTCCAGGGCGGGACACTGATGCCCTCTGACACAAGCCCACATCATCACGTTAAACCAGCTCCTCGGAAAATGGCTTCACTCTCAATTTAAGATGATACAGAATTTATTAAGATTTGAGTAACTCTGACCAAAGCACTTTGAAAAGTCCACAACTTCCACAGCCTTATTTCAAATTATGTCTGTAAAATCTTTGATATAATGCTGTAATTAAGTATTTATAACTTTGGGTGCAAATTTTAATGAAGTCTCAGTATCAGATTTGTACCTTTTGATTCAGTCCAGTGGCAATTGGTATTTTTGACTTTTCATTTTCAAGATAATCATCTGAGAAAAATATTACTTATTACTAAAGTGAACTATTGGAGGAATGAGGGTAGAAGGAAAAAAATATATAATTGGGTTCACAAAATGTACAATATTTTAATGAAACCATAAGTCATCATCTAATTTTTTACAAACTGACAAAATTGAAAGTTGAAAGTGATGTTTAATTATCGGCGTTGTTTTAACATTGATTAACTGCAGTGGTTGCTCCCCTCCAAAGGTCCCCATATGTTTAGTGTCTATCACTTAGTTCTGAATGAGCGGACAAGACAGCTGCTGGTGGAGTCATGAGGTGCTGCAGAGCTTTGTGCCTAAACCATAACAACCCCAGAGTGTGTGGACAGGTATTCATCATATTGTCGGAACTGAAATCTGTACACGCTCACTTCAGGGGAACCATGTACTCTTTGTAGGGACCAAAAATCAGGTCCCCGTGAGGTAAATCTTTCAATATCAGAGCCACAACATGGGTTAAACATATGAGCTTACGGCTAAGGTGAAGAAGTAATTATGGTTAAGGTTATAATCATTCTCCAGGAAATTAATGCAAGTCGATATAGTGCATGGAAAGATGTATGTGTGTGTATGTTCGTACAACATATGGTTCACAAGACCATTATCACAATAAGGCTATACTTTTTAATATATTGTAAATGAAAACCTTTAATTTCTACTTTTTTTTTTTTTTAATTTATTTATTTATTTGAATGGGACAGCATGTATTAATGAACGACTAGTGCCGTAAATACACCGGATTTAGCTAGGAGCTAATTTCCATCCGTAGTCCCATTGGAAGGGGTAAAACAGGATACAGTAAAAGAGCAGAACATGCAGTGACAGACAATAATAAAAACACAGTCTAGATTAAGACAATACAACAAACATTATACACATGGTTGGACAAGACATAAAACAAATCTGTACAATCACTTAAAATGCCATGAGGTAGTTCTAATACTAAGGTGCTTTTAGTTAAAGTGCCTATGATAGTGCTCATTCACTCACTCACTACAACTTGCATACACACACTCAGCTTCATGCACTCACATTCACTCTCACACTAGTCTAAAAAGATTAAAAGATTAAAATGATTTTTAGTGATCACATCTTTGATTATTAAATAGCCAACCCTTTAGTTGTTTTTTAAAAGACCCAAAGGTGGCGCTGTCCCTGACTGCAGCAGGCAGAGTGTTCCAGCTCAAACAGCCCTTTATAGAAAGAACGTTTTGGGCAAAGGTGCACTTTCTAAACTGGACTTCACAGTCTCCCCTCATTGTGGATCTCGTGCTGGTCTCACGGTTCCTTTTTTTGATGAATTCTACCATAGGTGGTGGGGCAATGCCATTTAGGACTTTATATACAAAACAACAATATTTAAAAGATTTTAGATTTTCGAAATTTAAAAACTTATATTTGTCTAAAAGTGGACATATGTGATAGGATTGGGGCTTCCGATCTAATATCTTTATTGATCTTTTGTACAGTTGTTCAATTGGCTTGAGAGCAGTGACACCAGCAAATGACCACACTGTAAAACAATAGTCAATATGAGACTACTTCAAGAAACAGTTATATTTTAAACTGAATTATTAAAACCAATGGCCTGTACATTTACTATGAACCAAAATGAATGAAATGCAAGTTCATTAATTTTAAGTTTCCTTTCTCCCAATAGGAGATCAAATTATTGTGCTGCCTATATCTAGTTTTGTAAAATATACCAAAAGAATTTTTGCAATATCAATTCAACTGTGTTTTAAAAGACCGTGTTGACTACATCAGGAAAAGCTGAGGGGTGAGTGCGCTTTAGAGTCCACTATGTCCCTGGCTGAGCCTCCTGCCTCTCCAGCCTGCTTTCCTGCCTCCTACATTTTGTATGAGTTTTGTAAGAGTGCTTTTTGTAACATTTTCTCCAGAACTTTATTCTCTGCCTTTTGAAGTCCGATATGCAGTCTCTCTGGTGGGGTCCGGGTATAGTGTTTTGTTATTTTTTAACATCATTATATTTGCCTTCACTCTCACTGTTGTTTATAGGTTCTGTTTGTGTCACACATCGGATGAGGGGCTTGGGTACTCCTCTTGTATCTGTTTTATGGTTCATTCATGAGAGATATCCAAAAGGGAAAGCCACAAATGTTTTCAACCTGTTCATTTTTATTAGTGTCCCATTATTCCGCTAAAACTCCTTGAAATCTGATGAGTTTTCCTGACCCCCGTTTCAGTTAAACATGGGTCAGTCACTAGAGTATTACAATGTCATTTGAAATTCAATCATATTCTCTTTTTTTTTTTTTTCCCCTACCTTACCAAGAACCTGGTGTCCCTTCACATCCGTTCCCAGTTAGCCTTTAAGACAAGTTGCCAAGATATTATTTTTACACAGTGGAACTCAGAAATTTGTCCCCGTGGTTAGCTTTTTGTTTTAATCTATTCAGTGTCTTGCCAGGTTGGCTGAAGAGCTGATGGACAATAGAACAATTCTACAGGTGTCTCATACAGTAATGAAGTCCTTTTTGGGTCAGCTCTTGATGCCCTGCCCCAGTTTCTCTTTCCTCCTCCTCTTCCTCCTCACTGTTCTGCCTTTACTGTCCATCATAATAGTCTCCAGTGAATGGCTGTGCTGCCTGCTATCGATCCACTCGCACTACATTAGCTTCTGTGACTCAGGGCCCACTCAGAGTAATGCTCCCCTACAATTTTCTAATATCCTCTTTTTGTTTTCTGTTTCCTAGTGACCATGAAGCAGGTGGCGCGGACGGTGGCCAAAGTGGAGCTATCGGATCATGTGTGTGACGTAGTGTTTGCTCTGTTTGATTGTGATGGTAAGTTATTACCAGATATTAGTTCTGTGTCTAAATATTTTCCCTTGTGGCTCAAATAAAAGATTGTGTCTATGTAAAGTCTAATTATGTAATATTAACCTAGTGTTGAGTCTAATTGAGAGGTCTACAGTCAATCATATGGTTTGGAGCAGATTTTCTAGTTTGAAAATATATTTGACAATTTTTTTGTTAAATAGCAATAATTATTTATTTATTTGCCTACCTGCTGCCCCCAGTTATTTCAAAATTGCACTAATAGTATTTGTTCACAAAGTATTCACAAAATTTTAACGGGCTTGATTAATCATTCTGTTTAATTGCACATCAGTATTAATAGTATTAACACTATTAAAATGATCTATTCAATATATTTAATATATCTATTTGATACCTTGCAGCATCTATGAATTCAGTCTCCTGAGTATTTGTAAAACTCATGAGCTGACATTGAAATCAGCTCTTTTTAGCTCCTCTAATTGCAGTCTTTTCTCCTATTATTTCATCATGCTACCATCCATCCTCGGTCCTCTTCAGGGAACGGAGAGCTCAGTAACAAAGAGTTCATTGCTATCATGAAGCAGAGGCTGATGCGTGGACTGGAGAAACCCAAAGACATGGGCTTCACTCGACTGGTCCGGGCCATGTGGAAGTGTGCACAGGACACCGCATGGGACTTTGCCTCTCCAAAGACATAACAAAACAGGAGGCAACAAAACAACTGGACTCTGACATACCATTCAGTACCAAGGATGTTTTGCAAATATTATCAAAGCTTATTATTCTAAAAGCTTATTAAGAGCTAAAGAGAGGCGACTTCAGTGCAAGCATGTTCAGTTCAAGTTATGATCACTCAAGCATGCTGATGCAGAATAGTCAAGTGAGTCTTTTTCTCAGCTACGACGCCAGGATGTTTGTATATTTACATTGTATAAAAAGAGAGAAACTTTTTGATGGAAATATAAAATATACATTATAACCCGATGCAGTACATAAGGATTTTAAACACTTACTATATTTTCGTGAAGATTACCACAACAATTCATATGCCTCTGGTTGTGCATTACTATGAGGGCAGGGGGTTAGTTTGGGAAAGGATTCCTTTTAACACTAAAAATATTTCTGTTACCACTTTTTACCTGGTGGATGTTCTTCAGAATATTTGTTTTATATGGGGTGCATTCACACCTACCTGCTCTGGTTTGGCTCTGGTATATGGCCAGTTTAATTCTAATTTAGACTTTGTTTGGACCTCTTTTAATCCTTGTCTAATCCATCTTTTGTTCTTGGGGTGTTCACACTTAGAAAACCATTAGATTTCTGAAAAACGCCCTACTGTTTTTCATTTCACCTTGTTTCTTTGTCATTGCAGTTTGTCATTCATTTGGTCCATGATCACACTCCTTTTTTCAGATTTATTATCTGATTTATCTGTTTATTAAACTACTGTAAACACTGAATATGTAAAATGTATGTTAAGAAGCTGCAGTAAAGATGTTTTTAAGTATGCGTCTGTCTCTGATCATCTTTCATTTCCCCTTGGCCACATGCATCATTGCTCCACCCGACTTCAGAGTTGATTTGTTGTCCTGTCATGTTTTCAGTCTCTACAGGGTGCTGAAAAGTGTTGGGTAATTAGGACAAATTTATAGCACATCCAGTTTGGCATTTGTCACGAGTAATAAAATCCAGTGCACCATTTCAGCAGATAGCGTGCTCTTTCTCTGAGTGTGGTGGTCGTAGTATCGTGTTAATCTGAGCAGTCAGCAGATTTGTCTAATTGAAATGGACGGGATGGGAGTCCTCAGCCAGGGCCCCACATTAAAGATTGTCCAGCAGCATCCTGGACCTGCTCTGCTGCAGTGGCTTGAGACCAACGTGCATTCATGGACAGGAATATTTTGTGGTACTTTAAATATAGCTTTAGTAGTTTTTAGTAGTTGTACCAATAAAGTACACAGGTGATTCTCCAACTTCAGTCAAATTTGGTCATTTTTCAGAAAATCCGACATTTTTAGAAATATTTTGATTTGTTCTACTTCATCACAATGCGTAGAAACATTAACTGATAGTGGTTGTAATGAAATAACAAATATTAAACAAATAATAATAAATGGTAATGGAAATGACAATGTTTAGCATTTCTTTTAAAATCTCATAACATATTAGCATGCTAATATCTGTTTTAGAGTTAGAATAAAATATACTCAAAATACACAATATAAAATGGTATTTTTCTCATTATTTGTACATGCAAAGGAAATATGAGGTGTTTGGAAATGACGACCAATAAACCTACTCTTGGTTTTGCAAAACTTGACCTTGATTTTGTTCTTGTGGTGAAAATGACAGTGATCCCTAGGGACAGGTGTTCTTTTTATGAAAAATAAATAAAACACTAATATATCTTTCAAGCACATGATATTTTTCATTAAAATAAGGAATTTCTGTGCCATTTGTCAATGAAGTTTCTGTTGAATCAAATTTAATTTCAGTCTTATGAGGAACTGAGAGTCCAAAACCTGGCCAAGGGACAAAGGACATATGGTTTTATATTGAGTGTTTCTGCCAGTGTTGTATAGTAACGAAGTAGTAATACTTCACTACTGTACTTAAGTACATTTTAGGAGACTTTGTACTTTACTTGAGTTTAAAAAAAAATTATTACTTTTACTTTTACTTCACTACATTTCCGAATTTAATTGCATACTTTTACTCCGATACATTTTCAATGTGCCGTTTAGTTACTCGTTACAAAAAAAAACCTCTACTGACTGAAGGAAGTCAGGACGTGCCTGGGCTTGTTCGCTACTTGCGCATGACAATCAGCCTACACCTGTTGGTTTCATGCAGCTAGTTTAATCAATCAACATCCCTGATGGAAGAGGAGACAACATCCACGTCGGCCAAAAAGGAAGGGGGACCTGACCATGAGCATCCCTGGCCGTACTTAAACACAATGTTCTCTTACGCTGATATGAAGGATTCGTATAACGTATTTTGTGCCTGCATTTACTTGCTCATAGGACGGCGTTTCATGGATATCACCAAACCCAATATTTTCCACAGTGCTCCATATGACACGAAACTACCATGGGTGAGCCCAACATGGTATTTTACAGTAGAATTAAGGGCCCAATTGCAAAAAAACCCTCTTCCTCCAAAAACACTCCTTCAATGGTGTTATGTATGCCTTATTTTCAGCACTGTTATTTAAAAAAAACAAAGGTTTGGGAGGGGGGGGGCTGCCTTTGCTTGATACTTTTACTTGTACTTTTAATTACATTACTTGAGTACATTTATTTTTACATTACTTGTCATACTTAAGTACAAGAAGTTCCAGATACTTTAAGACTTTTACTCAAGTAACATTTCAGTCAGTGACTTTGACTTTTACCAAAGTCATTTTTGGGAGGGATACCTATACTTTTACTTGAGTTTGATTTTCCAGTACTTTATACAACACTGGTTTCTGCTTTATTTTATATAATACAAATAGTAATTTATCATTTTTTGTAAGTTTGTCTTTGTGTCTTATAAGTGCAGCATGACTAAAAAAATGACAAACGTGTTTTTGTTTTTCTTATTTCTGCCTGGGACACCAATTCTTTGATAGTTGGAGAATCACCCACATAGTCCATAGTGTACAGGCATACTAACATTTATCTACTGCGGTGATAAGTGGTACCCAGTGTATTATAAAGTGAATCCTGTGATCCTTTTTGTCTTGCATAGTTTTTTTTTCAGTCGATTAAACTTTCATTACAATTTCATGCATTATTATGAGTTAAGTGCCTTGCCTAATGACACAACAACAGTATGTACCATCAGAGTCAATGCTCCCCAACATGACCGTAAACACTTAAGACAACCATCTTCCATTGCCTACTAAAAGAAAAACTGCACGGCACTTTTTCCTGTCCTGTGAAAAACCAAACTAGACTTGATAAGCATTTACACATATTGGATTTTCAGCTAATTATATAAGCAATAAAAGGCTGTTTCTGGAAAGTTGCTGACTGCTGATTAAATATTAATACTATTATTTCTCAAAGATGGAAACTTGACACTCGTCCAGCTCCTGATCAACACCATTAACTCTTGTCAACCCCTGCAGCAACAGTGGAGCAGTAAAATGAGAAATTGTTAATTATATTTTATTAACTTGTTAGCTGAACTTCCATAGCACTACCTGTGTATCAAGTTACCAATCTCATCAGAGCAGATACAATAGCGCCATCTAGTGTCTGCACAGAACACCTTTTAGAGCTCCTGCAGTGCACATCTAGACGTTCTAATCACATTTTTGCATCCAAAAATTCTACTTGTTAGCCATATATCCTCCCAACAAATGCTACAAAAAACAGACTGCACATTACTTGACATCAGAAAATTCTTAACAAAACCAGCCACTAGTAGTGTTTAAATAAAATATAATTGCAAACACAAGTTTCAAATGAACAAGTATGGCTCTTATTTTCTCAAGTTCTACATCACTGGTGACAGTAGGACAAATAAGCAAAGGATGCAACAACCATAGCGGCTCAAAGTGAAATTAAAACCTTCAAATATAGTATAAAACTAACTTCCACTTTCTAAATCAAGTGTATTGAAAGAGAAGTGAGCCCCTCTACACTTAAAACAAAGGGAAATGAGCACTAAGCAAATGAAGCGCACACATTAACCAATGAAATAAAACCCCAGTAGAAAATGCATTTCCTTTTCTGTCACCGATACAAAAGTTATGTTACATAAGAAAACAAGTTTACAAAGTTTGACAGATGGCCTCCAGCCACCTAGTCTATCAACTATTACTAACAGAGAGAGCCTCCTGTCCACTGGTTTTAAAAATTGATGGTCAATTGAGATGCCACAAATGTATCCATCAAAGTTCTTCAGTGATACTTTGTGTAACTCATCCAGTTTTATGGTCAGGAAGGTCGCAGTTATACAGTTCAGGTGGAGGGAAATGGTCCAAAATTGTCCTCAGTCACTGTCAAATTTGATTGAATTGACCGTTGTTGAGATGGCACCGCCGCGATAACTTCCCCTCTTTTTTTTTGTTTTTTCATGTCGAAATGATTTTCCTTTGGTGAACTTTAGGACATCATTAGCTTTCTGACCCCAGTCTCCATTGGCGCCATACTGGAAGAAGTCAGAATTACAATTAAAATTTGCATCCCAGCTACAAAAATATATGTCTCAACTCACCTTTGCCTCAAAAGAGTTGTCTGCTAAACGAGGATCCACTTCTATTTCATTGTCCTTTATTCTACGGAAAGGGACGTTGGAAGACTAATAAAAAAATATTGGTTATTTTCTATAGAAACGGTGCAGCAAGTAGTGCATAATAATTAGACTTTGTTATTATTTTGTGCGCTCTTCATTGTGGAAGGCTGTCAAAACAGTTAAAGAAGCACACGTACTTTTTTGTTGGCTTTTGGAAATGTCTGAGGTGTTGTTTTTGTCCTTTTGTTTTGGGGCGTTTTTATTTCAGTTTCCTCATCTTCCTCCTTTTTCCTTTTGCTGTTGGTACCTGTATAAAGAGGAGAGAGACCATGTTTAAAACCTGGGAACGAGCCGAAGAGCAGATTATACTAGAAACCTCACCGTTAGCTGTGTGTGTGGTGGGGGCGGTGGTTGATTTTGGTGCCGTCTCCTCTTCCTCTGAACTGTCTGAGGAGCTGCTGCTCTCTTTAGTTTTGGCTGCAGGTGCCGCTTTGGGCTTCACTGCAGACTTTGCAGGGGTCTCCTCAGCCTTCTTCACAGGAGCGGCCTTTTTACCAGGTGTAGGAGCTTTCTTTGCCGGAGGCTTTACCACTTCAGCTTCCGAGTCAGAGCTGTCGCTGTCAGAGCTGCTCTCCTGAGCTTTGGCTGGAGTCACTTTAACAGCAGAAGTCACTTGCTTTGACTTGGCGGGCTCTTCATCCTCAGAGGATGAGTCCGAGTCAGAACTACTCTCTGCTGCAGCTTTAGTCACAGGTGTAGCTGCTTTAGCTGTAGCTGCTTTAACTGCAGGTGTAGCAGGTTTGGCCTTGGCGGGCTCTTCATCCTCAGAGGATGAGTCCGAGTCAGAACTACTCTCTGCTGCAGCTTTAGTCACAGGTGTAGCTGCTTTAGCTGTAGCTGCTTTAACTGCAGGTGTAACAGGTTTGGCCTTGGCGGGCTCTTCATCCTCAGAGGATGAGTTTGAATCAGAACTGTCAGATGTCTTTGATGCTGCAGCTTTAGCCACAGGTGTAGCAGCTTTCGGTGGAGCTGTTTTAGCTGCAGGTGTAGCCACTTTAGCCGTGGTGGGCTCTTCATCCTCAGAGGATGAGTCTGAGTCAGAACTACTCTCTGCTGCAGCTTTAGATGTAGCAGTTTTAGCAGCCGGTGTAGCCACTTTTGGGGTGGCAGGCTTGGCTTTATTCGGCTCTTCATCCTCAGAAGAGTCAGAGTCCGAGCTGCTCTCTTCAGCCTTTGACGCAGCTGCTGCCTTTGTGACTGCACTGACAGGTTTTGTTGCTGATGTCATAGGTTTAGGTGCAGGTTTAGCTTTGGCTGGTGCTTCATCTTCAGAGGATGAATCAGAGTCTGAACTACTGTCAGCTGCCTTTGTTACAGGTGTAGCTTTAGCCACAGGTATAGCTTTAGCCGCTGGTGTAGCCTTAGCAGGCTCCTCGTCTTCAGAGGAGTCAGTCTCCGAACTGCTCTTTGCTACAGCAGGAGCGGCCTTAGCAGCAGGAGCAGCAGGCTTTGCTGCTGGAGTGGAGGCTTTAGATGCAGGTTTCTGACTGACAGGCTCCTCATCCTCAGAGGAAGACTCAGAGGATGAGCTGCTCTCCTTCTTGGCGGGTGGTTTGGATACTGCAGGTTTTGGTGGAACAGGCTTTGATGCCTCCTCTTCCTCAGAGCTGCTGTCTGATTCTGTAATAGAACAAATGACTGTAAACAATAGAAACGGACACATTGAAATGCAGCTTTAACCTTTCCCCTTACCAGAGCTCGAGGAGGCATCCTTTTTAGCTGGAGTGGCTTTAGCTGGAGTAGCTTTAGCTGGAGTAACTTTAGCCAGGGAGGCCATTGCTGCATTTTTTTTGGGCTCCTCCTCTTCCTCTGAACTTGACTCAGAGCTGCTCTCTGCAGCAGGGGCCGGTTTAGAGGCTGGAGTGGATGGTTTTGCAGCAGGTGTAGGTTTCACAGGCTTTTTTGCAGGTGTGGCTCGGGCTGCTGTTTTAGTTGCAGGGGGTTCATCGTCATCTGAACTTGATTCTGAGTTAAAATGATAAACAACATGTGGGGGAAGAAATGTGATTGTGAAATATGACACCCTAATAGTGATATACAGATTATGTGGGCTTTGAAAACATGAAGGATAACTTATAAATGTGCAAAAAAACAATTTCATATGATTCGGACAGAAATAAGGCTAAAAGCTCAGATTATGTGATTAATAATAAAAGAACTTGATGGAAACCTGAACTGTCCGAGCTGGATTCTTGTGTCTTTGCTGCAGGTTTGGGGACAGCGGCTGCCTTTGTTGTGGGTTTAGCTGTGACAATAAGTGTGACAATAAATATCAGTCAGTTGTAGTGTTAAACAGAATATGGTTTATGGCATCAACTTTCCCCTCACCAGCTACTTCCTTTTCATCTTCATCGCTGCTCTCGTCACTGCTGTCAGAGTCCTCTTTCTGGGCCTTGTTTGCAGCAGGAGTTGGCTGAACTGAAGTGGGAGGTGGAACAGCACTGTACACACCTTCAAAACAGATGCCACTTTGACAACCTAATCTACTTTTCAACATGAATAAAAATGTTTTTCATTATACTGTAACACATACCAGCTTTAGGCTTTTTGCTCGAAGGAGCCTCATCTTCAGATGAAGAATCTTCACTGCTTGATTCTGCAGCAGCTGCAGCTTTAGCTGGGGCAGCTTTGACTGGAGTCTAATAATTAACAAACATGATGAAGAAAACAAATTCAGAGTAAATCTATTCGAAACACTTGTATTCCAAATGCCATACCTTGGCTGGTGTGTCATCTTCTGAGGAACTGTCTTCACTGCTGCTCTCCTGCTTCTTCTGGGCAGCAGATTTGGCTGCTGCTGCTGGGGTGACAGCAGCACCTTTAGTTTCTAGGAGAATATATTATATTATTATACAAGATTATGAAATGTCCCATTTACACACTAATGAATTGTAGGAGCTAACTAAACTCACTTTGCACTGGGGTTTTAGCTGGCTCCTCCTCCTCAGACTCCTCACTGCTCGAGCTTGTGTCTTTCTTTCTGGCATTAACAGCAGCTGGAGCTGGTGCAGGCTTTACAGGAGCGGTCTTAGCAGGGGCCTAAACACAACATCACAGACTAAATCATGTTCATCAACAATTACTATGCTTTGATTAAAAATAAAAAAAAATCTTACTTTTGTAGGTGGCTCTTCCTCCTCAGAATCACTAGAATCCTCATCACTGCTGGGATCTGCTTTTGTTGCAGTTTTGGCAGGTGCAGTCTTAGCTGTGTGAATCAGTGTGCCCCTTTAATGCCTCATTTAATGGTGGCTAAATAATAAATGGTTCATAAATATTACCAGCAGTTGGTGTTGCTTTAGTTGTAGGTTTAGGAGCAGCCTCCTCTTCCTCACTGCTCGACTCGCTGGAGCTCTCAGTGCTGGGTTTGGCTTTCTTGGCAGAAGGGCCATTTACAGTCTCACTTTGGGTCCCAGGTGCTTTTCGTTTTTTGGACTCCGGGGATCTCAACAGAAGATAAGACTTTATTGATCTCACACAGGAGAAATTTACTTGCCACAGTAGCTCCAGGTAGGGACAGAAAGGAATGAAATTACATTTCTTGACAGAACTAATTACCGTAGTTAACTTATAAAAAGGTGAATGTGCTGATGTTTAACTTACTTTACCCAGAAGGTGTAGATGTCTTCAAGACGTTCCTCATTTGGATCCTGGGCATTCTATGGATCAATATACATACTTTATCTATAGTGATTGGTCATCAATTGGATCAACACTATAGTCAATTAGCATTTTTTAAAACAGGTATTGTTTTCTGCTTGATTATGAGCATGAAGAGAGAGCAGGTGTATCCCTGTGCCCGTCCACGTGCACGCAAGAGCACATTTAAGGCTCCTCGTGTGCAGGTCCTACATAACTTCAGCTCCTCCGTCCACAGGCACAGAATGTTCTTTTTGCATGGATTGTCACTGACGTACAGCGACGCACTTACCACTTTCGTCTGTTTCAGAAACTGCTGTGCCGCCTTAGTGAACTTGTTTTCCACTAAAAAGGAATAAACACATTTATACAAATCGCTCGGCACTGACTTGTGCGACGCCATCTTCCCCACGCTTTTCTGGAAGGAAGAACCGGAAGCAAAGAAAGGCGTGGTCTGTAAAAGACGCGTGCGCACAGTGATTAAACTGTATTAAACGCGCATTAAAACACGCACAACTGTATTTTATTTCTATTCCTCGTTATATACGACATACTGTCCATACAATGCTTTAATGTAGAGGTACGTGTTGAAGTTTTACAATGTTTTTTTTTGCATGCGGGCACATGATTAATGCGTCATCACCGTGCGTCGCCCCGCATGCCCTCTGGTCGTAGCAGAGTTGTTTATGAACGACTTTATCTGTCTTATTTGGCAATGGCAACTCATCATTACTAAACTAAGCGCGTGTATGAACTGTATATTGTTTTTGCAACGACGTCATGCCTCGTTACGAACTGGCGCTCATCCTGAAGGCGCTGAAACGAGCCGAAACCGCAGCTGCCGTGCGGCGGACGGTGGAGACTCTGATGGAGAGGGGCGCCGTGGTCAGAGATCTGGAGAATCTGGGAGAGAGACTGCTGCCTTATAAGATGTCTAAGCACAGTCAGAAACACGACAAGGGGACGTACTTTCTAGTGGATTTCTATGCTCCCCCCAGCATCTTGAAGAGCCTAATGGATCATTTAAATCGAGATGTGGATGTGGTGAGGCCCTCTGTGCTGCTCAAGAAGGACGAAAAGGTTTCCAGTCAAAGCAGCTGTGGATTCTGACATTAACATGTGAGGGGAAAATTATATTTTTGTGAACTAGAACAATTAAAATCCCATATCCAAGACATTTAAATTTCTTCCTGTGGGTGGCATGAATTAACTTTTTAGAGGCGTGGGGTAAACTTAACAGATGCGTTTTTTACATGTTCAAGGAATATGAACATTCCATGAACATGTAAATGACATCCAAAAACAGTCTTACACACACTGATGTCCATGCTGCTTTCAGAACCCTTGCACTCTTGCACTTTACAAATTGCACCTTCACTTAATGCACCTTACATATTTGCACATTTCATTATACCTCAAACTTTCCTTCTTGTTGGAAGCGTATATGTTTGTCTTATGTCTATTTATTGTTGATGTCTGTATACACTTCATGTCCATGAGTGTAGCTGTGTGTTTGTTTAGTTTTTAGTTTAAATTGCACATTTGGTATCTGGCGAAACGCAATTTCAGTGCTCTGTGTAATGTCTGTTACATAGTGAATTGACAAAGTACACTTTGACTTTGACTTTACTTCCTTGTGTAAGCTTTTGTTTCCTTTGTTTTGACTGTGGTTTAGTAGATTGTACGTTTCTCACTGTTGTCTTCTTTTGCAGGTATTTCCATCTCCTTTACAGAAGATTGTTCTGGGATTGTCTATATTTTCCATTTTGTTTGATTAACAAATACATTATTTCTACATACCTCATTCCCAGTGCATTCTGTTTTCATTTATGCTTATGGTCTCAACATTCACCCATCACACATGTGCCATGTGCAAAGTTGGTATCTTACCCAAGGACACAACGGTAGTATGCACTGGCCTGAACTGGAATTGAAACACCAACCATTTAACTGGTTGGGAATCAAGGGACAACAATATAATAATGATTGGATCCAGTAGGTATGAAGCCAGTGATTGTTGTAAAGGTTTCCTTGACCAGTGTGAAGACAAGACGTGGGTGTGACTGAACCTTTGGCTTTGTTGTGTTCCACTGGAATGGGCTGAACATAAAAAAAAAAAAAAGGGATAATAAATTCACAAAAAGAAATGTTACTTAAATTTAAAATTAGAACACCATCAAATGTACTTTCAAAATATTACAATGGCGAAGAGACTTCTTAAATTTGTTTCTCAGTTTCATTAAATACATATTAGTATATTTATTTTGAAGTTCATTACCTTTTTTTTTTTTTTTTTAATATTTTTTACTCTTTGTTATTGTAATATAATGTGATGTGTGAGCTACTGTGTTCAAGCAATTTCATTTGTGGATCAATAAAGTCTGTAAGTCTTATCTACATATTATGCTCTGTCATCACATCATTGCACTGCTGTTCTTGTCTCTTGTATATAGCTGTGATTTTATATTTTATTGCTTATTTTTCTATTTTATTTTGACTTGTATATATACATTTATTTTTATAATGTCGCATTTGACACCGGTCTCTTACTATCTTTTTTGCTATACCATCTATTTTTGTTACTCTCTGTTCTGTCTCTAATAAAATCAGTAAAGTAGTGTAGTCATTAAGGGGGAAGTTTGAAATTGGAGTTACTTAAAAGTGCTCTCTTTGCATATGGCAGATAAATGCAACAATATTCAGCGTACATTATTCATGCATGCCTTCAAGCTTAATGTGAAAGGACATTACACAGCAGTACATGTTCCATAACCTATTCAGTAACTTAAAGCCAAGCTATAAATACATTGTTCTTTGCCCCTATAAGTGCCTATAAGTGCTCTTTTGGCTGTGCTGGTGTCTTTTTTTTTTTCTTTTTCTCAAATATACAATGTAATACTGTATAGAATGGCATAAACAATAACAATGCTCAAGGCTTAAGAGTTCATATTCATAGGGCTCAGCATGTGCAATTTCTGCATTATGTATTATACAAATATATAGAAATGATCAATACTTTTACAATTTATATTTCAAATTCCATACATATTGCTTTTGTTTTTGTAGCTTTTGGATTTGTGCAGTTTATATAGGAGGACAAGAGGGACTGAAATACAACAAATTTGGGTATCTGGCTAGAAAATTTACAGCAGTGGATATGAAATTTAGATGAGCAACAAGTTTTTTTTTTGCAGGAATACCTTTCTCAAAGACACCAAAAAGTACATGTTTTACATTCAATTGTAGGTTTGTATCAAGCTTCAAAACCAGAAATGTCATTCCAAAATATTTGAGCGTATGAGCATTCCCAAAACATGTGGGTGATTGTTTTTTCAACGCAGTGACAGAATAAGCAGAGATGATCTAAGTTTAAGTGAAATTTTGAAGTCACAGCATTAACAGGGTAACATCTATGTAGGATTTTCAGGCAGACCTCATGAGTTTTATTAGTTACAATTAAGTATTTTCTAGGAAAAGCCAAACGTTCCACATAGTGAATGCAGCTGGGAGGATCGCTGGTGTCTCTCTCCCCTCCCTCCTGGACATTTTTAACACCCGGCTCACCCGCAGAGCGTCCAGCATTGTGAGTGACCCGAGCCACTCCTCACACAGCCTCTTCAGCCTCGTGCCCTTGGGGAGAAGGTACCGGAGTCTCCGGGCCCACTCCACCAGACTGTCAAACAGCTTCATCCACCAGACTGTCAGGAAGCTGAACTCTCACCTTACCCGTCTCCCCCTCCCCCCTCATATTGGCATAACCTGTATTCCATAAAAGACATATCACTCTAGACTAGACACTTAAAAAAAAAACTACTGTTATTGCACTGGAATTACTACTGTTGCACATTTATTTTTATCTTAACTTCAATGCACGTTCTATTGCACATTACCATTTCACTGCTGTATCTTCCATTGCACATTTTTGATGCACACTGCACATTTTTGGACATCTGTAAATAGGTATTTATTTATTATGTTGCACTGCTTTCAGATTTTAGATCTTAGATTTTAGTTTTAGATTTAGATTTTAGTTTTAGATAGTTTTTGTTATGTTTTGTCTTTATATTGTAGTTTGTACAGTCTTTTTTGCACTACCTGTCCAGAGAGAAACGAAATTTCGATTCACTGTATGTTGAACACATGGCAGAATTGACAATAAAGCTGACTTTGATCTTTGATCTCTTTTGACTTAATGTAAATGTATTGTTCCAAATAAAAACAGAAGCTGGTTTACTGATAGACTCTCGCGTGATAAGTTCGGGTCAGAGTTACCAATAAACAGCTCTGTCTTTTAGCTGGCTTGTGTTTGTCAGTGTTGATCTGGTTCATCATAGCCCAGTCACAGTCACATGTCCTGGTCAGCTGAGTGAGACTTGATAAAGGCCCCACAACAGCTCAGAGTCTCAGTGCGGCACTCCCTCTGAACCAAACTTTATCCACACAAACAGCGGAGTCATGCTGTTTCTAACTCTGCTCCTCGTGTGTTCAGGTAAATATCAGCATGTATTTTATGTTTTTTATGCTGTCAGGTGAATAAATGTGTCTTTATAGTAGTGTTTATCTCACTGTACTGCTAAGTGCGTTTCACAATAGAAACGCGGAAGGAGATCGCCTAGTTAAAGATTATTGTGTCAAAATCGCTTGACTTTTGCCACCATTAATTGAGAGGCGGCATTACAGTTGAGACTACAGTTTATTTCATTTGATTTTTACATGCATTGTCTTTTAATCACATTTGCACATTCTGTCCTGTTTGTGTTGTTGTGTTCTGTCAGTGTTAGCTACCAAGTGGCTATGGCTAAAGCTAATGCTAACGATAAACATGGCTACAAGTAATTAAAGCAGTTTTAATATGGTTTGGAGCAAAAAAAGTTACGTTTTTTAACCTGAAACCTTATATATCTAGTTGATTAAATACAAGTATAAGGCGTTCATTTGCTGCTAGCTAATGTTAACTTAATGGAGCAGTTTATTAAATGCTGTCCTTATCTCAACCTTATCAGTTTTATCAATAAATGGGTTGTGTTAGCATGGCTGCTGTTGGAGTATTGAAACTGAGGGAACGTTGGTTTGGTTCCGCATTTGCTCCATTTAATTTCTCTATCTTCTGAACTAATCATGAGAGGAACAATGACTTGTTCTATTTTGGCTCGACAACTTCTGCAAACTTGTAACTGCTTTTCATTTTCCAATTAATCTTATTCACTTTTTTCATTTGAGTCATTTTTGTTCACATGACTGCACTTAACACCTTTCACTTCTTTATTGTTTTATAGAAGCCCATCCATCCCCATGACCTTTTTTTGTCAAAGTGTGTAGCTCTGCTGTCCGCTTTGTGACATTGCTTTATAAAATGATTGAAAAAGAGGGTTTGCACAACAAGAGCCACCCACTGTAAAGCTTTAACTACAGTTCACTAACATTATAGCCAGTGCTGAGGATGGCTTGTTTTATCATGTGACTGTGTTGTAACTCCTTTGGAATGAATTGTAATGAAGTTTCATTCTGCTCTTTAATAAGAGTGGCTGAGTATTGTTTGTCAAGCATGATCTTAACTTCCTCATATAGGGTTTTATCTAAAAGCATTTGTAGAATATCAGCAGGTTTTAAGTTTTCCTAAATTCCTAAGTTTATGCAGCTGACTGCTAGATAAGTGAAATATTTTACAAATTCAGTCTTTACTTCAACATGGAGGTGTGCAATATGTCCAAAAATAAATGTCAGACGTTTTTAGATTTTTAGTTAATATCCTTTATAATGCCATGAAGAGGTAACTAAAATCATACATTCAAGAAAAAAATATTCTGAATCACAATGATATTTTAAAATTGTATATTGTCACAGGAATTGGGTCACGGGTTAGTTTTTTTGTTTTGTTTTTTGTACCACCATATCACCCAGGCCTTTTTCAAAACACACAATTAATGTTATTGTCCACTTTCACTAAAATATGTGTTATGTCTTTTGAACACTTACTGTGCAAGTGCAACACTATGCTCAAATGAAATCTCTATCTATCTAAAACATTTTTTTTTTTTTTGTGAGACAAGGTGCAGCAGCATTAGCAGTGACAATTTGTGTAAAGTCTTTTAAAAGATTTCTTCTGGTATCAGTGGTTTATCAGGTAGTTCCACGTAGCAGAAATTCTTGTCTTGAAAGTCTCATGACTATTATAGTTTCAATCAATCAATCAATCAAATATTTATAAGGCGCTTTTCATACAACATTGTAGCACAAAGCGCCCTACAGTGGTCAAGAATTAGAAGATTGACCTTTATTGATCTCGCACAGGAGAAGTTGTTTCTATATTTGACCCGGGGACCATCCCCATGATTTTGTTTTGTTATTTATGCTTTGGTCAGGCCCTAAGCTGGAGGATTTTACCTATGGCGCATGTTTAGGTTGGTGGGGGAAACCGGAGTACCCGGAGGAAACCCACCCAGACACGGGGAGAACATGCAGTCTCCACACAGAAAGGCCCGGGCAACCCGAACCTTCTTGCTGTTTATTCAGTTTATTCTAGTACTTTGTTTGTAAATTACAGGGTTCATGAAGTATACCTTGTTTGTTTACAGCTGTAGCCAGCCCTCTGTTGGGAACAGAGCAGTGCGCCCGTGGCCCCCCCTACTGGTGTCAGAATGTAAAGACGGCCTCTCTCTGTGGAGCTGTGCCTCACTGTCAACAGAACGTATGGAACAAACCCCAGCTGGTATGAGACTAATCTGTTATTTTTCTATTTTGTTTTTGTATCCGCTCACTTAATCTTGTGATACTTAACTGCACAAAACTTGATTTATAAGTAAACAAGAAAAATTTTAAGAATTATTCAGGTGTACTAACTGCTCAATTAGCTCAATCAGCTCAAACCCGAGCTCTAAACCCCTCAGTACACTACACTTTAATCAGCCTTGATGCTTAATCCTGCTCTTACAGAAAACCGTACCATGTGACCTGTGCAAAGAAGTCATCATTGTGGTTGATCAGATTTTGAAGGATAATGCCACAAAGGTAAAAAAAAAAAAAAAGCTTGTTTTTGTTGGGTAACCAAACTGAAAATGACACATCTGTGTTTTCTATGTAAAGGGTGAGCTTCTTGAATACCTGGAGAAAGCCTGCCAGCTCATCCCAGACGAGGGCCTGACGGCTGAGTGCAAAGAGATGGTGGACGAGTACTACCCCATTCTGGTCGATATCCTTGCTGGAGAGCTGGTAAGCATAAACCACCCACAAGTTTCTAATTCAATTTCATCCATGTACAACAGTAGGAGCAAAGTTGAATACATTTTAAACTACTGGAATAAACTATTCTAGATTTGGACCAAGGCAGTGATCTTGGCCTGTATTTAAACTTGAGA
Organism: Paratrypauchen microcephalus; assembly: GCA_036785185.1. Taxonomy (NCBI): domain Eukaryota; kingdom Metazoa; phylum Chordata; class Actinopteri; order Gobiiformes; family Gobiidae; genus Paratrypauchen; species Paratrypauchen microcephalus. The sequence goes on along the minus strand of JAVJIX010000001.1, from coordinate 11,128,559 downwards.
ATTTTCACCCTTTCCAAAAAATAAAAATTAAACTTTCCCTTTTCAACCAAAAATAATCTTAATTAATAAGGAATTCATTACTACTGTACCATAAATCTAGATTTAAACAAATTAAATAAATGTAGCTTGCTTGTTGTGTGTCATCTTGAAACTATTTAGAATATTAATTTGGTCTTCTGCCATACTGGTCAGTACGTGAAAGAGAGAAGTGACACTGAGCAAAGTGCAGCAGCTGAATAAAACCTATTGATGCAGAAGTGAGCCCTGGTAAAGGGAACAAAGTACCTTCTGTGTAAATGAACCCCATGACTGAGCACATTTGCATTGCTTCACAAGTTTATTTTCCGTCATTATTAAAGGGGATCGTTCAACTGAGCTGGTTTGTCATGTATTGAGTTTTTATTGGATTTGTTCCCATTCCCCAAAAACATCCCCCACTCAGGATTCAGTTTGTTTTCCCAGTAAGTTCAGTACAATGACTAATGAGGCAGGGGTGTGACATTGACAAGAATTAATATCATAATCAGATTATATGCACACAGCCTGTTAAAAATGTATCTTCAAAGGTGTTGTTGCACAAATATGAATTTACTGTAAATAACTGTATTGCCTATAAGAGATTACCGCAACAAAGTTTTTAATTTTTGCTGCTTCTCAATAGTTTGCCTTGTTCCTCAATATCTTTATTTTAAATTTAGCGTTAATACTCTTGAACAATATATTTGTTTTTGATGACTTGTTCTGTTGCTATAGTCTGATCCTGGTGTGGTGTGTGGAGCGATGGGACTGTGCAGCTCTGAGGAGGCTGCTCTGGTCCAAATAAAGGCCAAAGAACAGCTCCAGTCCAATGAAATCCCCAAAGTGGATCTGTCCCAAGCTGCAAGCCCATTCCTCCTCAATGTACCCCAGCTCCTCTACCCCCAGGAGAGCCCCAAAGAGGAAACACCCAAACAGGTACAAAACATGATAAAATAAATGACCTTTTTTTAATTAATATGCTGTGTTTGGTATATAGAATTATGAGCTCTATGCCGATTCCCTTCTTTTCTACAGGGTAATGACGTTGTATGTGATGACTGCATCAAGTTCATTACAGACACTCAAGCAGAAATAAAAAAAAACTCAACATATGTCAACAGCTTGATTGCTAGTATCGAGCAACAGTGTGACCTGTTGGGACCTGGACTGTCTGATCTGGTGAGCTCTTTAACACAAGTTAAGAATCAGAAAAGTTGTCCATTGCCAGTCAGTGAATAAAATGTACAAACTAGGAATGTGTTTTTGTAATATGGTGCAACATAAAATGATGAATAACACTAGTAAAATATAAGGTATGAAAAAATAAAAGGCATGCATAGAATATCTGCAATCTTTTAAACTTACTTTTTTCCCCTTATTGCAGTGTAGGCAGTACATTAGCCAGTACGCACCTTTTGTTGTTGAGCAGTTCGAGAAGATGGTAAGTCCTCATTCCTCTGTAATCTTGTGTCACATCTGAATTTGTTTTAATTTGTTCTAAAGCCTTGATGCTATGGATGTTGATCACAGCTCAGTTTTCTAAATTAAATTCTCATACCAATTCAGTCTTGACAGTTACTGGCTTGTGACCAATTGAGTTATTCCCACAGTTTAACACCCTTTTTCACCTGTTTTCTTCCACTCCTCCCCTCTTTCATGTTTCTTGCTCTGTTTTCCCATGCTCTGGGTTGTGTTTGCGCCCCCTCCCTCAAAGGAAAAGGTAGGTCTGTGTGTTTAAGCCTGTAGCTTCATCTAACTTCCTGCTTCTAGTGCTGGTCACTCGTGGCGTTACTTATCCAAGTGTAGACATGCATGTTAATGATGCAATTGAACTGATCACTGTTTTACCCCAGTTACTACTACCACCACCCACTACCAAACCACAACCCATATAGAGGTAAGATCGGGCCTAAAAAATCCAGCCCGAACCGACTCGGCCCGCGGGTATTAAAGCCCGACCCGGCCCGAGCCCGACCAATTAACTTGATTTGCAGGCCCGAGCCCGAAGCAAACCCGAAATTTCATATTTTATTTGTGAGGGGCGTTTTTTTGAAACAAATGATAATATAGATGTTTGACGATCATCAATTTTGCTAGTACAGCTGTTTAAATGCCTGCTCAGCGTCGAGGTCAATGTTCCCCCTAATGTTTTATGTGTCTGAGCAAACACACTAACTCCCTGAGCGCTCCTTGGACCCGCGACATCCGACATGCACCCCCCCCGCTACACGCGGAAAGAGCTGCGCGTGCTCGTGGCTTACATCGGTAGAAGTTTAATACGAGACAGATACTTTTGTTTCTGAATACTGGACGATTCCCCCGTATTCAGATGACCCCGCGGCTGAAAAAAAAAGCGGAACTCTTTCATCCCTGCGCTGCATAGGTTTTCTTGTGCGCTGAGAATGTGCAAGCAGTGCGCAATTGCGCAGGCGCGCAGAGGGAACGTTGGTCGAGGTGCCAGTCTTTTTGCTCTCGTATGAAAGCAAAGCGCCACATTGACTACATTCAGCGAAGCCAACGCAAGTTTCTGTAGCATTTTCAACAATCAATTTGAAGCTTTTCCACACCTCACTCTTACCGGTGTGTGTTTGTCTTTTCAGTTCTCCTGTCTTTAGTTTATCCTTAACTTCTTGCTCCTCCATATTGGGGATACCAGGTCAAAATAGATGCGGACTTGCGGAGGGGAAGATTATTAAGAGCGGCTCCTGTTTAATAGTTAAATAGCAATTACCTTACAGCGCCTTCTCTGTTTTATCCAAATTATTTATTTTAAAACAAGTATTCCTTAGTTTAGTATCCACACATCGTTTTATTATACATTTTTATAAACATATATTTATTTTTAAAAAAAGTCAGCGAGAGAGAAGCCCGGCCCGAGCCCGACCCGAAGCAATGATTGACATTTTAGGCCCGAACCCGACCCGAATTTCGGGTCGGGTCAGCTCGGGCTCGGGCTCGGGCTTAAGATCTTACCTCTAAACCCATATCTGTATGTCTGTTACACTTACCAAATATTGTTTTCATGTCTGAATATGTACTGATTGTGTATGTTGGTGCATGTTAAAACGCTTGTCTAGTAAGGGCCAGAGCCGTGAACAAAATGGCTGATTCTAGGGTAATGGTCAGCTGCCTGTTGCATGGGTGGCTATGTAGTGAAATTGTATGCCAGTCATATTTTGTGCAAATGGTATGTTGTGTATAAAATTTGGTTGTTGTTTTTTTTCTCTTTAGAGTCCAAAAGAAATTTGTTGCTATGCTGGTTTCTGTACTTCCATGAAGAAGTCTGTCCCAATGGTGGCTCTGCTGCCTGCCATGACCAAACCTGCTGCTAAAAGTATCCCGGCTTTCAGAATGTTCCCTGCCACAAAAGTTGAGGACAAAAAGGTGAGCTCGAGAAAACTGCATTTATTTTTTAAATGGGATACATTTTTTATTGAAACAAAAAATGTGTTTCAGCGTATGATCAGAGTGGGTGATTCCCCTACATGTGCCATTTGTGAGTTTGTGATGAAGCAGCTGGAGGCAATGTTGGAAGACAAAACAACAGAGGTAGGATATATACTTCATTCAAATGTGAGGTCCAGCTTGTTTTTTTTTTTTCTCCAATACAAAATAATCAATGAAAGCAATTAGGCTTTAGTTACTGTTGTTTTAGTTACTAACTTGTTCTCACACAATTGCACATTTATTTTTGTTTTGCTCAATAGTAGTATAATTATAATTTCTTATACACAAAGACTCAGGGTGTTTTCACACTTGGTCCCTTTCAGCGTTTAAAGAGAACTCTGATCGCTAACTGAGCATTATAGGTTTATATGTGAACACTCTAAGCGCACTCAGACCCCTTTAAAACGAACCGAACTGAGACCATCTCGGGAGGTGGTCTCAGTAGGGTTCGCTAAAGGTCCGCGGTAGGGTTCGCCTAACCTGCGCAGTGTGTACACATAACGCTCCGGGTTCACTTCGCCTTTGTGCAGTTTTATTACCTTCTAAGCTTCCCGTAGACAGGTCACGTGTCTACATTTGAAAAGCAGCAGGAAAACACCAAAGATTGTCTATGGGAAAAGTAGGAAAGCATGGCGGGCCGTGGCGTTGTTTGGGAGGAGGACGAAACGCTGTGTCTTTTGGGGATTTGGGGCGACGAACACATAAAAGGACAACTGTCCACGACACACCGCAATGCAAAGGTCTTTCAAAACATTTCTGAAAGAATGGTCGACGCTGGTTATAATAGGACAGCTGTACAGTGCAGAGTGAAAGTGAAAGTAACCCAGAATGCCAAGGAGTGAAGGTCTCAGAGCTTTAGAGAAGCTACAGTGTGAACAGAAAGAGGACTGAGGCTCCATCAGAGCTTAAATGGACCAGAAAGAGAACTCGGTCCTCTTTCACAATGTGAACACAAACGGAACTGAGTTTGTGTTCTCTTGGTCCCCTTGTTGGTCCACTTTTAGGGGACTGATTTCAGTTCACTTAAAGGGGACTATATGTGAAAACGCCCTAAGACTAAAACAGCTGGAATTATTTAATTTAGAAGCCGACATTTTACTACCAACTAGATGGCTTGTTCAGGGCTTAAACCGAAGATGTTAATTTTGTCTTATGTACTTTTAACTTCTTGAAACAAGGTAAATACACTTTACTGTATTGTATTTAAAAAAGAACACAAGAAGTTCTTGTATGGGGCTTGTGTTGGTGACTGTGACACTATGTCACAGTGGTGGTGATGAACACAAGCCATAGACTTACTGATGTAGAGACACCCAGGAATTTTTGTTTTTGCTTCAGGAGCAGGTGGTTGCCGCTGTGGAGAAGGTGTGTACGCTGCTGCCCTCCACTTTGAGCTCACAGTGCAAGGACCTGATCGAGACTTACGGCCAGGCCATTATTGAACTCCTGGTGCAGCAGGCAGACCCCAAAACTGTCTGTACCGTCCTGGCACTCTGCTCTAGCCACAGTGGCAAATATATCGGTATGTTTCTCACTACCAATATTTAAGTGTTAAAAGTGTGTGATGAAAACGTCACAATTGTTGACACCATGAATGAAAATATTCCTTTCTCAAAATATCCACAATGTGCCCGTATCTTTGTGTTGAGTTAATTTTGTCTTTTCGATGCAAGTTGTTTATTGACTGAAAATAGTTATATTAAGTGCTAGATGATCCAAAAAAAAAAAATCAAGATGTTGGATCTGACAATTAAAATGGCTTTCAATATACATATGAAGTATACAAACTTTTGCCATTTTGTAGTGCTAAGCAGCAATGATTAAATTACTCACTGGCAAAGTATTGGATGTGGACATCTTGATCAAAAAGATCCAAGCTGACCACTGGAAATGACTGCATGTTTATTAAATGCACAGCCCTAGTTTCACAAATGGTGTTCCATTCTTCTCTTAGCTGCCCTTGATCAGGTCCGTTTCAAGGCTGGGGGATACTGCGATGTGTGCAAAATGGCAGTGAACTACATTGATGGCGTTTTGGAGCAGAACGCCACTGAGACACAGATTGAGGAGGCTCTGAAGAAGGTCTGCAATTTCCTGCCTGATTCGTTTCAGGATGAGGTTAGTCTCACTAGAGTCCGTTCAAACTACCACATTTTGCTTGTTCAGTTTTGTAACTTCAGTCCCCTCAATAGTGTAACCAGCTGATCGAGCAGTATGAGCCAATGCTTGTCCAACTCCTGCTTCAAATGATGGACCCTGACTTTGTATGCATGGTAAGTCAATTGTTTTTCTCCTCTTTTAAAGGCAGGTTTATGTTCCAATGTCAAGTCCACATAACTCCATGACTCACCTGACAAACGCAGAATGAACGGCATGTCTACATGCAAGCCTTATGTTTATTGTAAATAAATGAATACAAATTAAATTGTTTGGACGCCAGCACTTGACAGTGTACATGCACTTTTAACAGAAAGTGGGAGCCTGCCCTGAAGCTGTGAAGAGACTGCTGGGAAGAGAGCAGTGCAGCTGGGGACCCAAATTCTGGTGCCAGAGCATGGAGACGGCTACTCGCTGCAATGTAAGATGTCATGACATTTAAGTTTTAATTTCAGAAGAATAACTATTTTAAAAAAAATAACACTTCATGGTGGTAAAGCATTTTTGTTTTAATTACTTGTAATGAAATTTATGATTAGATGTAACTACTCTTAAAAAGTCATTTTATCTTAATATTGATTTTTCAGTGATCTAATAAAGTTATACCAGTGCATGTTAGTTGCACTTTTCTCCACTTTTCTGGTGGAGGGTCCGCCACCTGCTTCTCTCCATGGCAATATTCCCTCAAATGTTCCACAGTTGCACAGTGCACCTTTAAGGGATACTTGCTATAAACGTCTGATCTTTATCAGGTGTGATCATTATCAAATGTGATCAAATATCATGTAAAAACGATCTTCTTTTTTTCAGGCTGTGGAGCACTGCAGACGTCATGTGTGGTAGATGAAGTTGCCAAAAACTGACCTTCATGTTGGGAATTGAGGAAAAATCACTGTAGCTGCTTTCCACTTTTAATTTTGTCCTTTTATTACAGAAGCATAAACATGTAAATTAACGTGGGATATTTTTAATGTCTTGTGGAAAGGGACTGGATGTGTTTCCAGACTGGAAGATTTGAGAGCTTTGATTGTGAAACCTGAGGCCAAATGCTTTTGTTCAGCTAAAATGTTCTGCCGTGGCAGCAAATCTTCACTGGATTTTTGAGGTTTAATTTTCCATTATAAGTTGCAGAATCTTTTTGATTGTATTTGTGTGTGTGTATATATAAAGACATTAAAAAATTTAGATTTACTTGTTTTACTTTGTGACAGAACACCATGTTGATTTTTGAAGATTGCAATTGTATTTTTTGCAACATGGACTGTTCAGAAATTCTTATGTTCAGTGTATAATGGAAGGCATTATGATTGACATTTATAGGAGTTCCTGTTTGTCAAGGGTGTGTGAAAATTTGTTCATTGTTTGCACTGTTTTCAATCTGACTAAAGGATTATAAACCTTTTTCTCTCCAAATTCTAATCATTTGTTGTTCAACTGGTACATTTTAACAATAAAGAGATCCAAATTTAAATAGTGTTTTATTGTCACTTTTAATCTTTATTTACACTTAACTAGCAATTTAGATTAGTGATAATTTGCAGCTGATGTCATCAACATGAAGCTAACTGAAAGCACTACACTGTTAGAAGCTGTTACTCAAGTTAGACTTCATTTCCTCTTGATTTTAACACAATCTCCTTAGTTTAGTTGGAACTACATCCGGTGAGCTGATTTGTGCTGTTTAAGTCCCTCTCAAATAACATTAGTTGCAGCATTGGCCAACAGTTTCAGTTACCCATCTTGCCTTTACCCGCCTTGCTATTGTCAGTGTCCACTTGTGTATAAATGAGTAACTGCGTGACAACTGATGGACACTGGGTCATGGTTATGACCTGATGTGTTTACACAATATAAAGGCACTGTGCTGACCAAAAGATACAGAAATGGTCCTTTATATACAGTATACCTTTGTATGGAGGATTACACTGCAGGCTTCTTAACACTTTGAGGCCTTTAGTAGTTCAGGATATTCCCCACTTTAAGTTAAAATGTTATTCCACTCCACACAAGTACTTCAATTGGAAATTATGAGTTTATTGCATAATGAAGACCAGTTACAAATGTTAATGCATTTTTTACATTTATGAAAAGACAAAAGTACAACGTGAGAACAAATGCATAAAGGACAATGTCAAATCACAATGTGGCTGACATTCTGATCTATGTAAACATTTACACAATTAAATTTTATACATTACTAATGCTTCTTGGTCAGGAGTAGCTACAGTGGATATAAAAAGTCTACACACCCCTGTTCAAATGCCAGGTTTTCGTGATGTAAAAAAAAATGATAGTAAGATGAATAATTTCACAACTTTTTCCACCTTTAAAGGAATATATATATATTTTTTAATGTAAATCTTTATGGCATCCCCTTCAGCAGTGTCGTGCATTAACACTGGCTTACCCCCGACAGTATCCTCTGAGCCGAGTTTCTGCCCGGTTCTGGCGCTGACGAAAGTAGGTCCGGCAAGTTAGCGGTGACAGTCAATAAAGCTTGTTTTTCTTCTCAAAACAATATTTGTCCAAAAAGTGATATATTTGCGTCAGAAAACAGTTGCACATGAAAAAGTCAGCAGTCTAAAACGCTTGGTGCTATTTTCTCTCGAGTCCTATCACTGCGCCTATTAGCTTGTTCACTTGTAAACATCGCCACTTACAAGTATTCACTTGTTCCATGGTGTTTAATTCCTTGGAAATTCTTGTAGCCTTCACCCAACTGATATCTTTGAATGAGATCCCTCTGATGCTTTGGATGCTCTCTGCAGACCATGGCTTGTACTGGAAGATGTGGCTACAAGAATGTCAGGAAAAGAATACGACAACAGCTGAACTTTATTTGGGGTTGATCAGAGACACTTTAATTGGTGACAGTTGTGTGCTGACTCGAGTTTAACATGAGTTTGAATGGAATTGTTACATCTGAACACAGCCACTCTTCCACTGAGATGGGGCGTGAGATTGACAGGCGGATCGGTGCAGCATTGGTGATGTGGTCGCTGTACCGGACCGTTGTGGTGAAGAGGGAGCTGAGCAGAAAAGCAAAACTCTCAATTTACCGGTCAATCTACGTTCCTACCCTCACCTATGGTCATGAGCTCTGGGTAATGACCGAAAGTACAAGATCGCGGATACAAGCGGCCGAAATGAGTTTCCTCCGCAGAGTGGCTGGGCGCACCCTTAGAGATAGGGTGAGGAGCTCAGTCACACGGAAGGAGCTCGGAGTAGAGCTGCTGCTTCTCCAGGTCGAGAAGAGCCAGCTGAGGTGGCTCGGGCATCTGTTCCAGCTGCCTCCTGGGCGCCTCCCTCGGGAGGTGTTCCGGGCATGTCCCACTGGGAGGAGGACCCAGGTAAGACCCAGGACGTGCTGGAGGGACTATGTCTCCCAGCTGGCCTGGGAACGCCTTGGGGTCCCCCCGGAGGAGCTGGAGGAAGTGTCTGGGGTGAACGAAGTCTGGGAGTTCCTGCTTAGACTGTTGCCCCGGCGCCCGGCCCCGGATAAGCGGAAGAAAATGGATGGATGGATGAATACAGCCACATCCCAAGTTATAAAAGGGTGTGCACACTTATGCAGCCACATTATCTCAGTTGTTTGTTTTTCAATTAGTTATATAAGTTATAGGTCACATGAAAGGTGGAAAAAGTTGTGAAATAATTTACCTTGATGTAATTTTTTTACATCACAAAAACCTGGCATTTGAACAGGGGTGTGTAGAACACTCCAGGTGCCCTTCTGTCAACATCTGTGGTCATAACAGTAGATTAAGTTTTACCAGTTCACTTAACTTGAGTCTATTTGGCTCAACCACATTTAGTTAAACCACATTACAAAGATGACATGATTCAGTCAGATACAGTGCACAATGAGCACAGAGAAGGCCGATCCGACCGCCAGTCCCAGAGTAAGAAAAAATGACATTACAACTCCAGTGGCCTCTGCCAAGTCTCGCGACACAACTTTTGGCCCATATATCATTGGTAGAGTACCGAGGTAACCATTGGAAAGCCCTAGGAGGCAGTTAAAGACTATGGGGTAGGCGTCATGTGGGAATAACACTGAGTGGAGGTGGTCCCTTGGCTGGTAGTTACAAAACATTAAGAGTGGTACAAAAGCTGAGCGACACAGGACAAGAGCAGGCAAAACCCGACTGGTGGGTCCTGGTACCTGAAGCCAAGCTGTCGCCTGCCTGCCACAAAAGTCTGCTGCGTTGTACAGGAAGAAACTGGTGAGAGGGGTGAAGTAGGTGGTGGTCCAGGGGCTACCGCTGTCCTTGTTGACAGACTGGATCCCGGAGGAGACCGCAGGGAAGACCATGATGGAGATGCAGAAGACGTAGAAGACAGACAGACCCAGGACCAAGGTCTTTCTGAGGATGGGCTGCAGAGGTGGGGTAGAAACTTTCGCTCTGCCCCCTGCCTCATTAATCACAACTGAAGTGGAACACTCTGCGGCCAACATGTAGTGTCTAATAAAAGAGGTACGGAAAACAATGTTATTTATTACTATAATACTGTGTGCTTTGTTTTTCCATTTCGGCAGGTCCTGTCGCAAAGGACTAAATAGTCCTGGATATTATTTTTTGACAAATTTTACAATATGCACTTGCAACCATGCTTTCTAGTGGTCGAGAAGAAAAGTTTACTCCTTTAACTATTGAACAACAGTATTATCAGTAGAGCTGGGCAATAGGCAATGACAGTTCTTGCTCCTATATTCGTAGAAAACAGTTCATTTCTAAAAATAAATAAAATGTCTTTCATTGTTCATTTCATAAGCATAAAATACATTCTGTACCATTTAAAATAAAAATAATTTTCTTTTACTGTAGTCAGTAAAAGAGTTTGTAGACTTCTCAGTTAAAAAGCCACAAGCTGATCACTGATGATTAGAAATGATTGAATCTTGATTTGATTAAAATCTGATTAGTTGCACAGCCCCAATTATGAACTGTTTTGTTTAATTTGATTAATGTAATTGACTATTCACGTTTAGCCAGACCGTTGCCACACTGACCTTGAATATTCCAGTCTTGGCAGCAGAAGGTACGTGGCGATGCAGAGGAGGATGAAGACGTCTGCGGTCAGGAAATAAGCCAGAGCACTGTCAGTCACATCTTTAGCAACTGCGAGGTCCATGATTGACGCGAGAGCACTCAGGGTTCCTCCCATGGCCTGACCTGAAACGGCACAGCTCCATTATGTGAGGAAATGCTTTGAAATTACCGGTATTATGATTTCAAAAGATTTATTTTTACTTATTCAATATTCATATTCTCATTTACCTAACTACTCATTTACCTAACTACTCTCCAACTACAATCTAATAATGTGGCCTGTATTGTCCCTCAAAGCTAAACAACTTACTCACTTTGCAAGTTGATTGATAAAAATAAACCAATAAAGCAGTAATCACTTCCTGTAGTTTTTTCCCCAATCCATTTTGTTATTGTATCCATAGGTTTTGAATGCTAAAAAGTCATCAGATTTTGTGTATACTGGGAAGCGGAAAGCCCTGAATTGGAGATTTCACAAAAAACCATATACATTGAGTTCAGAGTGTGTACCTGAGATGAGGGCCTGGGAGATCCTCATGGGAAAGTGTCCTGTGATGCCAAACACGCTGCCAGAGAAGAGGTTTGAGGCTCCACTGACAATGGCCACACTCACTAAAGTCCCCACAAAGAACTCCATGGTGCAGTTGGACATGTCCACCTTCACCAGGACAGTGGTCACTACAAAGATCACCAGGATCATAACCAGAGAGGACAAGATACGCACTTTTGACGACAACCTGTTCAAGCCAAAACAGTAAGACATAAGGATTCAGAAATATATTTTTCTCTATAATTTTAATGAAAATATAACAACTGCAAAGCACAACTTTGCTGGCAGCTTTGAATAATGCTTTGAATCAAATATTATTGAAAAATAAATACGTAGATAACACAATGTAAAGAAAGCGTCTAGCTGATACAATTTAATCAAAGTCCTGATGATGAAACTCAGAAAGTTCTAATCAGGGATTGTAAATTCTCAGATACAAAAGGGTCATTGTAACAAGCTTTTATATAATGTGAGAAAAACCAACCTGTTAACAAGCACATAGTTGAGTATCAAACACAGCACAGAGGGAACAGTGGAAGAGATGGCTAAATAACTCTCAAAATAGTCCTGAAAACAGAAGCAAAAACAAGATATTTTTTCCAAACCTTGCACTTCACTGTTACCTTTTTACAAGCTCAGAAAAAGGAAGTGAAAGGGCACTGTGATTAGCAGAAGTCATGCATTCCTTTGTCTAGCATCTGCAAAAATGTAAGGGACCATTTGTCCCACTTCTCACAGATGACATTAGTTATATTATACATGCTCTGTGATAAAAGAAATGCATTGTTATGTTTAGAAGAATCATGCATTCATAGATTGCTAGCCTAAGCTTGAAAAGGACATTATGTCCAGACATGCCAGAGTAAGAGGACATTCACATCAACATAAAGACTGTCTATTCAGATGAAAGGCAAAATATAGGATACAATCTGCAAATATGATCGCTTTGAGTTGTGTGAGAAAGGAAAGTAACCTTTGGCACATTTAATGTGTTAATGTTTACATGAAATTGCTGTTTTATATAGTATATTGTGTAATATTATAAGTGGAGTTAATATGATTAAGTTATATTCAGGAGCTGGACTACGCCTCAACATCCTCGCCAGCGAACCACAGCTCATCTTCACCACGCCTTCAATTACCCAGAAGTCTATTTATAGGGCCTATCCCAACCACACGTCCACGTCAGCTAGTCAGATTCAAACACCGGCCTGTTACGCGTTTCCTAATTCCTTCCACTTCGCGATTTCCTCATGCCGCGACGGATCCCGCGAGGATCCCATCCGGGATCTGCAGCCGGAGGATCTTCTATGGCATGTCCGCTCCGCGGTAAGAACGCTCCAGGCGTGCGCCCACATAGCGGACCTCGGCCTCCAAGGATAACCGTGCATCCACCGTCAGTATCTCTGTAGCTGGCGGTACTACGGGTTATCCACGTTTCCTCCTTGCCCGCCTCCCCCTCCTCGTTCAGGCATTCGGCGCGGCCCGGCCTCCGTGCCCCTTTAGACTGATAACACGTCAGCCGTTCCCAATTCAGCGACGGCACACTTGTGAGCATCCTTGGAAGGGGATGTGGGTCATATCCGGCGCGACAAGCGCCGTTCCATTCGTTTTTTTCCCCCTGCACCGTTAAGATGAGCTCTGAACGGCGCCGTCGTTTCCATGGAAATCGGGGCGTGGACCAAGCGTGCAAACATGCACGCTTCGCACACTTAAAAGCCCCAGCATGCACAGCGCGGGAGGATATATGACTACAAAGACCGACTCGCCAACGACATCCACAAGTGAGAGTTGCGACGTCACTATAAAATATACGTACTGGTTCACCACACCTACAACTATGCTACATGAAACTCTTCATAAACTACGCTAAACATGTGTGACGGTAGCTGTAACGGCATAGTTCACGGCACCTGTAGTTGGGTTAGTGTGTTTGCTCAGACACATTAAAAATTAGGGGGGACATTGGCCATGTCCCAATTCCAAGTATTACTAGTCGCAATAGTATAATATTTTTTTCTTTAGGGAACAAGGAGCAGACCACCCGGCTCATTGAGCTGAGGCGGGACCTGTTCCATTTCGCAGACGGCCATGCGATCCACGGACTGCATTCAGGGCTGAGCGAGTATGCACCGCCTCGACTGCAGGCTGAGACCACACTCCGAACTGTGCACTCGCTGAATTGGGAAACGGTTGTCATGACCTGACGTTCAACTGGTTAGGTCAAGAAAGTAACCCTGGCGCACTGAAACGAGACGAACGAGCTTCCGGCTTTCCGCCATGTTTCCCGCGCGCAGCTGGCACTCCCACCTCTCCTGTACTACAGTCTCATAGAGCCCCCTGCTGGGGCCAAGTAGCATCACCACCAGTGGCCGGTAAATATCTTCTGTCTGCTGTGAAGTAGGGCTGGGCGATATGGAGAAATAAAAATATATCTTGATATATTTTCTTATCTTGGTATACAATATATCTATACAGGAAAAATAACCCCCCAAAAACTACTGCAAAAACAAATATGCCAAATTACACAAGGTCTTTTTTTTTATTGAAGTGCAATTGAAGTGCAGGTTATGTCGGAACAAAGTGCTTGTGCGACATAAAAAAAAAAATCCCTGTATAGAAAAAAAAAAAAATTGAACTGTAAAATAAAGGAAGAAATAATACGTTGCCTCATTTTTATTCAAAAATAAAACTCTGCTCAAGCTCATCTTTGCATTAACGGTTAACCATAGGATATCCATGAGCTCCTTCAGCATAGGAAGCTCGAGATGTTATTTTAATAGATCCATGTTCCTAACCAGTGGTAAGGAGCTATGAGGTAAACCACAGGCCACTGCACAGATCAAACCCAATGTTTCCAAATACTATTGTACAAGTTATACACTGCAGCAGATTAATTCAAATCTTCTGCATAAAAAAAAATCTACATTACTAAACTTTACAACATATAAACCATAACTACTATAGAGCCACTTTAGCCTGTCTTGAGATTATAATGTGTTTAATGCCGCTTTGCACACATTTGGTTACCTTTTATAGAAATGAAACGCCAAATTGAACGCCACATGGCTCATTTGCATAAACTGTAAACGCCAGGCCGGTAGGACTAAGGGATGCGACTCAGTGGAATATGTGTGTTCTCTCTGACAGAGGATATGCTGCTGATTGTGAGTCTGTAAATGGTGGAAAAGGTTTGTTCTAGTAGCACCAACTTTCGAAGAGGGGGCAGATAACATAAGATAACTCTTCTTTCTGCTCCCTTTCATTCAATATTTTGTATTGTTATCACAAATGTTGATGTCTTTTTATACTTTATGAATGAAATAAATAATAATATTCACGACAGTAGACTGTCTGCTGTTCGTCCGACATCTTAAAACGGATCTCCATGTAATGTCTGTTTTTTTTTGTTTTTTAAAGAGGAGTTCTTTAGCCTCCGGGCTGGTTGTGGCGCCGCCGTATTGAATGAGATACATAAGGGGGAAGTCGGGGGCGAGCGGGGGTGCGCACAGCACAGAGAAGGCAAACAAGCGAAGTGGTGAAATCAGAATTAAATGTAAACAAAGATATATATATACAGTATGTCAAAATCCATATAGAGTTTAAAGATCCCATGACATGGTACTTCTTGATACTTTTATATGGTTCCCTAATACTGTAAATGAATCCTTCTCCAAAATCAAGCCTCAGTGCATGAGAAAGCCTCGTGAACGCAGTCAGTCATAAATATGTCTCTCAAACACTTTATTATGGGCGTTGTTGCTTGAATGCAAATGAGGAGGACAGAGACAGGCCAGTGCGAGTGGGGGCGTGGCCACACTCTCCGCTCTTTCCTCTTTAGTGGTGCGCTGTGCGCTGGCCCCACTTCCGCGTTTTAGCGGGAGGAAGATATGAGACGATTTCCATTGAAAAATAAACACATTTCTACAAAATGAAACCACTGCCGTTTCAGAGGTTCGGAGGCTCGGGTAAAGGGCATCCGAGCCTGGAAACACACTCACGTGCCTCCAGGCAAATAAAAAAACGCATCTTGCATTGCGTACCTCGTTTGCGGTCCAAGTTCTCTGGGCGTGATTTACAGAAACATCCAGACGGGCGGTGGAACTGCATTTGGATTTTTTCTTGAATGTGACGTCAGAAACTTCCCTTGTTCAGGATCGCCCATTTGGGCTGTCTTTTTTTCAAACGCGGAAAAGGATCGCAAATGCTCAATTTACACATTTCGCAACTTTTAGCCATGGGGGGCCTAAACAGGGTAGGGGAGCTCAGAAACCTCAGAAAGTGAAAATTTCATGCCATGGGACCTTTTAAAAAATATCTCAATATATTTTAAATATCGAGATATCGCCCACCCCAACTGTGAAGTCTTCTCTGAATCCCCTTACATCCATCTCAGCCCGCTTCTACAGTCCCCCTGGAGGGGGCAGGTAATCTCTCCCCCTGTGCCTCCGCCCTCTGTGTTAAACCTCGATCAGGTTGCCCCGTAGCTGTCTTTACACCCACTGGCCACTAACTCGTATTCTGGCCCTTGCTTTCTCACGCTATTTTAGGTCACGTGGCTCATGTCATTCATTACATGCTAGCTTAAGCCACTGGTAACCACATGCCATGCTATACAGCCCCTCCCAGTTCTGCCCTCACCCTGGGTTACACAATCTCGGCTCACCATCTCTTACCCGATCAAGAATTCACCCATCGATGTCAGCTCACAACTTTTCCACTGCTCTATCCTTATACACCTACTCAGCAATTCTCTCACCATCTCATCCTCCCCTCCCCCTGCTCATGCCATGTCATCGCAATCCTTCATTATTCTCCACTCTCATGTCATGAGGACTAATACAGTCTCCACATTTGCCCTTTCTCATCCATCCAGCGTTCAACCTGTAGCCGCCCCGTGAACACCCCCAGCATGCACCTCCACCCTCAGGTCCTCAGCCATCCCGTAGGTTCCGAGCCGACCGACCCGCGACGGGTCCCCCTCTCTGCCGACCCGCGACGGGTCTCCCTCCGACCCTCATCCATCTGACCCTCATCCATCCAACCCTTGTTGCATAATTCAACATTTTGAGCTGTGCTTCCTTCACCAGCAGGTTCCCATGGTCGCCATCTGCACCCATGCTGAAGCGTTATCATGGCCACCTGACAACTATCTGTGCCAGCACCTGCAACCCCAACATCTCCACTCCAGTGAAGGTCCAGCTCCTCCGTCAGGGGAGAAGACACTCCACATCACGGTGTCTCAACATCACTCCTGACTCATTCTTCTCCATCGCACCTTCACGACGCAGCTCCAGTTTCTCCAACGTTTAATCTCCGGCAGTATTTGGCTTCCGCGTAGCTTTCAGAATCAGAAAGATTTTTATTGCCATTCTCAAGTGAACAGAGTTCACAAAACTAGGAACTTGTCTCGGTGATGAGGTGCAAACATAAAACACTAAATAATAATAGTAATAACTAGAGTATAGACACTAAATAATAATAATAACTAAAATATAGCTATAATATAGTAAAAAACAAGCAATCCAAATAACAAAAATTTCCAGATGAGCAGCATCAGAACAGTAGTGCAAACATGACATCATTAAAGTGACTAGTGATATAAAGTGTCCAGCTTTGTGCAAATGTTATGAATTGTTCATGAGTCCAACAGCAGAGGGAAAGAAACAGTTCTTGTGACGGGAGGTTCTGGTCCCGATGGACCGTAGCCTCCTACCAGAGGGAAGTGGCTCAAATAGTCCATGTCCAGGGTGAGAAGTGTCAGCTACTATCCGGCCTGCTTGCCCCCGAGTCCTGGAGACGTACAGGTCCTGGATAGATGGAAGGCTGCAGCCAATCACCTTCTCGGCAGAGCGCACAATGCGCTGCAGTCTCGGTTTGTCCCTGACAGTGGCTCCAGCATACCATACAGTGATGGAAGAGGTGAGGATGGACTCAATGATGGCCGTGTAGAACTGCACCATCATCTGGACTGGCAGCTTGGCTTTTCTTAGCTGCCGCAGGAAGTACAACCTCTGCTGGGCCTTCTTGATGAGGGAGTTGGTTGGCTCCCACCTGAGGTCCTGTTTGATGTAAGTGCCCAGGAACCGGAAGGAGTCCACTGTGGTGATGGGGGAGTCTGTCAGGGAGAGAGGAGGCAGGAGGGCTCTGACTTTCCTGAAGTCCACGATCATCTCCACTGTCTTCTGGTGGTTGAGATCCAGGTTGTTGCTGCTGCACCAGGACACCAGCCGGTCCACCTCCCTCCTGTAGGCAGACTCATCGCCGTCAGAGATGAGCCCGATGAGGATGGTGTCATCTGCAAACTTAACCAGAGCCCTCAAGTTGCACAATTATTCTTCAGCTTCATTGGCACTCCGCCCTAACATTCCACCATTCTTTGGGGATCTGACTAATCCAGAAGGAGTGTTCCCATTCTTTCTAACAATAATGGATCAGCCAACACCAGCTACAATGTAATACCCTTCCTCCAGCAATTGCAGTGTTGCAACCCACTTCATTCTCCTCGAACAATCATTCAGGACACTCCAGGACACTGAAATCCTATCGCCTTTTACCACCTGCTCTTATAAAATTAAGATTCTTGACATCGAACTTCCATCTTGTTCCACCCCACAGTTTCAGCATCTCCATAAGTATGTGTTCCATCATGTATCGGCCTAGCACAAAGCCTTACTCACCATTTCAGACAATATCTTAGACAATATCTTATCAGTTAGACAATATCTTATTGCATTTTTTCACAAACATCGGCTTCTAATCCTTTCATTCAGCACCAATTCAACCCAGTTTTGTGTTCCCCCAGTCCGCGTTGTGAACCTTGTCCTCACGCATATTCTTCCAGTTCTCAATTCCCCACGAATTCTAGGCATCTCAGCTCCATGTTCCAAGGTTGTCCTTTCTCTATTTAGTCAATCTCACTTGACTTCCACCTCCCAAGTAACCTGGGAAATCCCAGGGTGCTTTCGTTCGTTCCGATCTGAAAGATAGCCTGGCAACTATGGCAATGAGCTCTCCCGATTCTGGGAGCCAATCAGAGAGCGGGGAGGAGTGGCAAGACGGTGACGCGTACTGCGTGACAAACGGAAGCTTGTAGTTTGAACTAACAACTGACATTGGCTATTGGCTACGTATACACCAAATGATAGACATTCGTAACGCCCAATAAACGGCTGTTGGCGATCGTAAATCACACGCCTACTACGAGATACAGTGGTCCCTCGCTCTATCGCGGTTCACTGTTCGCTGTTTCGCGGATTTTTTATTTTTTATAGTGTAACATTTTTTTTTATAGTGTAACATTGTGTTCTGCGTCCTGATTGGCTAAGAGACTAAACCAGGTCTAGACCAGAACTAAACCAGGTCTAGACTAGAACTAAACCAGGTCTAGACCAGGTCTAAACCAGGTCTAAACCTGGACTAAACCAGGACTGGACCAGGTCTAGACCTGGACTAAACCGGGACTAGACCAGGTCTAAACCAGGATTAAATCACTCCCTGAGGCTCTTGCGTTCGTTTGTGCGTGTTCGGCTTGTGCGTGTTCGGTTTGTGGCTCGGGCTGAGACGACGCAGTCCGGGTGCCGCGGTTCTATCTCGTGCTCGCAGCCCCGGTGTACGTGTGGCCTCGTGCCGGTCACGCTGCTCTGTCACGGATTTGTCCACGATGAGGGGTGCACGTGTCGCACACTTCAAGGGGGACGTGGCAGTGCTCCTCGCGCGTCCGGTGGGGCTTCCGGGGCCATGTCTCCCCCCACGCGTCACTATTAATACATTTTGTTGAAAATCTATGAAAGTTTGAGTGTTTAAATGAGAGACAAATGTGAGGAAAGGTTAAATCCAATCTGAGTGTATAATGTGTGTGGTGAGGCATTTATAGCCTTAAAACATGTATAATAATTGTAAAATATAAAGTTGTCCTACTTCGCAGATTTCTCTTATTGCGGGTTATTTCTGGAACCTAACCCCCGCGATAAACGAGGGATTACAGTGAACCCTCGCTGTATCGCGGTTCACTCTTCGCGGCCTCGCTGTTTCGCGGATTTTTTTTTCCAATTTTTTTTTTTTTTTTTTCCAATTTTTTTTATAGTGTAACTTTTTTTTACAGTGTAACATTCTGTCCTGCGCCCTGATTAGCTAAGAGACTAGACCAGGACTAAACCAGGTCTAAAGCAGGTCTAAACCAGGACTAAACCAGGTCTAAAGCGGGTCTAAACCAGGTCTAAACCAGGACTAAACCAGGTCTAGACCAGGGATGGTAGGGACAGAGTCTCTGATTTCCTTCACGAGAGCGCCTGGGTGACAGGAGGTGTGGCCTTTGTTTACTTGCACGAGCCATGGAAGAGAGTGCGAGCCGGACCATGGAAGAGCCAAGAATCAACATGGACGGGCCTGGCCCGGACGCCGCGCGGCGTCCGGGGGAGCCACATTCGAGGGAGCCGCAGCGGGGGGAGGACACTCGCGCGCACAGAGGAGACAGTGGCTCTTCCCCGTGAGAGGACGAGAGGACGAACCCGACCCCGTCCTAGAGAACTGTGGAGTATTGGCGACGCATTGATAGCGGTCTGATTTTGGAGCCGGGGTGAAATGCAACCAACTCTTGTGAGCGCAGGTTGGTCTTACCTGGTCTTGTGGTGCTCAGAGGCGTCTGTTAGCGGTTTGGCACTGTTAGCATTGGCTTGAGTCTTGCCCAAAATGATATCCAGGTCGCTTTCCACTCGACTTTCGCACATGGCATGGATATGTGGTACCAAAACAAACACACGTGTCCGCGCGCACGTGTCCGCGCGCACGTGTCCGCGCGCACGTGTCCGCGCGCACGTGTCCGCGCGCACGTGTCCGCGTGTCACGTGCCCCCCCCCCCCCACTATTAATATATTTTAATGAAAATCTACAAAAGTTTGAGTGTTTAAACAAGAGAAAAATGTTAATACCAGTCTCAGAAAGGTGTATAATGTGTCTGGTGAAGCGTTTTCAGCCTTAAAACATGTAGAATAATTGTAAAATATAAAATTGTCCTACTTCGCGCATTTCACTTATTGCGGGCTATTTCTGGAACCTAACCCCCGCGATAAACGAGGGTTCACTGTACTGTATTTCGAAGGTGGCTCCCAGACCATATATCACTTGTGATACGGTCAGGTGTAAACCAGGCAACCTCCAAAGGACTTCAGGCAACATAATTCCTTTTGCCAGTCCACGCAACCTTGCACTCATACCTCTCCTCCCGATTCACATCCAACTCCTCCACACTTTCCGACCAGTCCACTAAAGAGAATCCTTAGCCAGAATCTCCTACTATTCCCACAATCCGTGTCCAAGCTGCTTCTTCCAGCTGACTGTCAGTCCTCTCGTGTCCACCTTCTCATACGTTCATCAGTCCTCTACCAACTCCTTAGCTCATTCTTTATTCACTCATCTTAATCAATTTTTGGGGGGTTCTGAATCAGGTGGGTGGTCCATTTCGGATTGGAGATGGAGTCCCCACCCCAAGTCACACCCCAGCATCACATCTACCCACCGTCAATAAATATCTTTATCGTATGTCATTGTTGTGGCATGGTCCTTGCTAGTGAATATTTATTTACTGATTTCAGTCATTTTCTGTGGAATTTATTAAAGCTGCATTGTGTAACTTTTCTGGTGGAGGGTCCGTCACCTACTTGTTTCTATGGATAAGTCATTGCTCTGCCTGGAATGTTCCACAGTATGACATTAAATAACTCTACCTTGCATTTATTAACTAATGGCTACAGTGACGTGTGGTGTGGGTCATGGCTGGTGAGGCACTGACGTCATCAGTGACGTCACCAGGTGCGTTTCCCCGGGCCAATTTCTCTCCCTGTAAGTGACTAGTAGCTCGTAATATTTTGATGTGAAGCTGAAAATTATTCAGTGCATTTTCCAGAGTGCACAGAGTAGCATCATAAATTAAAATAGCAATGTTTTTAGCGCTATCTGGCTCTGAATGCGAGTGGTGGACCACTTATGTTTAACGAGGCAAAATTTTCAGGTCACAATATCCCATCTGAGTCCAGACATTGTCACAGCAGGTTGAGAAAAGAAGGCAGGAAAAGCAGAAAAGACTATTTCTTACCACGCTGTTTGAAAAGAGCAAGTCTTTCATCCCGTAGCTCCTGCGTTGGTCTTTATTTATAAACTCCTGCTTTGACCGAAAGTCCAGTTTAGAAAACTGCTTGAGCTTTAATATGAAATCTTCATCCATTTAAAAAGTAGGGCCAGACAAGAAGAAAAAAGTGAAGTTGAACATATTATTAAACTTGACTTGCTAACTCTAAATTGTAGCTTGCTGTCATTTATTCTAATCTGCTGGCCCAGAAGTTGCATGAGTGCCTCTACCATGAGGCCAGGTAGCTACGTGCCTCCCCCGGCGCCTTTTCACAGCCGCTTTAGCGCAGTATCTGTCACTGCTGAGCTACAGCAGTTAGTCCATGTGACGCACGAGTGGCTGGTGCCTCTCCGCACCAGTATTTGAACGGTAAAAGTATAAATTCAGCAATTAAAAAAAAAAAATCGCAAAGTTAAATATAAAATAACTTAATCGTACAACTTAGTGCTGTCAGGTGATTAAAAAAAATAATCTAATCGGATTTGTAATTAATCGCATTTTAAAGGTCCCATGGCATGAAATTTTCACTTTCTGAGGTTTTTGAACGTTAAGGTGAGCTCCCCTACCCTGTTTAATTCTGATTTCACCTCTTCGCTTGTTTGCCTTCGCTGTGCTGTGCGCGCTCCCGCTCGCCCCCGACCTCCCCCTCGGCGGCGTCACAACATCCCGGAGGATACAGAACTCCTCTTAAAAAAAAAAAAAAAAAGACAACTCGCTCCATACTTTGGGTTTAAGGTGCTGCTTTTTTTTTCAGGAGCTGACTGCATCAGCAGCACAAGGACAGAGCTGGGGTTTTTTTTCAGCATTTATAGTTTATGCAAATGAGCCATGTGGTAATTTTTTTTTTTCTTCTATAAAACGTAAATGTGCGCAAAGCGGAATTAAACACATAATCTCAGACGGGCTGAAGTGGCGCCGTCACCTTTATGGTTAACTCTTTGTGGGCAACAGGCACACATATTTTAACAACTCACTGCACTCCAGTCCTAGAGCTGCTAACCATTAAAGTCAGACCCTTCTATCTGCCTAGAGAATTTAGCGCTGTAATCCTCACTGTAGTCTATATTCCACCACAAGCTGCTAAAACAGAAACCCTTGAACAACTGTATGGGATTATAAACTGACTGGAAAACTCTCACCCTGATGCAGCTTTCATTGTGTTGGGGGATTTCAATAGAGCTAATATCAAAACGGTTCTACCAAAATACTACCAGCACATATCCCTCCCCACCAGAGAAGGGGGGGCAGACTTAAGACCATTGTTACACCCCATTTAAAGACAGTTACAAACCCCTCCTCCGCCCATACTTTGATAAATCTGACCATTAGAGTTGGGCGGTATCCAAATTTTGATACCGTTAAACCGTGTCCACATTTTCCCGGGGTATACGGTATTACCGTTGCTAAGGCTAAAAAAAAAAACAAAAAACAAAAAAAAACACTTGGTAGCGCTACAGTGGAGTCGCCTCACCAAATGGCAGCTTGCACATATACCGTTCAGAAACAGAATAGCAAGCATTACATAGGCCTAATGATACTGAAAACATAACAAAACATGTACAAAATTAGTAACTTTTATTAACAAATGTTTAAAGTGCAAATACAGCAGCCAACAATAACAAATTGTCTGTGGGCTAAAGCTAACAAACCAACAGGAATCAAATAAATAAAATACTTGATCTTATCAAATAAGAAAATCTGAACAATAAATAACAAGACATAACCGAAAATATGCATATATAACCCTGTCCTGAGAACGCAGTGGAAAATACTGCTCGTTTGTATATTTTTAAAATCTATTAACATGAATCAAATAAATTAAACCTACAACTATACAACATCCCGGACCGTTTTCGTCCGTCAGAAAAAGCTACTCCTTATTGAAAATAAAAATATTAAGCTATTGAATGCAAAACCAGCATGTCACTTTTTCCGGCTTGAGTAAGGCACGTTGTGGATTGACAACTTTGCCCGCGGTGCTGAAGACCCGTTCTGATGGAGAGCTTGTGGCACAAACGCACAGGTATTTTCGGGCAACCCTCGTTCCACCAAAGAAGTTGTCCATGGCAACAGCTGAGTCCGGGATTTGCGGGGTTAACCAGGACTCCGTGAAAACCATGACGCTGCAGTCTCTGTATTCCCTCTGATACCGTGTAAGCGCCGCTAATTCGTCCGTCTTGTTCGGAATAGACCGCACGTTTCCCGCGATGACAGAGGGAAGCACAGGCCTGCAGCGTCCTTTCCTTTCCCGGAGTTTGCGTCCAGCACGTCGTCCTCTGCGCGTCCTCCGTAGCAGCTCCTCCGGGATGTCATGGTGGTCTCGGGGGAGCACAACTGCGCCGCGCAGCGCTAACAGCTGATCCCTCGTGTAAACAATGGGAGCACGTGTCCTTACGCACATGGCGCCGGTGAAAAAGTTAAAAACCAGAGAAAATGGAGGTTGAAATGGAGCAGAAACATCGCACATAAGTGCTGGACAAACGCTCTTTATTTAGGCATTAAATTAATTCTAGTTAATATTATATTAGGGCAAGATTTTTTTTTTTTTTAATGACGGTAATGAATCTGATACCGTTGCTATTTTTAGATACCGCAGTATACCGTATTATCGTATTACCGCCCAACCCTACTGACCATAGCGCCATCTTGCTGTTAACCCACGTACAAACAAAGGCTTAAACTGGAAAAACCGGTTCCCAGACAAATACACAAATGGAGCAGTATGTCTGAGGTGCTATAGGACTGCTTTGAAACAACAGACTGGCAGATGTTTGCAGACGCAGCGGATGGTGACATTAATGCGTACACAGACTCTGTCGTAGGCTACATAGGGAAGTGCACATTGCCCAAAATCTCCATCTGCACTTACCCTAATCAAAAACCCTGGGCTGGACTGGAGGTGCGTGATAAACTGAAAGCTCGCACTGCTGCCTTCAACTCAGGAGACCCCGAAGCCTACAAAGCAGCCAAGTACAACCTCAGAAAGACCATCAGGACTTCCCAGCAGAACTACAGGGAGAGAGTGGAGTCTGCCCAGCAGAGCAGTGACCCAAGACGTGTGTGGCATGGGCTATGCTGCATCACTGACTACAAGGGGAGGAGCAGGCCCGTGGAACTGTCCAGCGCATAATTTCCGGACGAACACAACACCTTCTACGCCCGGTTTGATGCAGATAACACCACACCTGTCACCAGACCTCAGGTGGACAGTGAGGAAGCTGTACTTTGTATAGACACTGCTACAGTGAGACAGGCGTTCAAGAAAGTGAATCCCCACAAAGCCCCAGGACCCGACGGCATCCCCGGACGGGTGCTGAGGGCTTATGCTGACCAACTCGCCGGGGTGTTCACCAACATCTTCAACCTCTGAGCCAGTCTATCGTGCCCACCATCTTCAAGACTTCCACTGTAGTCCCCATCCCAAAGACCCCCACAGTATCCTGTCCTAATGACTATCGGCCCATAGCACTCACATCTGTCATCATGAAGTGCTTTGAACGAATCATTAGAGGTCCCATGACATGGTACTTGATGCTTTTATATGGTGCCTTAATGGTTCCCTAATACTGTAAATGAATCCTTCTTCAAAATCAACATTCAGTGCATGAGAAAGACACATTTACACAGTCAGAGTCATAATCTGTCTGTCTAAACGGCTCATTCTGGGCCTTCTTGCTTGAATGCAAATGAGAAGGAGAGATGCCGGGACTTCAGCGTTTTAAGCACTGAGGGCATTTCAATGGAAAAACACATTTTCACAGAAAATAAAATTAAACCACTGCTGTTTCAGAGGTCCAGAGGGTCGGGTAAAGGATTTCCGAGCCTAAAAACGCTCGCAGTTGCCTCCAGGCAAATAAACGCATTTCGCATTGCGTAGCTCCTTCGCGGTCCAAACTCTCTGGGCTTGATTTACAGAGACGCTGAGTAGAGACGCAGACGGGGGGCTGCGCTTTTTTCAAACGCAGAAAAGGATCGCAAATGCTCAGTTTAGACATTTCGCAACTTTTAGCCATTGGGGGGGCCTAAACAGGGTAGGGAAGCTCACATTAACATTCAAAAACCTCAAAGTGAAAATTTCATGCCATGGGACCTTTAAAGGTCCCATGACATGGTACTTCTTGATGCTTTTATATGGCTCCTTAATGGTTCCCTAATACTGTAAATGAATCCTCCTTCAAAATCAAGATTCAGTGCATGAGAAAGAGAGATAAGATGAGAGAGTCATAAATATCTCTCTGGAACACTCCATTATGGGCGTTGTTGCTTGAATGCAAATGAGGAGGACAAAGATAGGCCAGAGTAGCGGGTGGGGGCGTGGCCAAACTCTCCGCTCTTCCCTCTTCAGCTGTGTGCTGGCCCCACTTGCACGTTTTTGCGCAGAGGAAGAGATGAGAAGCGTTCCATTGAAAAATAAACACATTTACACAGAAAATAAAATTAAACCACTGCTGTTTCAGAGGGTCGGGTAAAGGATTTCCGAGCCTAAAAACGCTCGCAGTTGCCTCCAGGCAAATGAACGCATTTCGCATTGCGTAGCTCCTTCGCGGTCCAAACTCTCTGGGCTTGATTTACAGAGACGCTGAGTAGAGACACAGACGGGGGGTGGAGCTGCATTTTTCGATGTGACGTCACATAGTTGCCTTGTTCAGAATCGCCCGTTTGAGCTGTGTTTTTTTCTTAACGCAGAAAAGGACCGCAAATGCTCAGTTTAGACATTTCGCAACTTTTAGCCATGGGGGGGGCCTAAACAGGGTAGGGGAGCTCACATTAACGTTCAAAAACCCTCAAAGTGAAAATTTCATGCCATGGGACCTTTAAGAGACATCTGTGACACCCTCCCCGACACCCTGGACCCCCTTGCAGTTTGCATATAGAGCAAAGAGGTCTACAGACGACGCCATTGCTCTAGCAGTCCACACCTCTGTCATCTGGAGAGAGGAAACGCATATGTGAGAATGCTCTTCATTGACTACAGCTCGGCATTCAACACCATAATCCCCTCCAAACTGGTCTCTAAGCTCACCGCCCTGAGCCTGGGGATGTCCATCTGCTGGATATGGGACTTCCTCACCAACAGGCCACAGGCGGTGAGGATCGGCAGCCACCTCTCCTCCACATGTGTCCTCAGCACTGGTGCACCCCAGGCCTGTGTTTTCAGCCCTCTCTTGTACTCCCTGTTCACCTATGACTGTACCGCCAGGCACAGCTCCAACATCATCAAGTTTGCCGACGACAACACCATCCTAGGCCTCATCACCAACGACGAAGAGAGCGCCTACAGAGACGAGGTGAAATCACTGACCAGCTGGTGTCAGGAAAATAACCTCTCTCTGAACATCAGCAAAACTAAGGAAATGATTGTGGACTTCAGGAGACGGCGTGTAGACCAGCACCCCCCCCATCTTCATCAACAACGCTGAGGTGGAGCAGGTCAGCAGCTTTAAGTTCCTTGGGGTACACATCACTGAGGATCTGTCCTGGACACTACATACAGACACTGGTTAAGAAAGCCCGACAAAGACACTACTTCCTGAGGAAGTTTGGTATTGAACACCAGGATCCTCACAAACTTCTACAGGTGCACCATCGAGAGCCTGCTGACGGGCTGCATCACAGTGTGGTATGGGAACTGCACCGCTCAGAGCCACAAAGCACTACAGAGGGTGGTGCGAGCGGCAGAGGACATCACTGGCAGCAGTCTCCCCTCCATCCAGGACATTTACCACAGCAGGGGTCTGCGTAAGGCACGCAGCATCACTAAGGACCATACTCATCCGGCACAAGGACTCTTCCATTTGCTAGCCTCTGGTAGACTATACAGGAGCTTGCCAGCACGCACAAAAAGACTCAAAGACGGCTATTACCCCCAAGCTGTCAGACTACTGAACTCTGGATAATACTCTAAATAATACTGAACTCTCAATAATACTGCACTAAACTACTTTTCATTATGCATAATGTTTACTGCTGCTCTGTATGAATGCATCATGTTTGTCACTACCTCACAGTAAACTGTTGTGCAATAATCTGTGCAATAACCTATGTGCAATATTTATACCATACTATGTGCAATACGAAATCCACACCTATACCACACCATATTATGTGCAATCTGTGAAATACTCTTACATCTTATTTGATCTTTGATTTAATCCTACCTGCACCTTGTATTTATTACATATTTTTATTATATTGTTTACTTCTTCCTCTGCACTTTTGCAACACTTTTTACCATGTACTATTATTGCATGTTATTAGTACTTCTGACTATCATAGCGAGTCAACGGTTCTTCTGATCCTAAGCATTTCATTGCATTGTTGACCCTGTGTTGATTCTGCATATGACAAATAATCTTGAATCTAGTAGTTATGTTTTACATGTTGTAAAGTTTATTGATGCAGAAGATTTTTAATTAATCTGCTGCAATTT
Source organism: Paratrypauchen microcephalus (assembly GCA_036785185.1). Classification (NCBI taxonomy): domain Eukaryota; kingdom Metazoa; phylum Chordata; class Actinopteri; order Gobiiformes; family Gobiidae; genus Paratrypauchen; species Paratrypauchen microcephalus. The sequence goes on along the minus strand of JAVJIX010000001.1, from coordinate 11,100,777 downwards.
AAAACTTGTACAATCGTATTTGGAAACGTTTGGTTGGGGGAAACATCAGAGCTCCTGACCACTGGTGAGGAACATGGATCTATTAAAATAAGGAACCTCCCGAACTTCCTCTGCTAAAGGAGCTCATGGTTATCCTTTGGTTAAGAGCATTAATGCAAAGATGAGCTGGAGTTGAGTTTTTGAATAAAAATGAGGCAACATGTATGTCTTTTATTTTACAGTTAAATTATTTTTCTATACAGGGATTTTTTTTAAATGTCACAGAAGCACTTTGTTTCTACATGACCTGCATTTCAATTGCACTTGCATAAAAAAAGACCTTGTGGAATTTGGCATATTTGTTTTTGCAGTAGTTTTTGAAGGGTTATTTTTCCTGTACAGATATCGATGTATATCAAGATATAAGAAAATGTATCAAGATATATTTTTCCCAGCCCTATGTTAAACTGACAGCCCTAGTAGAAATCATTGGATAAATATAACCATTTAATTTAATTATTCATTTAAAAAAAAAAATTTCCCCTTTGTGATGCTTCTAATGACTGCACGTCACTGAATGGCTTGTATTCTGAATGTGAGTGGGGCTGCCTCTCCACAGATCTGACCTGTTACTTGTTTTGGTTTGGTCTCCATGAAGATGGAAATGTTTAAAGGGATAGTGCATTTTTTAATGTTAATCTATATGGGTTTCCTTCTAAAAGTTGCGTGTGTTGACACCGGCTTACCTCAGACAGTCTCAGCTGAGCCCGGTTCGGCTCGCTTTCTGGAGCCCACGTAAGTAGGTCCGGTAACTTCCCTGGAACATGAAATAAAGCTTGTTTTTCTTCTCAAAACAAAACATTTGTTAGAAAGGTGATATATTTGCATCCCAAACAGTTGTCCATGAAACATTCAGCAGCATGTTTCGCATTTGCGTATTGTCTCTCCACTCGTATCACTAGGCCCATGTTAACTATCAGCCTGTTCACTTGTAAACTTCGGCGTAGACAACCGCTGAAGGTGAACAGGCTGATAGAGTTAACATGGGTGTAGTGATACGAGTGGAGAGAGACTACGCAAATGCGAAATACGCTGCTGGATGTTTCGTGGACAACTGTTTCGGATGCAAATATATCACCTTTCTAACAAATATTTTGTTTTGAGAAGAAAAACAAGCTTTATTTCATATTCCAGGGAAGTTACCGGACCTACTTACGTGGGCTCCAGAAAGCGAGCCGAACCGGGATCAGCTGAGTGTGTCAGAGGTAAGCCGGTGTCAACACGCGTAACTTTTAGAAGGAAACCCATACAGATTAACATAAAAAAAAACAAAAAAAATGCACTGTCCCTTTAACACCATACTGTTAAACATTTCAGACAAACTTCCACGGAGAAAAGCATTTAACAGACCCTGAACCAGCAAAGTTACAAAATGCAAAAAAAAAGTATAATGGAAGCCTTAGACTTTGAGTTTGTCAATGCAAGCCCAATGAGCAGGATGTGTACCTTGAACTGGAGTTAAAAATATATTTATATCATTATTTATCCGTATATTACTGTGGTCATTTGTATTCATCACACTTACGCTAAGGTCTGACCGCTCCTCGTCTGGTTTGATGGGAACGCTGTGGTTACTGAGTTTGTAGAGCCAGTAGTGCTTTGCTGTTATAAAGAAGTTCCAGGGCAACAAGGAGCCTATGCCCATGAGGAAGAAGATGATGTAGACTAAATTATAAGAGTCTTTGGGACTGTAGCGCAGGGGGACAGAGGAGTGGTTGGGCAGCAGAGATGCAGTTGGACTTTGGTCTGTATTTTCCTCTGAAGTGTCATCGTCCACAAAAGCAGAGGGGACATAGGCTGAGTTTAAACTTGGAACTGGTTCTGTAGCCTCCATTTTAAGGTACAATGATCTGAGGTATGTTGAGGAAATTTAAGGGAAAACCTGTCAAAAGAGAATGCATGTTACGATATAGTGTTTGATGCTCTAAACTAAATGTTGCCTTTTTTTTTCCTTCAAACTATAACATACTGACAACATAAATCAAAGATGACAAAATCAACAAGAAAAATGTCAGTGATGGTCAAAATACTGTCAATGTCAAATTATTATGAGAAACTTAACATGCACAGCTTTTAGTTAATCTTTACAAATGCAAGTGAAAAGATCTGGAAAAAAGTGGTCAATCTGACTCAAATTCAGAAAATGGTAATATTATTCAGATGGTGTGCTTCTGATTTGAAGTTTCCCCCCAACAGAAGCGACTGTGTTTAAATTTTGGATAGAGAAGGGTCTAACAACCTACTGGTCATTCACACAAAAGAAAATTTTCTACAGCTTTCAGGCAATGCAAAATAGATATGACATGCAGGCAGCTGACTGTTATAGATACTTACAAGTCAGACATAACTTTACCTCAAATTTGACTCGACCTGAAGAAGCATTTGGGCTATCTACCCAAAAATATTTCAAATATACAATGCTCTATTTACAACTGACAATAATAAAACACTATATGTAAAACAGAAATGATTGAGGATGAATGGAAGGGATCTAGTCATTTCAACTGCTTCCCTGTCCTGGAGGGAGCATTGCTGAAAGAATGTTATTAGACATTTTAAAACTCAAGCTCAGGGACCCAAACGTTGGCATGCTGGAGGCAGTGTGGTTCTGAGGAGGGGAATCATTACGACATATTCTGCTCCAAATTAAAAAATGTATTGGATTAAGATCCACACAAGATTAAATTTCGTTTTTGGAATGAATATACCATTAGATTTTGAAATGCTGTATTTAGGTAGGGTTACTTTTTTTGGAACAGAAGTGATAAACCATTACAAGTCCACTTGGTGGCAAGCAAAAAGAATATCACAAAAAAAAAAAAAATTGCTAACTCTTGTTCCGCCTTGGCTGGATTGACAATTTCTGATATATTTAAGATGGAAAAGCTAACTTATACAATAAACATTCGAAGAGACACATTTTATTTTATTTGGAACAAAGGGCTTAAGCCTATTTCATATATTGTGAAGATTTGTTATATTTTATTTTACACTATATAATACAATATTTTTTTATTGCATTTCTGTTCCTGTAAGCACCCATGTTCTTGTAAATAGTTTAACAAAAAACAAAAAAACATGCAAGTGAAGCTTACCTGCTCTCATATAATGAACAAAGCTGTCCCTTTTGAAGCCATAGTGTTCAATGGAACATCTGTCTAGAAAAGCAAATAAACATGTCTACTTAATTAAAATAAACACTGACTTGTAACATTTCACACCAACACTGGAAACCCCTTGATACCAAATGCAGTGCAGTTATATCATTAGTTTTGTTTATATCGCATGCCTAGTTGCTTACCATTTTAAGTATCCAACACAAATGTACGACATTTAGGTTTAAACAAAGTCATGAGATTGGTTTCAGGGCCAAAAATAAATATTTGCTAGCAGGCACCAGCTTTAAAGGCAATACAGAGGAATGACTTTCACCATTTAAGATGTACAAAGGATGACTGTCATGACTAGTGTCCTTATACCTGACCATCATGTGTGTAACTAATGAGGAACAGTGTTCACATGATGCTGACCCAAGAGAAAACATCTTAACCTCAAACTTACTCATGAGCAATGCCCACTTAAGCAACCAAGTACTTCTGGTTTATTTCGGTACTCGTATTGTAGTAGTTTAAAATGGCAAATTAATTCGTAAGTCAAAGATTTGACCAACCTTATTCATTATTGGCAATATAACTTAAAAAGCAGTATTTGTGTATATACCATAAATGTTTAGGTAAATACATCAGCATTAAGGCTAGCTAAACAAATGTTATGATGGTAATTTACCCCACAGAATAAACACGATGACTATAATAATGATAAAATGATTGCATACTTTACCGACACAAAGGCCTCGCTGTAAAAACGCCTGTGAAGAGACAAACTAAAAAACGAATTTCTCAGCAAAACTAAACGAGCAGCTCCAGCGCCACAGCGTCAACAAACTCACTTCCGGTATATGTGCCCGTCAAAATAATACTCCCCTCCATCATAAAATACAACTTTTACTATAGAACCATGTTCACTAGTCTGTTTTTGTTTGATCACTTAGCCATGCTCCAGATATAAGATATAGCTCATTAAAGAATTTGTTTTTAGTAGGTTCATGGGAATGTATGGCTCTTATTTTGCTGAAGCGTTTTTCAGCATTACAGTATTACAATAAAATAAAGTCAATTGCGTTGGACTTTTCTTTGGAAGCAGGTGTTACTAAAGACAAAGCCACAGGGACTTCAACACGTGAAACTACCATTTACACAAAATATGATCATCTTTTTGTACTCCAGTTAGGCCTGTTTATTTATTTTTACGGTCTATGGTCTATTCTGGTAGGTCTATGGACATATTGCCCTATTGCAATTATACCCTCAAAGCATTTATTCTCATTTAAACTCTTACAAAAAATAAATAGTAGTAATATTTCTAATATAACTGTTTCCATGCTGTAATTATTTCTCTTTTCAGCAGGTGTCACTGTTGATCTTTCTAAATCCACACATGACTTCTGCATACATTTTAGAATTGAATTTAGAAGTAATTGCATTAAGATAGCATAGCTTTTTACTCTACAACATTCTAAACATATTTTTCATCTCACATTTAAGCATCTAGATAGAATACTTGTAGGCTTTAATTAAAGCCTTATGTTTTGCTGTCAGAACAACTAACCTATAGATCTTTTGGGGTCAAACATCCATTGAATCTTTTAAAAATATACTTAAACCTGTCCTTGTATATTCTGTCTTTAATGAAGCATGCGATACAGAGGTGAGTTAGGGTGAAAGTACAGTCATTTCTGTTCATTATAAAAGGCTCAGTGAACTCAGCACTGAGGGGTGGCACATGGTCTGTAATTAGCACAACACCTATAATGAAACAGTTGCAGGTGAAAGGGTTGTCTGTTATTAGAACCACACTACACTGCACACATATATGTCCTCAAATACCAGTCAAACACAAATACATGGTTCATCTAACTTGAGACAGCTTTGAAACATTTTCATCTCAGTTGCTATGCAAGGCGGAGATGGTTTTGCATAGGTGTGCTATGTAACTTTTCTGCTGGGGGCTACCTGCTTATCTCTATGGAGATGTTATTGCTTTGTGCAGAGACAAGGTCAATTTAGAGGTCAGATCTGAGTAGAGGAAAGTTTTTTCCCCCCAGCAATAGAATGACTATAATTAAATATATGTAAAATAGATTAATTTAATGCCATACACTTCAACCACTAAAAAGTTACATTGTGTTTTGAAATTCAAGATACACTATCTCAATTCAAGGTTAAAATTGTATATTACATATTACATATTACAGGTTACGTTGGCTTTAATGCACTGATTTTATTTTTATATCATATTTCATTAAATATGGTGCATAATAGTGCATTGCAATGGTGAGTAATGGAGGAAAAATTGTCAGCTTAATGGCTTACCTAGCACTTTGTCAAAACAAATTCTAATTAGGTGAACATTTGCATAACAGACAAAAACACAAGACGCACATTCTGCTAAGAAATATAATTTATTGCATAAAAATTATATTTAGTTACAGGTAAGAATGCTGAACATTTATTCACAATTAGTATCATACAGAGATAAAATAATGTCAATGTTTTGTTTTAGTTTTTTTTGCGAAAGTGTCTCCTCAAACAAAGGCTACATTATTTTCTTTGAAGGGAGAGAGTTGTGAGCTTGATCCATCCAGGTCCAAAATATCCATCCAAGCTACCCGGCTTGTGCCAATGTCTTTTCTGGCGTCCATAGAGGGCACTGTTCATATAGTCACAACTTTTTATAGACGTCGTTGTTCTCATTCAGTAGTAGCTTCCTTATAAAGTTGACAATCCCATTTTTCACATGGGACACTTCTACAACATATATGGCCACAACATTTGAATCTTTAGCCCACCGCTTTAGGGTACAAAATAAAAAACCCTGTCAATGTTTTGAAAAAATAGAATCACTTTTGCAGGAAACCAAGTCAAAAGAAGTCAAACGCTTTTTCTTTTCTTTTGCATAGCACTTACAAAGAGAAATGACAGATCTGTGGCTAGTGCACTCTACAATATTGTGCACACACCCTGCCCACTCACACTGGTCACACTCATACCAAGTTCATTCATACAAAACAGTGACTCCAAAATCACTGCTAAAAGGAGGGATACTGCCTTTGTTTTGGTATTATGTTTTTTTTCTAAGTTATGAACACTTTTTGCTTGAAGGTATAAACTACATGAAAAATTAAGTATTTGAGAAATTAATTCTTAAAATAAAATGCAAGTAGCTCATTATGCCTGGCGATAACGCACACAGGTGGTAAAAATTAACGTGCTAGCAAATGGTGCAAACAATTAGATGTATTGATATAAAAGAAAATAAAAAAATTCTTTTTGCTTTTGTTGACCCAAGGCATTTACCAACAGTGAAAACTAAACATGAAAAATAAAATGCATACTTTTCATACTTACCACCTCTATGTTTGACAGATGACATCTTATAATATAAATATATTAGCATAAAAACAAATACATATGGTTTCAATATAATGTGCAGCTACTATAACTTTCCCATTTGGCCTGTTCTGCAATAGAATAAAAACATAACAGCAGCTCAGTAGCCTAAACAAGCACAAGTGATACATGGGCCTATGCATTCATATTGGCATCAACCAAAAAGGAAACAATCCACAAATATGGATAATAACATAAAGGGCGTTCCCCAAAGGAAACTTTAAAGGGGGGATCAGAAATGTTGGGAACACTTTATAATAGCTAAACTATTTAAGGCCTTAATTAAGCATGAAGAAAGACGATTCCTCTGTCTTACCCCTTAGTCTTACCCCTACCCCTTGGTTTTGCGCGTTCATGTGAGAGCAAGTGGTGTCCCGATTCTAATTTTGATCAAGGGCTAGGGCCACGACCGAGGGCTACATACCCCTTGAAACGAAGTAAGCTCTCGTCCAGACTTGGAACGAAGGGGTACGCCTACAAGCTCAGGCAGGTTTTGGGGTGAGGATGGCGGCATCACATCGACCAGCCAATGAGTCTCATAAATGTATTTTCAGCAGTTGTAATTATCGACTAACATTTTAGCATGGTTTACAATTATGACTCTTATGGTTCTACGTTACTTTTAGTGAACTGTTGTTGCAGTTTTAATTGTAGTGATGTCTGTTTAGCCGACGTTATCGTTTTCATCGAACTTTGATGCATAAGCTAGTTTTTTTTTCTGTCGAGCTGAGGTACACGATAATCCTTGACATTTGTTTACGTCAATTGTTGTCGCCTCTGACGTAGCAGCCAGGTAGAGGCACGGGATGATGACACAAACTGTAATCGAGTGGCGTCCCATTCGTACTCCGAGCCGTCTCAGCTCGTTATCGAGGGGCAAGACTATGATGAAGATAAAGGGGTAGGGGAAGGGGTAAGACAGAGTAATGGGACGCAGCCTAAATTCCTAGTGAACAAATAGTTTATTAAAGGTACACTAACTTTTCTGGTGGAGGGTCCGCTATCTCCTTTTATCCTTGCAGATGTTATTGTTTTGCCTGGAATATTTCACAGTATGACTTTAAACGTATCTATCTTCATGGAGACAAGGTATTTTCAAGGTATTTTTGAGCAATATAAACACCTGTAGAATATTTGTAATATTTTGTGCTATACTGTAGAATATTCCAGTCAAAGCAATAACATCTCAAGCAAGCAGGTCCATCAAAAAGTTACATACTACATCTTTAAAGGGACAGTGTGTAGGATTCGTGGCGCATAGGTGGTTAGTAGCTGTTCCACTTCCTCTTTTGGCTACGGCAGACCTCGAGGGTCACCCGGGCGCGCCGTAAGGCAGACAGCTCGCGTAGCCGCGCGCACCCGGCGCTGTGCGAGCTCTCGCCGACAACTACGGTATAAATAAAACGCATGAAAAATGCATGAAAACACACATTCCTGATCGTGTAGCATGACACTCTACACATCAAATGAAACCTTACAGTCTCCTCTTTTTGACTATGCAATTCATTTCCCTGCACAACAATCACTCCCCGAGCACATGGGGCTTTTATACAGAAAAGCACAAAACGAGGTTAGCTTACCTTAGAATGCTTTGCACAGGTCAAACTCTGTATTTCACCATAAACTTGCTCTCAATCTGTCCGTAAGGATCCAGCGAATAAAATCCAGTAAAACAATTTAGTCCAAAACACGTGTTATTACGACGTGTGATACAGCAGCCTGTCTTTACCAAAAAACCACGAGGCTCCCCCCTCCCCTTCCCTTTCTCTGTTTACCCAACACCGAGGCTCCCCCTTCCCCCCTCCCCTTCCCTTTCTCTCCTTCTCTCCTTCGCTCCCACATGCAGCGCGGCTGAGCAGGAGCTAACAGGAGCCTAGGCAAAGGATGAGCCCAAATGTCCTTCTGCGGCTCTCGTATTCAAAATGGCTGCCTCTATATGGGGAAGATCCCACTTTTATGTGACTATATCTAAGTCCAAAAGAATACTTTGATTTCATGATGGAAGTGAAAAGGCTTGGAAAACACTGTATTTTTGAATGGGTATCTTCAATTTATGTAATTAATGGGTAAAAATCTTACACACTGTCCCTTTAAGAATGATGCAGGCTTAGCAATCACTTAAAGGGGTTAGGAGTTATGGTCATATTTAAGGAGTTAATATTTAATGCGCCTGAATCATTCTTGATAAACTATTTGTTAATTATCAATGAAGTCTTTCTGCATGCTTTATAATGGCAAATTAAGATGTAATAGTTATTAAAAAGTGGTACCAAAAAGAGATCGGACATGTGTTTGAGAAATGTGAGAGGACAGAGAAAGACACCCCTGTTACTCCAAATGTGACGGCAAGGCTTTTGAGGCATTTGTTGGTACAATATAAAGTCATTTTGTTGTGTAGCTGTCTGCCAATAATTCTGTAGAAAAACACAACCTCCTACTGAAAAGCAGCCTTTTTATCCATTCCCAAAGAATTGTGCTCTAAACTGTAGGTCCTTAACTGATGAAATGTTAGTAGATGGAGTAGAAATGATAGCTCAAGTAATCATGAGCCAATTAACCACTTGTGTGTGTTGCCTGAGGAGTTTGAGTCTGTCTACGGCACCCATAGAGGGACAAAAAGGTTTGACTAAATGCAAAACGGCTGCTGGAGGTGAGATGACTCGTACACTACATGCTGCTACAGAAAATATGTTATGTTCGATGCTCAGTGTGGTTTTTGGGAAATTTTGTTTGCATTTCTGCCGAAGCCACTTATTTACAATGCGACTCGAGCATAACCATTACAAAGGCAATCTAAGTCGCACGTGGCAAATTACTGTTTAAATATATTAGTTATATTAGACTCTGGAGGGGCGCGGCAACACTGATTGGTGCATTCAAGCAGAAGTGAGTTTTAGTTACTTTTGAAAGGCCCATTTGGGGATGGGCTGTGACGAAGATACAGCAACAGTGGCGGTGAAAAAGATGAGGCAGCAGTAACTCAAATGAAGTGACAAAAATGGTGGGCTTGTCATTCCTGTTGTGTGCATATTCTTAGGCAGCAGGTTCATTTTCATTGTCTTGCTTGTTCCCCCTTAGCAGTCTCCGTCTGTTGTCATGACGACCAGGACCTCACTTTTGCCCATCTCTTCAAGCGCAGATGCCAAAGAGACCAGGTCCGCATCACCCTGGTGACAGGCCTCCCACAGGTCCAGGAGCACACCTGTGGGGCTTGGCTTTGTGGCAAAGTAGTTCAAGTACCTATGGAGAAAGAACACATGCAAGTTCAATGATTGTACATGTTTTTAATAAACCACGTGCTGCTTTTGAGCCCTTTATATGTCTCTCTTGGACTTCTGATCACAATTCAATAGAGAATAAATGGAAAAAAAATCAGCTTGACCTCACTAAACTACAGGGGTGAAAGAGTTCAGTTTTTTAGCGGATCACCGCTTTTTTTCCAGCTGCGGGGTAATTTATTTATTTTTTTTACATCTGTGCAAATCCGTTGAGAAAGATTTTGGGTGTATATATATGTATAGTTGTGTTTAGGGTCGCCAACTGTCCCTTGAAAAACAGAATCGTCCCGTATTCAGAACAAAAGTACGTGTATCTCGTATTAAACTTCGTATTAAACACAGGCTCAAGCCCGTGTTTCCGCTTTTTTCATGATTGGCCACTTTCATCCCTGAAACTACTACAAATAAGATTGGGTCATGGCACATTTAACCACAGGCTTATTGTTGATTTTCAAATGATTTTATTTTAAAGTTGTCTGATTTTTTATTTTTTTAAAATTGATTTTTAGCTTTTGTATTTTCAAACACAAATCTCCATGTGTTTTATTCTTTGTATTCCTACTTTGTTTAGTATAGGTAGTATAGTTAAACCTTATAACTACTGAAAGTAACCTGAACAAGTTGAACTTGAAAAGTTATGCCTCTCCATTGAAGAGTTATGCATCTCAATTAACATTCACTATAAATAAGCCCCATCTTACCTGTCAAAGCCCAGGCTCCGAGCGAGTAGTCTCCAATCACAGCCACGGGCGCTGGGTGCATCCAGACTGGCACAGATCTTGTGCCGGATGGAGTCTGGCAGGCGAAAGGCATAAGGTCCCACTTGAGAAGAAGGCAGACAGGCTCCTGCAGAGGGGAGCGGCGAGTGTGGAGGTAGAGTCTGCAGACAAAAGCATAGCACCATTAGCCCTATACTGTTAGGTAATACTCTATGTTAATACCCCATAATATGCTCAAGGTTTCAAGATACCTTTGCTTATTTTATATTATGTAACAGAAAAGAATGTATATTTATCCTATTCCCTGTCCCTGTGTTGAGACAGCCATGTAGTACTATTGGGACTGCTACTACCACACAATATAGATTACTCAAAGGTAAACATTTTTGGTGGAGTGCCTGCAACCTGCTTGTCTCATGGAGATGGAATGTCATATGGTGGTAACAAATTTATCTATCTATTCAGTTTTACCTTGTGTCCATGGAAATAGAAAATAGGCAAAGCAATAACATTTTCATAGAGACGAGCAGGTGGCTGAAATAACGCACCTATAAGCATGTGTGCTCAAAAAAGTTGTTATATATTTAAGTGTCCGTACCTCCTGGATGTCTGTGAGTAGCTGGAATATTTGTCCCTCTCCCTCCACTTGTCTGACACAGATTTTACAGGTGAGCTGTGACACGGCCAGGCTGCCCCTCTCCAAACTGAAGGTGCAATGCAGGGGCCGCTGGCTGCCGCTCCAAATGTGATAAAATGGTATTTCCTGGAAACGAATAGTAAAGTAATGAAATGAATGCCAATAACAGTATTATCTACAGCACTGTGAGAGTAGCCCTTTTAAAACATGGAACAGTTTCCTTTCAGGGAAGGCACAATATGGTTTATTTCCACCAACAGGCTCTGTACATGTCAGAATACAATTCATGCATTGCAGTGTATAGTCCATAAATAATGTTCCTATCAGATTTCCTGTTTATTTATTCAGAATTTCTATAGCAATTTCTATAGTTGAGCCATGAGAATGCAGCCGAGGTTTTAGTGTTTACAGCAACTGGAAATGGTCAAGTCCAGCCCCAATTTTCCAAACAAAGCATTTTACTTAATAGACTGCAAGATGGAGAATTAGTCTAGTCGCTTGTGCCTCATTCTGCATTTAAACTCTGCAACAACTACATTTCTGGGAGTGTTACCTGGTACTTAGCCAGTAGTTTGCTTCTCCAATGCGTGTGTGGTATGTCGTGTATGGAGAGGCGGAGGTTGTGGTAACTGTCTTTGAAAAGCAATGGCTTGGGATCCTCCAGCAAAACTCCGCCCAGGCTCCTCTCAAGGTCCAGCACCTCCTATAAGCAGACAGAGAGGAATGATAATGGTTTTGTCAATACTTGTAATGCATTCAGCTTCTCAAACAAGACAGACATTTTAATGACTTCGAACCATGCAGTGGGAATAGAGTCGATTTAAAAATAGCTAAAAAAAACCCTGTAATGTCATTTCAGCATATACTATATCAATTTCTGTTGAAGAATTTATGCAGATATGGCATCTAATTGTATTTTAAAAGCACAATTGGTTAACCATGCTCTAAAATTACACTATATTAGCCAGAAAATAAATAAATATATACAGTTCTGTCCAACAGTATTGGCACCCCTTAATTTTATTCACAACCTGTGTAATATCTCATGAAAGAAATTGACACAATTTACATCACCAACATCTTTTAATTGCAGGTTCAAAGTAACTGAAAAGTTGTTTTTCCCCAAAATAGGCATTGTAATTTCAAAGAAAGCAAAAAGCAGAAAAATGAAAGCAAAAAGCAGAAAAATGGCACGTGCAGGAATATTGGCACCCCTCCTTAGTATTTAGTTGCACACCCTTTGAAAGCGATGACAGCCTCCAAACGTTTCCTGTAGCCATCAATAAGCCTCTTGCATTTCTCAGGTGGTATTTTCCTCCCGCTCCTCCTTTGCTATACGTTCCAGCTCCTGGACATTTGGAGGATTCCTTCTCCCAGTGGCAGATTTCAACCCCCCCCAAAAGATTCTCAATTGGATTAAGATCAGGACTCATTGCTGGCCATTTTAAAACAGTCCATTTTTTCTTTTCTAACCATTCCTGTGTGCTTTTGGATGTGTGTTTGGGGTCTCTATCTTGCTGGAGTACCCAAGATCTTCGCCTAAAACCGAGCTTTCTTACACTGGGCAAGACATTTTCCTCGAAAATCTGCTGATAATCTTCAGACTTCATAATATCTGTGACACGGGTAAGGCCTCCAGTCCCAGATGCAGCACAGCAGCCCCACAGCATTATGGATCCTCCACCATGCTTAACTGTTTGTAAGGTGTTCTTTTCCTTGAAAACTTCTTTGCAGCGCCTGTAAACATATTGTTGGGGAGAATTGCCAAAAACTCCACTTTTGTTTCATCTGTCCACAACACATTTTCCCAGAAGGATTGTGGCTGGTCCAGGTTCTCGTTCGCAAAATTCAGGCGGTCCCTTTTGTGCCTTTGTTTCAAAAATGGGGTCTTCCTTAGTAGCCCTGCTGTGTTGAGTGTGCGCTGTATGGTGCTTCTTGAAACGGTTACCCCAGACTGTTCCAGGTTGGCCTGCAGGTCCGTAGATGTTAGATGAGGTGATTTTTCCATCAATCGCACCAACCTTCGAAGACTTCTATCATTGATTTTTCTCTTACCCCCACGCCCAGAGAGGTTCTTGACAGTTCCATGCTTCAGATATTTCTTAACATTATGCACTGTTGACACAGGTATACCAAGGTCTTTGGATATGGTTTTATATCCTTTGGAGCTCTTGTGTTTGGAAATAATTGCATTCCTTGTTTCTTCAGACAGCTCTTCTGTCTTCATTGTGAAAAAGGACAGAGTGAAACAGTTGGCGTTTAAAAACAGAAATCTCATCATTTATTGGCCATTTCATGTCACATGGGCACAGACAATTAGTCACAGGTTATTTCCATTTGTGATTTACCATAGGTGAGTCAAATTAGGTTTCCACACTGACTAACAGCAAAGGGTGCCAATACTAGTGATACAGCAAGCTGTACCTTTATTTTTTTCCCCACACTCATTGTTTATTTTTTTACTGTTGTCGATACTTTGCTCTTTTGTATTAAACACAAGCTCTCTGTAGTAAAATGCTGTGTCACTAGATCACTGTTGTTGGAAAGATGTTTAACATTATGTATTTAAACTTCATGGGTGCCAATACTGCTGGGCAGGACTGTAAATACATAATATACAGTATATATAGCCTGGAGGGTTCGTCACCTGCTTGTCTCCATGGAGATGTTAAACACATCTATCTAGCATTTATTCATTATGGGTGTTTATATTGCTCAAAAATACAATAATACTCTCCCTTGAGATAGTTTAATCTCTAATGTGGAACATTCTATACAAAGCAATAACATCTCCATGAAGACAAGCAGGTGATGGACCCTCCTCAAGAAAAGTTGAGCAACACACCTTTAAGGATATAGTATAAAGATACAACAAAAAGTATAAAGATACATGTTTACAGCAATAGTACACTTTGACAATTTCATGAGGAGCAATATTTACTGATTAGATAACACTTTATCATGAAAAAAAATCTTATCTAAAGGCTGAAATTGCTATACCTTGATTCCTTATTTACTATGATGAAAGTTAGAAAGTTTGAAGGAAAGACGGATAAACTCCAGTGGTACCTTTAGTGCATGCGGCGTATCATGAATGCAGTAGACCCTTAGGCTGTAGTCCAGAGAGAGGCAGGGGGCTCGGGGTGCAAACAAGGCCAACTGCAGCCTCTTACATGCTGGCTGAGGGGGGCAAGACTGTCCCACCAACCCATATGTCCCCAACTGCTCCATCAGGACATGACAGCTCTCCTCTTCTAACTGAAGGTAACACGGAGAGGATAGTGTCTCCTCTCCTACTGTTAGCACCTCCTGTAGGCCACAGCAAATGTCAACAATGTCCCAGCATCAAATCGTCAGCGACATACTGGTTCAAATGGTTGTAAGTGCTGACCCACCTCCCATGCGCCCTGGTGGGTCTGTGTTTTCAGTGTAAGAGTCCAGTCTGGGGTGGGAGTATCCAGTTGGGCACAATGGGGTAGAGTTAGCACCACAGGTCTGTTTAACAGCATCCCAGAAGGACCACAGCTCACAACGGGACTAAGAACTGTCTGGCTGCCCTCCGAGGGAAGCCTGTCAAATAAAAGGACACATACAGAATATAATAGTCACCAAAACATGGCAACAAGCGTGATTTCTGAATGGAGCACGCCTCTGTCAAATTATAGAAAATTGTTCGTAAATTAAGCCACGGTTGGGGAGATAAGAGTTCACAGAAAATCTGACAGAGGGAACATTTTGATTGAGGTGAGAAATGGGGATTGCAGTGCGTCTCATTGCTGTGGAGGTGATTGATAATAAAAAGAAATTGTACTTACGTGGTTTTGTCCCATTTGTTGATTATGAGGTACATTTCGTAGAACTTCCCCTGAGGGATAGTGCCAGGAGGGACAAGCAGACTCACCCCTGTGGGATACAAAATATATTTAAAGTTCACATAAAAGTGGAGCTTAGATGCATTTACAGTTTTATGCTTTTAACAAGTAGAAATATATTGTATTTGATGCCATGTTTCTGACCCAAAATGAACCTTTTCTGATTTTTATTGGAAAACATTGTGGCATTTTATTTCTGCCCATTTATTCTTGTTTACGGCTGTACTTCCATATTTTGACAGCACATCAAATTAGCATACCCTGCTTTTTATCCACTTTTTGAAGGCATTTATGGACATTTTGACCTGATGTAGCCCAATACTTCTTTATCTGTATTGAGTCTTTAGAGCCATTTATTTTCAAAACTGTAAAAAAAATAAACACTTAAAGATACTGAGCAAAACCTACTTTATTCACTGATATAAATTATCACATAGTCTAAATGTTGTATGTTATTTACGGATGAGCCCAAGCAAGAATAAACATATAGGGCTTAAAAACTTAAATCTGCAACATTCCTAGATTTTAACCATATTTATGTGACATCATTCTTTTTTATATTTACAGTCTAACATTTATTTTTACTTTGACACAGCCCATTTCACTCCTCTCTGAACTTTTTCCAACCTGTCAAAATATTCTGGACTCTTAAAGTTGTGATAAATGTATTTACCAGTGGTCATGTTTTTTTTGTTTTGTTTTAATACTAAGCTATATACCTCTATGGCTGGAAAATATGGTGATGAATTCTGATCTAATCCTGTGACAATATTGATGGTTGATTGGAAACACGTTCATAATGTGATTCAAATCTTCTTTTGAATGCAACTTTACCACACCCATTGCTCCTATGATCAGCTTTTGCAGGCTCTGAGTGCAGGTGGATTTAAACAAATACAGTGAAGTGTGACCTCTCAGAAGTCTATATAAAACTATTTAGACAACAGAAATTGCGATAACATTGAAAGTGTAGGCTTAAAAAAAAAAATCATGCTACTCTACATCGCTCTAGTCTGTTCTTATTCTTACCAGTATTTGGGATGGTGAGGCGGCCTCCCAGATGCCCCAGCGTTGCACTCGTACTCAGGCCTGGCTCTCTGGACAGTGTATGGCTGTGGATGTCCCTGTCCCGCCCCACCGTCCCGACCGACTTCAGACTGAGTATCTCTCCATCACCCCCTGGTGGCAGCTCCAGTGAGGACAGAGTAGACGAATTGTACACCTTTATCTTGAGACTGGGGCAAAGTGGATCCAGCAAGGGTGAATTTGTCATTGGGATTTTGTGCGGGCTATCGTTAACTCCGTGCTGCAAAGAGAAAAGTGGTCCTCGAAAATGTCCCGCAGTGGCCGTCAAGTCGGGAGGAGCCGATGGGTGGAGGGGGTGGCTGTTATCTGCACACATAAGAGAAAAGATGGGACACTTTTTATCACTGGGAAGACGGCTAAGTGCTCTGAATGCGATGCAAGAGAAATTGATTAATGCTGTTAATTAATATTTGATGGCGAGTACATGGGAGAGGGGCACCATGACAAAATGTAAAAAAGAATAGAGAAGAGATAGTGGTATAAAAAGAATCTATTAAAAGTGGTGGCCAATCATCAACAGAACATTTGTTGTTTTGGCTTAATTAAAATGCCAATAAACAACTGACAGATCTACAAAGTCTTCAACACGGAGCCATTATAAGAGGTTTTGAGCCAACTCTCTGTCTGTAAACACTGTCTGCAAGCACAGAGCAATACATTTTTTTTAAAGGGGTATACTTTACCACTAACGTATTTATTTGCATAGAGGAAAGATTACATAAAAGTTTCAAAACAAATATTAAAACGGTCAAAAGAGCAATAGAAAAATAACACAGGAAAGATGAAAACAGTGAATCAATGGTGTACTATGTAACTTTGCTGGGAGGGTGTATCACCTTGTCACCATGGAGAAGTTATCGCTTTGATTGGAATGTTCCACAGTATGGCATTAAGTGTACCTTCCTTGGATTTACAATGATGAATGTTAACTAGCGCCATACTTCAGAACATTCCAGGCAAGCAATAAAATCTTGAAGACAAGCAGGTGGCAGACCCTATTCTTACGCTATTTTCGATATGTTATAATGCTGTTTCCTCATCACAAACATACCTGGAGTTGTGTTTTGTTTCACTCATTCTGACATGTCTTAAACCTCACAAGAGTCAAATTTGTTGTGAGTTGTGCGATGGCAGAATGAGGAGCTGCCAAACCGACATCTAAATAAACAGAAAGCAAATTGGCATCGTGTGCCTGTTGCCACGTGAACTCACCCTGACGCGGGGGCTTGTAGTTGCCAGGATGGAACGCGGCTGTGAGAGCTGAAGAGGAGTCTGTGATGTCAGCATGAAGGTGACGGCATCTGCGGCGGTACGCAAGCACTCCCACACAGAGCACCAGGATCACACACAAGAGGAGGGCACCCATCAGACCGGCGTACACCGCGACGCCCATACCAGGGGCCAGGGCTGTGGGAGACAGGGAGAGGCACATATGGTGAGGGCAGAATGACGAAGTGTATGAAGAGGCTGAGAGTGAGGTATAGCAGGTACCAAGGAGAGGGCATTTTGTGGGAATAAACTTGATAGTTATATGTTGTGGCTAATTAATCTGCTCTGTCTTCTTCTTATTATTGTATTTTTTATGATTTTATTATTTTTTTTTTTTGGTTTAACATAACTTGTGTAACTTGTGTAGTGTTTTCTATGGTGATTTGGCAAAAAAAATGATGCCAGACAGCTTTCCTCTTACACACTCCAGTATATAATATTTAAACATTTTTCTCATTTCTGGATTTATGCCCGTTTTGCCACAGCATATCGGAAAGGTGAGACACAGATGCAACTTATATTTATAATTATTTTTGTTTGTTTGACTCATGGATATGTAATTAATTCTGAAAAATGTAGTGCATGGCATATTTATTTTGCATGGCTTGATGCACAACACTACATTTCTAAAGACAAAATATTGACACATAGTGCTTTGTTTATTTTTCCTGTATGATTCTGAAAATTACTATTCTTGGTATATTAACATTAACTATAGGGAAACTGATGTACATTTCCCTTTTCCATTTATATCCCTGAAGGTAAACAAAGCAGAACGCATGTGAAATACGCAATAATAATTTCTGCATATGAATTTAACTTGATCATTTTTTCATGGTTATAGAACATAATAGTGTCTATGAGTCATCTTCCTCTGACCGCACAAACTTGCACAAATTTCTGATGATTAATTTTTATCAGACGACGTGCCACAACCAACACCTGAAATATATTTTTCTTACTCTACAACCAGACAGCTGCCAACTTTCTATCATTTCTATCTGCAACAGGAAGCTTGATTGGAGAGCAAACAAAGCAATTAAAGCAACGTAATTAAAATCCTCTATGGCTATGACTTTGTAGCAGACGAATGGAACATTTTTGAAGTGTGGTGTAAATTATAGATGCCGACTAACACACACTATAATAATACATGAAGGCATTAGAGACACGTAGCAGCCTGCAGGAGGAGCCCCGACGTCACAGCCAGATTACATCAGAGTGGTTGCCCTTAGCTTCACCTACTCCATGATGGTCACAGCTCTGTTTCCCGCTGGGGTAAGGGTTAAGACTGGTCAATGGGCATCAACAGTGCATCCCGCCTTGACAATGACCTCACATGAGTCACACGATTTAAGCAGTGGTCAGTAGAAATTTGTTGTCTATTGTTGTTACATTAAAAAATAGTTACTCTATTTTTTTCCCCCTACCTTTCCTTTGCAAAAGTCTTAAAAACTGTATTTATTTATTACACTGGTCTACAAGCAAAATGCTTCTGGAACAAAAGTAGTGAAATTTTTTTTGGTTTAGGTCACTAATAAAGAAAAAGTAAGTCAGAAGTGCTGATTGGCTATAGTTTCCAAGATATAGTATTGGGTCAAAATAGGAAATGTATGCAAAATAAGGCAAAAACGGTAGTTATCAGAAGGTACAGTGTGTCTATAAGCAACCAGTTCTATCTGAAAGCCTGTCTGCACATTCCAATACATTCATTTTAATATGTCTAGAGTTTTAACATAAAATATTTTTTGATTTCACACAAGAGAGATGCCTCGAAATTGTGTGCACCTGATGTCTTAAGATATTTCTTGTTTATTTCTTGACAGATAAAGAAGTGCAAGTATTTTCAAAATATAAATATTATTTTTAAGCAAAAATGCCTAAATCTATTGTATAAACAGGTGCGATTTTGATGTAAAACAATATTATTAAATATCTTTAATACATTAGCTAACCAGCAGTTATCAATTGATTTTCAGTTCATCTTATCAATATAAATGAGGGTACTTTTATCTCAAAAGCAGATCGAGTCCAAACATTTGTAGACCAGTGTTATCAATGTATAATCATGTATTTATTTTTTATTTTTAGTTAGTTTGTTATTGTACATTGTGTTGATTAAAATGACTTACTTTTTAAATGTAGAATCAGTAAGTACAATAGATGCAAAAGCTTGGATGTCATAGCTGCCTTATATTGAGCTAAGTTGGTAGAATTTGGGATAGCCATTCAGCTTTCTGACTGAATAAGCGATTTGAGAACACAAAATGTAAACATAAAACACTTTCATGTAATATTTTGTATTTTATTCAACGTAATGTCAACAAAGGTTTATGAAAAGGTTTAGGAAGGTTTAAAAAAAATTACATATTAAGGGTGGGATGAGACATAATTTCCACAAAATGAGATAGGGACACGATTTTGGCATCATTTCCAATTTCATCCTCCTTCTGGAACTATAGGAGATGTAACTCACCAACAATCCAAATGTAAACACAAGAAAATCTCACAAGATCCTTTTTCTCACATGTGCATAATCTTGTGGCCATTTTGTGTTGCCAGATCTTGTGGCATGAGATCTTGTCTCATCCCTAATAGATATGCTACTTTTACATTAATAATACTACTTTATTATTATTTTATTTTGCATTGATGTTTGGTAGACCTACAGAAGACAACGTTCAACACTGAGGAGACAAATCTGGATAAACATTGAAGCTACAGAGAAGAGGCAATTTGGCAGCGGCAGACAGGCCGGTGTTAGATAAGGTTTTGATTTGTTGAGAGGGATTATGAGTGCAGCGAGGAGAGAGGAGATAAGGAAGGAAGTGCTTTAGGAAATGCGCCCATGTTAAAAGAGCAGAAGAAAGTTGGAGTTGGAAGGGGAAAAAAAAATACAGACACAGAAGAAGAGCGAGGCCGGCGAGAGGGGCCAGAGGCAGACAGGCTGGCAGAGGCTCACGTGGCACAACGGGAGCAGATCTGACAGACGTCCGCACTTATTACCACAAACCAACAAAGGAGAATTAGGTGCATTACAGTGGTGCGCCTCTCTCTGCTCTGAGCTTAAACTGTATCTGAGATGAGCTGCAACTCTGGCGCTAATCAGCAGTGGTTTTTTTATGCTTTTACCTCTGCATTTATGATCAAAGTTGCATGTTTAGAGGCAAGGTATTCTTTTTATTCTACTCCAAGAGACAATTAAGATTATGTGTCAAATGAATTTCTGATAGATATACACTTTAATGCAGTAAGATATACAGCTCTGGAAAAAAATGAAGAGACCACTGCAAAATTATCAGTTTTTCTGATTTTACTACTTATAGGTATGTGTTTGGGTAAAAGGAACATCTTTGTTTTGAGTCTATAAACTACTGACAACATTTCCCCCAAATTCCAAATAAAAATATTATCGTTTAGAGCATTTATTTGTAGAAAATGACAAATGGTCAAAATAACGAAAAAGATAACATTTTCAGACCTCAAACAATGCAAAGAAACAAGATCAAAGTCATTTTATAACAACATAATACTAATGTTTACACTTAGAGTTCAGAAATCAATATTTGGTGCAGTAACCCTTATTTTTAATCACAGCTTTTCATGTGTCTTGGCATGCTCTTATTTTTTTTTCAGAACTGTATATAAAAAAAACTAAACTTAAACTAAAGGGACATTTTAACTCTCAGGTACAATCATAAATGATACAAGTTTTTGCTATTGTGGCATTATTGAAATTTGTGAGACAATGTGGATCATTCATTTTTTCTAATAGTCAATTGTACTTATTATTTTTGCATTATTATTATTTATTATATTATTATTTTCTCCAGTTAACATAATCTATTGAATTTAAAACATGCATGGAAAGTAGTCGGCCTCTACCATAGCACCAAAGAGTGTGTTTTTAAAGGACCTAAAGGTAAGATTACATAGCCCATAAAAAAAGCACAAGATAAGACTCATAACTAAGCTACAAAGTAGGAAGCGCCTCCAGTGAACCCAGTCAAAGCTGACAACAGTGTGGGTAGACAGAAACAGTATGCAAGGAGGACCACGTGCCAGACATACATATGGAATAAGCACAAGAAGCAGGAGGAGGGAGCAGCTAACAAGTGAAGTCATGGGAAGGTGAACTTACGATGGCTTGCATGTTCAATAGAAACCTTTTTATCTGTTTGAACGGAAGAGAAAACAAAATAAAAGGAAAAAACAACTTAATGTATATGGAAGAGTTGCAAATAAAGAATACAATAACATAAATCAAAGCAGCAAAAGTAAACAATAACTCATCAATATGAAAATGGAAAATGAAACTAAAAACAAGTGCTAAGGAAATATGGATAACCTTCAACAAATAAATGTTTGACAAGTCTGACTCTGTTGGTTCTGTGGCTGTGACTTGCTTTGATGGAAAGTGTTTTATATGCATTATATTATATGGCCGTGATGGGAAATACGGATGGGTAAAACAGTGTTAAAAATAAAACATGGACACAGATACGTGATCCTAATATAAGGTGGTTTTGGTTGAGGCCGTTCTTTGAAACTGGTGTGATCATTTTCCATCCCAGAACATTTGTGGTTGGTAGATATTGATAAAAATGACTAAGAATAAGCAGTTTGTATTTCTAGATGAATTTCCAGAAAACACATGGCTATAATCATTAAAAAGCCATTTAAAGGTGCTATGTATCTGTTCTGAGTGAGAGTATGGCTCCAGCTTGTCTCCATGGAGATGTTCTAGCTTTGCCTGGAATGTTCGTCATTAAGACATTAAAAGAAAAGCTGTTGATGCCGCTGTACCGAGTTACAGGTCAGGTCTGTGGCGAAGCGAGTCTGCTCACAGTAAGACTACACATTTTTCAAGCCATTTTAGCAATAAAAACACACGTAAGTGAATAAATGCGTAACATTTTGCCATACTGTGGAGTATTTCAGAAAAGAAATTATATCTCCATGGACACAAGCAAGACATTTACAAAGTGCAAACCATATCAAACTATAAAATCTGTGTTTTTTTAATCTGTCATTGTCCTATTGTGACCATTGTCCATGATATACTCCACTAAAGGTTCATAGTTGCCAGGGTAGGCTCTATTAACTCCAATATCAATACTTCTCACAATCTACCTAGAGATCTACCTACTTTAACCACTCAGATCAACTGTTTATGAACGCTACAGTCTAAAAGGATGATAACACAGAGAATGAATTAATAATGGGGCTGGGAATGTAACAGACTTTTTGCATGTATCCTTGATGCCCTCTTGAGATTGGCTCAGTCCAGTTGCAGTGTCTCTATATTCACGACACTCTGCTCATGTCAGGACGAGCATGAATGTATGAGTGGGACTGCTAAATCTGGGCTTTAGCTTCATGCTTTCCCTCTGTGTAAAATATTCAGATCTGTGCTTAGGATTATATTAGTCCTTGGTGAATTAATTGAGCCAAGTCAATTAGCCAATACACATTCTACATATATTATTGGAATATACTGTGGTAATATATTATAGAGATTCCAACATGAGGGATGGAATATTTTCTACTGCACTAAAACTAATTAAGATTTTGAAAACACTACAGTACAAAGAGTAAATTGCAAGCCACTGATGATTTTTAAGAGCTAAATGTTTTTTGTAATATCATCTCCAGTTCTAGAATCAAATCTAAAATGCCATTTGAGTAAGTGCAATTATCAAATCACAAAAGCTGCAATTATTATGAATGTCCTCTGCACTGGAAAAATTGTTAACCCTGTAATCTAAAAAATTTGGTTTATCCTATTTCAATCATCTGTAAAATAGTGTTTGAGATGCACTCAGATTCCTACTTTTCAAACATAAATTGCAAATCTAATCACAATACTTGCCAGAAAAATACAAAAATATTTTTCCATCAAATCATGCAGCCCTGATGTTTATACCTGAATTATGTACTGTAGTTCTATTTATATCACAATAAATACTCATTGTTTGTCCTTAGCCTAAAGTAGTTCTATCTATAGGCACGCATAGCCCCCTGCTAAATCTATGCTTTAGATTCCTGCCTGTGTTTTATGTATATGTGATATAAGTACATGACTTAATGTATAGCTGCTCTGGTGAATCTGGGTGAGTGTAATAGTCTGTCAGCTGGATTCCTCGCGGATCATCGCCGGCTGCACATTGGGTGTCAGCCTGAGTCACCCTCATATGTTCTCCTCTGCTTCCCCTGCGCTAATTTTCCGATGTTATGCTCGCTACCCACTCCATATGCACTTTTAGCCTTGCGTACCCTCTTCCATCCATCTGTGCAACTTTTAAGACGTAGCTTTTTCTGTTTGTGAGCTGAAATCTCTTCTAATAATGCTGTAAGTAAGGTTTTTTTTTGGGGGGGGGGGGTACTTTTCATGTTTCCCTCTGCATCATTCAGTTTCTCATCAGTCTACCGCTACACATATACACCACGGGAATACTGTTATGGAGTGAATGGCTTTGAAATGCAATACAACTCAAGATTTCAGGAGTGCCGGGAGGTTTTGCTTTTATCAATTTATCATGCACCTGATGGAGCCGATATGTGGTTAGAGGACTGACCCCAGAGGCTGACTCCAAAACATACTTTTCACCGTTTCTATAATGAATTATATTCCCCTGGTCAACCCACTTTTGGACAACCTCATCAGACGTTATGTAATAAATCTATGTGGATGGATTTAAGAATGAAGCAATTATAGAGATGGTCAAATACAAGCAAAAATGAAATCAAGGGTCTCCAGGTTCAGTGGGTTTCAGACAGTGGGGCGGGTACTGTACCATTATTATACCGCATTTGATCTTGAAGTGATGTGGTGTTTACAGTTGAATAGCGACTACTTCAGATAGATGGTATGCGTGACTTACTGCGTGCACACAGCCCCTCAGTGCAGTTCTTGCTCTCCATCATGCTGCCGCTACAGTGCTTCCCCCCGTTTTTGGGTGGGGGGGCCTGACACTCACGACTGCGCCAATGGGTGCACTCTGTCCCACAGGCAGACCACTTTGCCCACTCTGTCCAGCCTCCGTCCACTGTGAAGAACAACACAAAATATATGAGACGCTATGGTCCAGGTGAAGGATCATAATTCATGCTTTTATTTACTTTTGTTACTTTTGTTATAGGTGTGGTAGTCTCAGAGTAATTTCATGAAAAAACAGGGTTGGAATAAACTAATTTTCGCCAATACACACCTCAAATGTGCAGAGTTAGTGGATAAGTAGGGCCAAGTCTTTCCCCACTCAATACAGCTTTTTATTATAACACTCTTGGAGCCATAGTGGATTGACTTTGCACAGAGAATGTTTTTCCTGCTTCTTATGGCGGCACGGTAGCTGAGTGGCTAGCCCTCTTGCTTCACAACAAGAAGGTTCCGGGTTCGATCCCCGGGTCGCCTTGGGCCTTTCTGTGTGGAGTTTGCATGTTTCATCCGTGTCTGGATGGGTTTTCTCAGGGCACTCCGGTTTCCCCCATCAACCCAAAACATGCACCATAGGTACCTCCTGACCAAACCGAAGCAAGAAGATCATGGAGATGGTCCCCGGGCGCCCTAATGTGTGTGCTGCCCACTGCTCCTAATATATGTATATATATATATAGGATGGGTTAAAATGCAGAGAAGAATTTCTCCAGTGTGAGATCAATAAAGTCACTTCTTATCTTTAAGCTTAGTACAATCTTTATGCCTTTTTTTGCCTGCATGCACTTGTCTTCTTGTTCAAACTGTCCCTACCTGGAGCTACTGTGACAAGTAAATTTCTCCTGTGTGAGATCAATAAAGTCTTATCTTATCTTATCTTATCTTATCTCTTACAAGTTGTAACAGTCTGGCTGTTTTTTGTATCCAATTAGTGGAGTAACAATGGCAAAGGTCCCTCATATTTGTATATATTTTTATGCTTTATGGAGTGTTGGAAAAAGCATAAAAATAAGTGATTGCTTTTGCAGACAATGACAGCGGTCTGAGACATAATATGAAGTAATGACCAATTTATGATACCAAGAATCCATCAGTTTGTTCACTCTATCATCGCATCTAAAAATGTATGATAAACATTGTCAAACAACAGACAAATTGACAGGTAATAGAGTTGGAGAATTATCAGATAAGTCAGTATAGCT
Organism: Paratrypauchen microcephalus; assembly: GCA_036785185.1. Lineage (NCBI taxonomy): Eukaryota > Metazoa > Chordata > Actinopteri > Gobiiformes > Gobiidae > Paratrypauchen > Paratrypauchen microcephalus. The sequence continues at coordinate 11,075,229 of JAVJIX010000001.1, read as the reverse complement.
ATGTTTGTGTAAAGTATTTAGATGTAATTTATAGGATTTAAGGATATTTTTGAGTGAGTCACCAGATTACAACTTTTGATTCGTTTAAAGTGTTTAATATTACTCATTTTTGATTTTATGGATTTCTGAGATTTTATGTCATTTAGAAGTTAAAGGGATAGTTTAGTTATTATTAGCCTGTTCACTTGTAAGTGGCGATGTTTACAAGTGAACAGGCTAATAATAATAATAATAATAATAATAATAATAATAGGTGCGCAGTGATACGACCCGAGAGAAAATAGCACCAAGCGATTATGACTTCTGACTTTTTCGTGGGCAACTGTTTTCTGACGCAAATATATCACTTTTTGGACAAATATTGTTTTGAGAAGAAAAACAAGCTTTATTTAATGTCCTGGCTAACTTGCCGGACCTACTTTCGTCAGCACCAGAACCGGGGCAGAACTCGGCTCACAGGACACTGTCAGGGGTAAGCCAGTGTTAATGCACGACACTGCTAAAGGGGATGCCATACAGATTCACATCAAAAAACCCAAACTATCCCTTTAAGTTTGCTAAAATTGTTCCACATTAAGCAATTATGTCTATGGTTTAGGGTTGTCAAAAGTACTGAAAATCAGATACTAATCAATACTAAAACTAGTATAGAAGCTAGATACTCATTTGAGCAGGTATTGCTACAAAGCCATATTCACAAGACAGAAATGAACATTTCCTGAATAACTTTAGAATGATTTTGAGCTGTATCAGAACAAAGATAAGACTGCATAGACTAGTTCACGTCTATGGAACATATAACTGAGAGATTACACAGATATAAGGCCACATGGTAATATAAAAGACCATTTAATGTTGAATGTCATAATGATATCGGAAATGGCATTGAGTTTACTCCTTAGTAGTTTGAAATATTAGTATTGTCACAACATTGCTATGGTTATGCTATAATAATTGTTCCAATGTTTAAAAGTTAAATGTCCTATTTAAGATAAGGCCTATAACCTTTATTAGTTCCCAATCAAGAAAATTCTAGGTGCTAGTGTAATTAATTACTATTACTATCACTATGTACACAATGTAAACAATATCTTATTATATTAAAAAAAAAGATATTGTGTACATTGTGTATTTTTTATTATATATATGTTTTTAATGCATCTTTACATTGTTATTAATTTTATGTGTGGAAAAAAAAGTGCAAATATACTGTGACTTATGTGGAGAAAAAAAGCACTGAATAAATTGCAAAACAACAGCAACAACAACAACAACAACAACAACAACAACAACAACAACAACACCAACAACAACAACAACAACAACATCTTATTATTATAATTGAAATGATCTCTACCTGGACACAGAGTGGTGCAGGTGACCCTCTGCACAGGCGGACCATCGCAGAACGCTCCTCCGTTCAGAGGCGTGGGATTTGTGCAGCTGCGTGTGCGTCGCTGCCACCCCTGGCCACACCGTGCATTACACTCTGACCACTCAGTCCATGATGACCAACCTCCACTCACTATGGAGAAAATTTTTTTAACAATGCCCTAATCAGTGAAAGTTCAGCTCTTGATTTTTGAGTAGAGTTGTTACCATATACGATAAGTGTCGCTGTGCTGCTGCGTCGCTTGGCTACCACATTCCGCGCCACACACGTGTAGTTGGCTGTGTCAGAGAGCCGTGCCTGCTTGATAATCAGATCATGGTCAATGGTGATTAGGAAATTAGGGTCCTGCGAGGGATCAATGGTGTCTTCATTCTTCAACCAGTCGACCTATAAGGACAAAAACAAAACAAATAAAACATGTTTATTCTTGTATCCTATCCCTACTCTTCAGATTAGGCACTTTTAGTAACAGTTTAGAAGTGATTTAGTCTTGGCCTGGTCCTGCATGATTGCTGGTTTAAGCTAAAAGCAGTTCTGAATCCATTATAATCATTCATGTACACTTTGTTTTATACTTCTTTACTCATTTTGAAGGTGGACTTTATATTTTGTTTCTGGTGGGTAGGTTCTTCTTCACCTTTTATCTCCATGGAAATGTTTTTACTTTGCCTGTAATGTTTCACTATATGACATTTATTGTCAAAGTTACCTTGAAAAACAAACATTCTGATTGTGTGCAAGGTCGCCACTCCATGGATCTTCTGTATAGGTCTATAGTGACATGTCTCTCCACAAAGATAAAGCAATACCAGCTCCATGGAGCAGGTGGAGATCCCTTCATCGGAAGTTACATAGTGCACCATTTGTAGACATAAGCACACAAAATAAGTAAAAAATGCTTAATAACATATAGAATAGTAAGACAATCTAATAGAAAAACAGTATAAGAAATATTTACAAATGTATGAGTTAGGGATGTCAACAATTTTATTAACTTATTTACTACTAATACTAAATACTAATTTATTTGATTAACGATTAATTGTCGATTAAGACGTTGGTCAATCAAAATGCATTCATTGTAATTAATCGCTAATCGCGCTGCACCAAACTCGACTCATAGCCGGCCGCAGGCGCCAACGGCACTGCTCAGCAGCCCCGGGTGTACGCGTGAGGCGAGATCGAACCGCGGTGCCCGGAATGCGTCTCAGCCCGCTGCTGGTTTCGTGCGGCTGGTTTGTGGCTCGGGGCCAGCCGCACGAAACCAGCAGCGGCATGTGGTGGTTTAATCCTGGTTTAGTCCAGGTCTAGATCTGGTCCAGTCCTGGTTTAGTTCTGGTTTAGTCCACGTTTAGTCCTGGTCTAGTCTCTTAGCCAATCAGGACAGAACACAATGTTACACTATAAAAAAATGTTACACTATAAAAAAAAAAAAATAAATAAAATAAAAAAATAAAAAAATCTGCGAACAGCGATAGAGCGAGGGATTACTGTATTTTGTTATTCAGCATCAATACATTTGTCTGCTTTTTACTAAGGAATAATTAATTGAGGAATATACAATATAATAATACTATGATATATTTATGACCCAGTGTTATGTATACTATAGCTTATATTCTTAAAGACCCTATTGAAACACTCAAATTCAGGTGAAAAACGCTGCTTATCAGTTAATCGTTAATCGATCGATAAGGTCAATCAACTATCAATTAAAATTAATCAATAATTTGCATCCCTAGTATGATTTTAGTTTGAAAGATACACATAGTACTAAAAATATGTTTACATCAAACGCCTTCTCCATTTTTCTAAGCAATGGCTTTTCATCTCGTGTTGCTAATTTCTTGCATCCTATTAATATACACAATGGAACGAGGTAAATAGGAACATTTACAATAGCATGTAAATTGATTAAGCACCATGAACCTGCAGTGATTTTACAATAGGAAGAGGAAGGATGCCTTATTTGCATTTCACAACCCCAGCCAGTATATGACTAATTTGAGCTTGTCGACTCTTTAGAAATTGCTTGAAGTTTGCGTATAATGGATTTAATTTATATAAAACAACAAAAGCAAATCAAAGCTCTCCTGTGATCACGAACACCTGTTTTATACATATATAATCATTTTGCCTTTCATAATTTGCCTTTCATATGTCAAACACAATTGTAAGAGGTGTTGGCTTCATATAACACCCATAGAGCTTTGTTATAGTAAGCAGTGTTAATATAATAAGAGAATTACGGAGGTGTGGTTTGTACCTCAGCGGTGGGCATACCCTCTGGGGGGCGACACTGCAGCAGAACCTCCTGTTCCAATCGTACCTCTCTCCCCAACGGCTCCTGTTCAAAGTTCTTCCTCAGGTCTTAAAGAAGAGACACATAAAAGTTAAATCAGCGTTTTGAGAGCATTTTTGAGGCAACACAACAGGTTTAATATTGTCTTAGGCAATATTTCTATACCCTTTTTTATAGCAATATTTCTATACCCTCCGTAAGACTTTTGCAAGCACTTCTGCGGCTTTGTCTGCAATGATGGAATAGTATAAAATTAAATGTACAGCTCTGGAAAAAAAATAAGAGACTACTGCATAATGATCAGTTTTTCCTCATTTGATTACTTATAGGTATGTGTTTGAGCAAAAGGAACATTTTTGTTTGAGTCTATAAACTACAACATTTCCCCCAAATTCCAAATAAAAATATTATCGTTTAGAGCATTTATTTGCAGAAAATGACAAATGGTCACAATATCAAAAAAGATACATGTTTTCAGACCTCAAATAATGCAAAGATCAAATTCATTTTAAAACAACATAATACTAGTGTTTACACTTAAAGGGATATGCCACCCCCAGGTCAAATTTGGGCATCTCCCCACAGTCCAGAGACTAAAATAAGTGGTGGAAAGCGTTTTCCTGCTCACCCAGCCATTGTCCGAGTCTGTCGCCACTGACCCCCGCGGTATCTGGTGCTCCTCCGCCTTAGACTGGAGTCTAACGTCGCCAGAGAAAGATTTCGGCCAAAAGGAATTAATTTGCTCGATGCGTTTCCCAATTACTTTCTGTGTAGTGCGCATTCATATCGAGTGCAAATAAATGTGCAAATCAACACGGAGAGCTTGCCTTGGTCATTTTGGGTGGGAACTATTTTCCAGTGCGTAAGAATACAGCCGTATCACGCAGCACGCTACCAGGGGAATCCCAGTTACGCACCGGGAAGGGAGTTCCCCTGTTGCACAACGTGGTGCGTGATACGACTGTATTCTTACGCACTGGAAAATAGTTCCCACCCAAAATGACCAAGGCAAGTTCTCCGTGTTGATTTGCACATTTATTTGCACTCGATATGAATGCGCACTACACAGAAAGTAATTGGGAAACGCATCGAGCAAATTAATTCCTTTTGGCCGAAATCTTTCTCTGGCTACGTTAGACTCCAGTCTAAGGCGGAGGAGCACCAGTTACCGCGGCGGTCAGTGGCGACAGACTCGGACAATGGCTGGGTGAGCAGGAAAACGCTTTCCACCACTTATTTTAGTCTCTGGACTGTGGGGAGATGCCCAAATTTGACCTGGGGGTGGCATATCCCTTTAAGAAGAGTTCAGAAATCAATATTTGGTGCAATAACCCTTATTTTTAATCACAGCTTTCATGCGTCTTGGCATGCTCTCCACAAGTCTTTCACATTGTTCTTGGGTGACTTTATTACTCCTGGTGCAAGAACTGAAGTAGCTCAGCTTTGTGTTTGTGTTGGAATTCAACAGACGTCTCTTATTTTTTTCCAGAGCTGTATGGTAATGTTTGTGGTAATGTTTGTATTGCTAAACAACTGAAAAACACTGTAACAGGTGTTTACCCTCCATAAGGAAAATTACATGATGCACCTTTAAATCTGTGCTTTTTTCAAAATAAGCATCTGAACTTACAACAAAGGCCAATTTACATTATGTGGTTGTTTTGGTATTCAAACAGATACATCATTTTGTACCTCCACCAGAACTGCCTATCATTTCTTTTGTAATTGTGATAGATTTCATTTCTGTCACTGCTACCTATTCAATAAAAATAAACTTGCAACATAACGTGCGTATAGATTGTTTATCACACTCACTTACACATATCACACAATCGTAGCCCCTAAAAGCCAGTGTCTTTTTTCTTCTGTGTGTCCATAAACACTGTCACTCATGCCACAGCATATACATTACCAGGGCCCAGGCAGAGTGCTACAGCGAGGGGAGAATTTGCATATACTTAGGCTGACATGTATGAAATGTAAAAATACATGCATCACAGCTCTCAAATCCCACTGTTATATGAAGCAAGGGGTGACTGAAGCTGCAATTGCTTTCAGAATGAGCATGATTATTTACCCTTTTCTTATCTAAGACATTGAAATAAATACCACAAAACTACAACAAATTTTTACCAATTACACAGGTCAACAAGCAAAATGCTTCCGGAACAAAAGTAATGAATTTATTCTTGGTTTAGGTCACTAATAAAGAAAAAGTAAGTCAGAAGTGCTGATTGGCTATAGTTTCCAAGATACAGTATTGGGTCAAAATAGGAAATTTATGCAAAATAAGGCAAAAACGGTAGTTTATCAGAAGGTACAGTGTGTCTACAAGCAACCAGTTCTATCTGAAAGCCTGACTTCACATTCCAATACATTCATTTTTATATGTCTAATTTGTCAAATTTTTGGAATCGATCTGCTTCCGAGATAAAAGTGGCTAAATCTCATTTATATTGATAAGACGAACTGAAAAACTATTGATAACTGTGCTGCTAATGTATTCAAGATATTTAATAATATTGTTTTACATCAAAATCGCATCTGTTTATACAAAAGATTTAGGCATTTTTGCTTAAAAATAACATTTATATTTTGAAAATATTTAACTTGCATTTCTTTATCCATCAAGAAATAAACAAGAAATATCTTAAGACATCAGGTGCACACAATTTCGAGGCATCTCTCTTATGTGAAAAAAAATATTTGATGTTAAAACTCTAGACATATTAAAATGAATGTATTGGAATGTGCAGACAGGCTTTCAGATAGAACTGGTTGCTTGTAGACACACTGTACCTTCTGATAAACTACCGTTTTTGCCTTATTTTGCATAAATTTCCTATTTTGACCCATTACTATATCTTTGAAACTATAGCTAATCAGCACTTCTGACTTACTTTTTCTTTATTAGTGACCTAAACCAAGAAAAGTTTCACTACTTTTGTTCCGGATGCATTTTGCTTGTAGACCAGTGTTATCAAACCAAAAGAACCAAAAAGAACATACAGTAAATCCAGTAAGCACCAGTTTTGTGGAGGAAAATGCCATCCCAAAGGTCAAAAGAGATTGGTTCCAGATGACATAACGGTAACAGTAACCCTAATAACCACTTTATTTCAACTGTCTTTGAAAATAATAGGTACAGGATGCCCCTATAAAGTGACTGTAATTTATTGTGCAGTTTCAAGCAAAGGGGTCTTACTGATGCACTCTGCTGTAATATTTTGGACTATTTATACTGTTATTCAGGTGTCTTTTAATGCTCAAGCCCTTATTCACTGTAGTCATACGTTGTAATTCTTTTATTGTCACACCTTTTCTGTTTCTAAATAAAAGATCACATTTCAGCGCATACAAATACTAAGAAAATGCCTGGCTGACACTTTTGTTTTATTTACTTACATGCAATACGGACATAGGCACGGTTGCTTTTTGTGGTGCCGGCTGAGCTCCAGGCCACACACTGGCACCAGTAATCCTCCAACCCAAACAACTCCTCCACCTGGGTCCTGGACACCGAAATGTCCACCTCCCTCACCACCAACCCTGTGTGGGACAGAGGGAAGGAAGGGAGAGAAAGAGGGGGAAAGAGAGAGAGGAAGAGAGAGAAAAAGACATGGTGATAGAGAAGAGAGTGAGGGAGGGGGAGAGAGAAGAGAGAGCGCAAAAGAGGGGTGAAAGAGAGGAGAGAGTGATAAAGAGTGAGGGATAAAGAGATAGAGAGGGATGGCAAGAGGCAGTGAAAGAGAAGTTAGATTGAAATAGAGAGGTGATAGAGTTGACAGAGAGAGCATGAAGGAGAGAGAGAGGAAGGAAGAGAGAAAAGGAGGGAGAGAAAGAAAGGACAGAGATACAGTGAGAGAGAAAGAGAGAGCAGGAAGGAAAGAGAATGAGAGAGATAGGGTGATAGAGAGTAGAGTGAAGTAAGATTAGTGGGGCATATTTTTCATTCTAGGTCTAAATTATGTATTGGCTGTCAGCCAGTGCAGTTAACATGAACATAAAACCCTATAGGAGCTAATGGATTATGTAGTTGGGAACGATGTTTGTAATTGAAGATGATGTTTATGTCTGTGAAAAACAAGGTGACACATGTGTGATGTAATGCATGTTTTATCCTATGTCATGACATACCTTAAGAACAATAGTGTAGAATCCAGGTAGAATCCATGACAAAAGGAGAAAATCAATTTTCAACTGGACAAAAGTTTATTTGGTTGAATACATTTCACAGCTCATCCAAGCTGCTTCTTCAGTTCTGGTCAGACGCTGGTGGACACTGCCTATATCCGTCTGAAGGAAGGAGCCACCTAACTAACAGAAACTGTAAACAAATAGGTGTGGTAGTCTCACAGTAATTTCATTGTAGTTATCTCCTCCCTGCAGGCAGATATAGGCAGTGAATTTCTCCTTTTGCCTTAAGAACAATATAATCTGAAACAATACCTACAAATAGGCCAACTTCAGACCTGGTTAAAGTCCTTTATAGGTCCAACTTCACAACTATTTGTTTATATATGACTTTTAGTTTAAAACTACCAAGCTGTGTTGTGTTAATGACCGTGTTAACACTGTTTTCAGTTCCTCGTGTTGGTATTAGTTGACAGCGCTGTACCTGTGACTTGGTCCACGCTCTCCCTGGTCACATGGTCATTTTGATTGACCCATTCTCCATTACATTTGAAGTAGATCTGTGTGGCTGGTGACGCCCTACACCTCATTTGGACAGGACGGTTTTTCACAATAAAAGCATCTTCAGGTTCAAGCAGGAATTCGGGTAGAGGCTCTGCTGGTGCAGAAGGGTATGTGTCTGGGAGGGTGTCTGCGTCACTATAGTCTGTTGTCTCTGGAAAAAAAACACAGAAAAGAAAAGGCATGATCAAAACTATGCCCTTTAAAAAACCTTTGTTCAAGTCAAGACCCACTTGAGTTGTTATTGTCCTAAAGGGCTGCTCTCTGACCTTACTGTCGAGGAAGTAAGAAAAAGGCAAAATGACAGGTTTGTCCCTGGAGGATCAATAAGCCATCGAGTCTCTGCAGAAGGAGAGTGTGTGTGATGGCCTGTCTTGTGTCTGTGTATCGCTGCAGGGCAAAGAACTGTCACACACTTGAGTTGTATGCAGTAACACTGGTGAGGTATATTTTAAACATAGAAATCTAAGTCCATTTTCTGCACTACAAAATGCAAAACAAATTAAACATATTTCTGCATTGGCTAAACCATAAAATTCATTATTTAAAGGTCCTATATTATGCAAAATTGTGAGCTTTAAGCCATGTTATAACATCGTTACCTCCTCAAATATACCTGGAGTTGTGTTTTTTTCATTCACACGTTTGACTAACCCTTTTTTATCAGTCTGTCTACATCTCCAAAGCTCAGCTTAGGTCAGACAGAGAAAGGCAATTCCAGGGCTGAAATCATCCAAATGATTCTAATGAAGGTGTGTGGAGTTTAAAAACACAATGAAGCACTTCCTGTATGACATAACAAGGAGTTTTCTGTTTGAGAAAAAACTAAGCCTAAATATGCACGGTTTGTGTGTTAAACATGTATGAATGAAACAAAACACACCTCCAGGTATGTTTGTGATGACATTATAACATAGATCAGAAAACAGCTGATTACTTAAAGGTCCCATGGCATGGCACTTTCTGAGGTGTTTGAAATGTGAGCTCCCCTACCCTGTTTAGGCCCCCCCCCCCCGGCTAAAAGTTGCAAAATGTCTAAACTGAGCATTTGCGGTCCTTTTCTGCGTTAGAAAAAACACAGCTCAAACGGGCGATTCTCAACAAGGCACCTTATTGACGTCAGATCGAAAAATGCAGCTCCACCCCCCGTCTGTGTCTACTCAGCGTCTCTGTAAATCACGCCCAGAGAGTTTGGACCGCGAATGCGCTAGGCAATGCGAAATGCGTTTTTTTTATTTGCCTGGAGGCACGTCCGTGTGTTTCTAGGCTCGGAAGTCCTTTATCTGAGCCTCTGGACCTTTGAACAGCAGTGGTTTAATTTTATTTTCTGTGGAAATGTGTTTATTTTTCAATGGAAAGCTTCTCATCTCTTCTCCGCGCAAAAACGCGGAAATGGATCAGAGGGCACAGCTGAGAGCTGAGAGCAGAGAGTTTGGCCATGCCCCCACCCTCTACTATAGGCCATCTCTGTCCTCCTCATTTGCATTCAAGCAACAACGCCCAGAATGGAGTGTTCAGAGAGAGAAAAATTACTCTTTCTCATCTTATCTCTGTTTCTCATGCACTGAGTCTTGATTTTGAAGAAGGATTCATTTACAGTATTAGGGAACCATTAAGGAGCCATATAAAAGCATCAAGAAGTACCATGTCATGGGACCTTTAAGCATCGCGATGCAAGAACTGTAACTGACCACCACTTTGCAAAGGAAGTTAAATATTAGTATCTATCAGTAAGCCTGAAAGCTCTAAAGCAGAGGTCTTCAACAGGGAGGTCGCGGAGGTATTGCAGGAGGGTCGCGAAATCTTTTTTTTTCACTTTAAAATAATATAATATAAACATCGAAAAATGCAGCTCCACCCCCGTCTGTGTCTCTACTCAGCGTCTCTGTAAATCACGCCCAGAGAGTTTGGACTGCGAAGGAGCTACGCAATGCGGAATGCGTTTTTTTATTTGCCTGGAGGCACGTGCGAGTGTTTCTAGGCTCAGAAGTCCTTTATCTGAGCTTGTGGACATCTGAAACAGCAGTGGTTTAATTTTATTTTCTGTGGAAATGTGTTTATTTTTCAATGGAACGCTTCTCATCTCTTCCTCCGCGCAAAAACTTGGAAGTGGGGCCAGCGCACAGCTGAAGAGGAAAGAGCGGAGAGTTTGGCCACGCCCCCATCCGCTACTCTGGCCTATCTGTGTCCTCCTCATTTGCATTCAAGCAACAACGCCCATAATGGAGTGTTCAGAGAGAGAAAAATTTAAATATCTCTCTGTGTTCCAGAGAGATATTTATGACTCTTTCTCATCTTATCTCTTTCTCATGCACTGAGGCTTGATTTTGAAGAAGGATTCATCTACAGTATTAGGGAACCATTAAGGAGCCATATAAAAGCATCAATAAGTACCATGTCATGGGACCTTTAAGTTGCTTTAAGTGGCTTTTTTAAGTCGTTGACAGTAAACAGACACGGTATAGTGTGACATTTTTGTCACCTGGTTTTTGCCACTAATCTGGTCGATGCAGACGCTGTAGTTCTTTCTGAGTCTATAGTTCTCAGCTGGAGAGGAGAGAGACTGACCTTCCCCAGTCCGCTCCCGTTGATCGCACATTATCTTGTGACATTTCCAATCTGACACTTCCCCATTGGCACAGCCTCTCCTCTCCTCTCACGAAGGACATAGTATTTCTTGACCTCTCTCCCCCCGACTTGTTACTTCAATAATGACAAGCGAATCCCGCAACACTTTATCAATGCCTCCATAGTCTTATTGGCTACATCTGGTCGCCGCAGCGGAGCCATAAATCCAGGTGAACTATACAGGTAATAATAGTTTTACAAAGTGCCTGTGGCCCATAAAGAATTATCTGTCCCATATAGCGTAATGCATACCGAATACCTTATAAATCACACAATACACTCTCTATTTTCAGACCCCCCAGGATTTCGCGGGCATTTTTTGTGATTGTTGCGGGCTAAAATGCCTGAATTTGCGGGAGCTTTTCCAAAAAGTTGCGATGAAAGTTGCGGCGCTTTTAAGGTTTTTGTTGCGATTTTGTTGCGGGAGGAAGTGAAAGTTGCGATAAATAGTTGCGATTTTCGCTTTTTGTAATTAAAATTGAGTAATATTTTGAATACTGAGTTATTACTGACAAAGAATAATACAAAGACACGCGGTCTTTTGCTGTTATTTTTGTGGGCAAATGGCGCCGCAGACATGTTTCTTTGCCATTAGGAGCCGTGTCTCAATTCCCAGAGTGCACAGTTCGGAGCGTGGCCCGAAGGGCATGTGCGTCACACATTTCGCCAGAACACCGACGCGACGACTGCTGTCCCACTTCTTTTTTGTCCCATGCGCAGTTAACACGCGGTCTGAAGACCGCAGTCGTTAAGCGGTCCGCGGACTGCAGTCGGGACTGAGCAAGTGTGCACCTCCTTGACTGCAGTCTGAGCCCCCTTCGGGCCGCGCTCCGAGCTGTGCGCTCTGGGAACTGGGACACGGCCGCAGTTTTGTTTCGTCACACGGAAGCAAGGCAGAATGTTGCGGCTTCCAAACTCAAACCTTTTAGCCGCCGAGAATATGAGGTTGGGTCCTATGGCTCGCAGATTTGTGACGCGCAAAGAGGAGGCTATGGTGACAGATACGCTGAGATCCAGATATGCGTTTTGTGCATTTATTACAAAAAGAGCGCACACAGCTATGACAGCGCAGCAGGATGAAATGGAACTCATGAAAACAGCAGGATGAACAGATTAACGTGAAAGATGAATGAATGGTTTGCGGTCAACAAAAAATACGGCTACACCCCAACCCTGACTCTCTCCTCTGTGTGACAGGTGAGCGCGCGCTTTTATACGCACACACTTCCGTACGTGCACACACCCACACTCACGTGAACCACCGCCTCTGCCGCACACACACAAACGCACCGTGCACCTCATCTCAGTTATGTCTCCTACACAGAAGGAAGTTGGTCGGCGTTCAATACGTCGCCGATGATTGGTCAAAATTAGTAAAAATTGCGGGAAAGTTGCGGTGATTGGTCAAAATTGCAACACCGCCCTGAATTCACGGGGATTGGCTGAAGTTGCGTTGAAGTTGCAAATCGCAACATCGCGAATTCCTGGAGGGTCTGTATTTTGTACCGACATTTACGGTTGGGTTCTGCAGAGATTCGCTCGTGGTTCTCTCAGGTTCTTATAAAATCTTAATGCCCTGACCCTCCAGATGAAGAGACCATGTTGAGCTGATAAATCAAATCTGAATTCAACCACAGACTGGACGTGCAAGGGCGGGTCCACTCGTCAGAGGCCAGAACTGCCAAAGTGAATGAATGCAACTTGCGCCGAAATATAGCACTATCAGGAAATCGGCATATCATCTACTTGTAGCTTTAAAAGTGCACTCTATGTAACTTGTGTTGGGTTCACTTATTTTCATGGAGCTGTCATTGGTTTGAATGTTCTACAGTATGGCACTTAAAGTATCTATCAACCATTTATTTAATTACATGTATTTTTATTACTCAAAAGCATACATTTTTACTGTGAGCAGGGTCACTTCTCCACAGCTTAACTCCATGGAGATAAATAAGTTCAATAACATCTCCATGGAGACAAGCAGGTGAACTCTCCACCTGGAAAGTTGTGCATCTTTAATAAAAACCTATTTATTCCAAACCAATTATAGCTAAAAGTATGTAACAACACTCATCTTTCTACCTGAATAAACAGAACAAATCAGTATTCAGTACATTATTTTGCTGGATTTAATGCATCAATGTTAAGGACAGAGCGTTCACTTGCAGCCTAAAATAACCCAGCCACTTCAAACTCTCCTGTTCACTCTTGAATAGTTTTTGTGCATCATTTGTGTAAATAAAATATTAAACTTTTAGGAATGAACCAGTAAAACATTTTAAGTTTCTTCTGATATTCTTAGCAGCTTTCTGTCTTTTGTTTCAGTGCACAATCACAGGAAGAAACTTCTCCAATCTCTTTCACACATTCACTGAGGACAGACCAAAGAGACATCTACTTTCAGACAATGAGCCCAGAGCATTTAGTCTTCAGAATGTATCAAGACCTGAACTAATCTGTTATTCTACAACTGGGGAACAAGAGAAACTACTCAAGAAGATAACATCATCTATTTTTAGGACAGTGCAGTACCCCTTCCCCTCCTCCGCCTCGCAGCAGTTAACAGTGGTAAAGCTAAACCACTAAGGAAGAAGGATTTAAGCAGGATTTCAGACTTAGTGAAAGACCCATGCAAAAAACCAGGAACAATCAGCATAAATAAAACAAATCAAGAGAATATTAACAATAACAATATATGATGGAAAGTGAATAGGTCACTTAAAAATAGTTGGGACAGATAACAGACAACAAAATAAAATGTATACACTTTAAAAATTAAGACAAACTCAAAAACAATATTTTCGGGAATTTTCTTACAAGTACTCTTATATGTAATAGTCTTTAGTCTAAATCCTAATAATAAGAGCTAAGAGCTTTTGTTAGTACGATCTCGCACCCCCTTTTAGACAATCAATCAAGGCACAGAGCTTATCTTTAGTCGACTACAGCCCTACATATATCCCTTAATTACTATAAAATCTCCCATAGTTTGTATTGTGGTCACATTTCCTCCTATAGCCTAAAGTGGCAGTAGAGAGAGTTTTGCCACTGTGGGTATTGTACTGAACTGTAGGACAACAGCTGCTCCAGGCCCAGTTCAAGTTCTGGTGGAAGCGTCATTTTGGATCTGTCTCTGCTCCTCCAGCGGATTCTGTTAACTGCATTTATTCACGAGGCTGTGACCTCAAGATGAACTGAAGACACCCACAGGCACAGAGCTCCTAAATATGAAAAGTGGGCTGATAATTACTCAAGTTAATCATGTTTTAGGGTTTCATAAACGTCATATGTAATAGCACTTACTTACCACGCTCAATATTGCATTCAAACATCAAATTAAAACAGATTACTGCGCTATTTTTCTCTACAGTTTTATTTAATCTTCTTACTATTAATTTTGTCAGTAACTCCAAATAGGCTATATTATGGTTTGCATATATTGAGAGCAAAGTAACCTAAAAGATTGTACATACAAATAGCCTTTTAAGACTGACTCTACTGGATTTAAAGATGGATTCTGACTTGGAGTCCATGCCTACTATATGAACTTATTTAGTGATGCACTGATTCAGCGTTTTCAGTCCCTTAAACCCAATATAAAATAAAACCAAACTCAGCCAAATGTGTGATGCATGTGTTATTTATCTCTCAACTTACTATAAAACAACTTTGTATAAATACAAGTTCAATTATAAGACTATACTATATCCAGTACCAATATCAGCTAGGTACATCCCTATAGGGTTGGGCGGTAATACGGTAATACGGTATACTGCGGTATCTAAAAATAGCAACGGTATCAGATTCATTACCGTCATTTAAAAAAAAAATCTTGCCCTAATATAATATTAACTAGAATTAATTTAATGCCTAAATAAAGAGTGTTTGTTCAGCACTTATGTATGTGTGGTTGTGTTTGTTAATTTAATACTATTACAGTTTAAAACTAATATTACTATCGGAGAGATGACGTTCGATGAAGTTCGATGAAGTTCCTGGATGTTGCGTCGTCACGTGACATTACCGCTCAGAAGGAGGAGAAAAACAAGACAACATGACAGACCGCGCTAAGTTGGTCCCAAAGTTTTTTTTTTGTTTTTTGTTTTTGTTTTTTTCCGGCGCGGCGTGAGCCGGAGCTGGTTGCAACGCGCTCCCTTATTTTCCTACTTTTTTCTGCTCTTACCTGCTTGTTCGTTTGCACACTTTGAAGATTGTGTGTATAAGGCTAAGTGCTTCAGAAACGCGATGTTTCTGCTCCATTTCAACCTCTATTTTCTCTGGTTTTTAACTTTTTCACCGGCGCCATGTGCGTAAGGACACGTGCTCCCATTGTTTACACGAGGGATCAGCTGTTAGCGCTGCGCGGCGCAGTTGTGCTCCTCCGAGACCGCCATGACATCCCGGAGGAGCTGCTACGGAGGACGCGCAGAGGACGACGTGCTGGACGCAAACTCCGGGAAAGGAAAGGACGCTGCAGGCCTGTGCTTCCCTCTGTCATCGCGGTAAACGTGCGGTCTATTCCGAACAAGATGGACGAATTAGCGGCGCTTACACGGTATCAGAGGGAATACAGAGACTGCAGGGTCATGGTTTTCACGGAGTCCTGGTTAACCCCGCAAATCCCGGACTCAGCTGTTGCCATGGACAACTTCTTTGGTGGAACGAGGGTTGCCCGAAAATACGTGTGCTCTCCATCGGAACGGGTCTTCAGCACCGCGGGCAAAGTTGTCAATCCACAACGTGCCTTACTCAAACCGGAAAAAGTGAACATGCTGGTTTTGCATTCAATAGCTTAGTATTTTTATTTTCAATAAGGAGTAGCTTTTTCTGACGGACAAAAACGGTTTGGGATGTTGTATAGTTGTACGTTTAATTTATTTGATTCCTCTTGGTTTGTTAGCTTTAGCCCACAGACAATTTGTTATTTCGTCCCGTCGGTTGGCTGCTGTATTTGCACTTTAAACATTTGTTAATAAAAGTTACTAATTTTGTACATGTTTTGTTAAGTTTTCAGTATCATTAGGCCTATGTAATGCTTGCTATTCTGTTTCTGAATGGTATAGGTGCAAGCTGCCATTTGGCGAGGCAACTCCACTGTAGTGCTACGAAGTGTTTTTTTTTTTAGCCTTAGCAACGGTAATACCGTATACCCCGGGAAAATGTGGAGACGGTTTAACGGTATCAAAATTTGGATACCGCCCAACTCTACATCCCTATACTGATAAACGTCATCTTTAATCTATTTTATTGTTTCCAAATACCAAAAGCACTTCAACACAGCATTTCCATCCTATTCTTCAAAGCTAAACATATAAAAGTCTGTAAGAGATACTGACAGGACATATAATACAAATATGATTGGATTAGGGATGGGCATAATTAATCGATTAACCGATAATTGATCATTAAGAATTTCACCGAGCAAGTTCATTTTCGTCGACACACCGATTAAAAAAACCCCAAACAAACAAACAAACAAAAAAACAATCGCCTCAGTTGGCGCGCCTCAGTTGATATATGCGAGCTTCCGTAGGTCAATCGCCAAAACATGAAGAGGTCGCCGTGAAGTGTTGTGTGGGACCACTTTAATTTAGAAAATGACCAAGCGCACTGCAATGCAGCATACAAATATACCTCATCGACAACACAAATGATTTATCATTTGAACACCGCGCATCCAAGTCTGGTAAAAGAAGGTGGCGGCGGTTCATCATCTCTATCACAGGCTAGCCTGGACTCGGTGCTAGCACGGACCAGGAGGAGCTGCAGTGCTCAACGAGCAGAGAAGGTCACCGAACTGATAGTGAAGATGATCGAAACAGACATGCTCCCCATCAGTGCCGTGGAGGGCAAAGGTTTTCACGACTTAATAAAATATTGCTGCAGATACGGCTGGGTTGTGTGGAGGAGGTAGGCCAGAGACAGCGGGCTAGCAGCGGTTAGCTCGGATCCCAAAGCGGCTAACTCTGAGCGCGCTAGCAGAGGCTGCAGGATGCGTGTCGCCTCGCTTTAATCCACCTCTACGCATGTTGATTTGCAGATTTACTTTCCCGTGGAGAAGCGCCTGTTCCCACAGCCTCGGCAGACATAGTAAAAGCGGACACACATGAGTGAATGGTTGTTGTCTTTTTAATACAAAATATGTTAACGATTAACCGATTATTACTCATTAATTCTCCCGATGATCGACGAAGAAAACTTCACCGAATGCCCATCCCTAGATTGGATATTCTACAGTTTGTTTTGTCTGTCTTTATCTGTCAAAAGCTCTTATTCATTTGGGCTTTTATGCAATTTTCTTCTATCAGTATCTAGATTCCTTGAGAAAACAAAGTACGATTTATTTCAACATTATAAATACGGAGAAGTAGTCCAATTATTCAACTCTTTTGACCGTAACCTAGAGGGAACATAAACATAATACAAGAATTCAATCAAAGCATGTAGGCCTTTTTGGCACTTTGCAGTCTCTGTCAGAAACTATATAGGAATTATAGTTTCCAGGCAACAAGTCCCAGTGGTCAAAGGTTTGGATTTAAATTAAAGTTATAATGAGCACTCCTTGATCTTACTGTAGCATTGCATTTGATGTTAAAATGAAACGGTTATAACAGATATGTAAGTTTATCTTAAGTAAAATTCTTCAGATAGTTCACTGTGTAACTTTTCAGGTGGAGCGTCTGTTACCTCCTCGTCTCCATGGAGATGTTGTTTTGTCCAGAATGGTCCACAGTATTGCATTAAATGTATCTATTTCCATAGAGACAAAAAAGTGACACCACCAAATCAAGTTACAGCTCTGGAGAAAAATAAGAGACTGCTGCAAAATTATCAGTTTTTCTGATTTTACTGCTTATAGGTATGTGTTTGGGCAAAAGGAACATTTTTGTTTGAGTCTATAAACTACTGACAACATTTCCCCCAAATTCCAAATAAAATATTATCGTTTAGAGCATTTATTTGTAGACAATGACAAATGGTCAAAATAACAAAAAAGATACATGTTTTCAGACCTCAAACCATGCAAAGAAACAAGATCAAATTCATTTTAAAACAACATAATACTGATGTTTACACTTAAGAAGAGTTCAGAAATCAATATTTGGTGCAATAACCCTTATTTTTAATCACAGGTTTCATGCGTCTTGGCATGCTCTCCACAAGTCTTTCACATTGTTCTTGGGTGACTTTATTCCACTCCTGGTGCAAGAACTGAAGTAGCTCAGCTTTGTGTTTGTGTTGGAATTCAACAGACGCTGGAATGGAATGGCTGTAATACATGTAGAGATGCTGATTTCAGAAAAAAATGCAGTGGTCTCTTATTTTTTCCGGAGGTGTATATGGATCAACTGTATAAAGAAGAGGATTAAGCGAATGTGACGTCAACCACGGCATTCGGCTTCAGTCAAATAAAGCTTGTGATGCTAGCGGTTACAGATGACAGACCCTCCATCAGAAAAGTTGCACAAATCCACCTGTCACTCATTCAGAGAATCCAGTGAATAGCTGGATTATTTTTTATTACCCAGCCCTAGTTAAAATGTTAAAATGACCAATTTGTCCTCTAAAAATGATTTGCTTTCACCACACTAAGCGCAGTTTCATGTTGACTGAAGTTATACTAGCGTGGTGCTGAATATGTTTTCAATGTTGCTGACTCTATTAAAAACCTTCAGAGTTTCAAAGCCCACCAAAAACAACTCCACTCTATCTGAGCCTCATCTAAATTAAGAGTTTAAAGTTGCATACAGAGCAGCCTGTCACTTCCACTGTGTCCACTGCATCGTTATCATGCATGAATAAGAACGCCTGTCTATGTACTAGCTAACAATACGCTGTCATCTCACGTGTGGATATTTTGAAGTAAGAGCATACCCATAAGCCTTTGCTCCGAACTGCCTATCATTATCAGTAATAAAAGACAACACTACAGCTGCATGGAGAAGGACTTGTTCTTGTTTTTAAGGCGCCTCCACTCTGCACAAATTGCCGGCTGCTGAGGTCTGATGGATGTTTGCGTGTGCTGCCCTAAAAATACAGGTTCCACTTTAAACGCTACAACTCCATTATTGCAGAGTGAGGGGACGAGGAGAGCCAAACCTGCCCGGGGAAGTCTAAGTAAGTCAATATGTAACCACTATTTTAATGGACTGATTTTAAAACTTTTCACACCAAGTACAAGGAGGTAATATTTGGCTTTCATATACAAAAGTAGAGAGACACTAAAAGGGGAAAAAGGGACTGACAAAACTAGGACCAAACAAATAATAATCTACAACTTAAACACAACATAACATGGGCCAGTCCCTTCAATAGAGGGTGAAAATCCTCCATCCTAATTTGAGACGATCCAACTGCAGCAGCTAATTTGTCTCCAAAATTCTTGTAACAGTCAGAACAAAATATATAACTTCTTTTACGTGAGATAAGTAACAGTTTGATGCTTCGATTGTTGATTCAGCCAAAATCCGTACTGTTTCTCAGTCCTTTATGTTATGAAATCAGGGACATGATACAGCTGCAGATCCTTTCGTCTTTGAAAAATGTGTCAAAGCGTGCAGTCCTGGCTGGTTAAGTAACATTAATTAGTACAAAACCTGTTTAAAAGCAAGACTAAAACAAACCCAAAACTTTGCTGAACCCATATCTTAAGACTAAAAAAGTCCAAGCAAGGACCCTGGAGAATGGGAGAAAATGAACAGAAACAGAAACAAATTTAATTGATCACACAGTGAAAAAACAAAACAAAATCAAGATCTAGGTGAGAGATGTCAAGATTAATCGGACATTGCAACTATACAACAGTACAACCGATATTCAAATGATTTTCAGTCTGGTTTCAATTGCAGTCATCTGGACACTGTTTTTGAAATTAGACATTTTTATTGCCGACAAGAAGTCTCCAGAACAGTTAAAATTGATGCCAGCCTGAACTACATTAGTCCTGCCCTAAGGAAGAAGTTAAAACCACTGATCTGACTTTGTTTACCTGCTGGCCTAGTTTCATTTTACCCTATTGAAAGACCAATGAGGGATTACACTGACTTCAGTTCATGTGCTCTATCTGGCTTTTGTATGTCAAATTAACTCATTCATACATTATTCACTGTGAATTTCATAAAGCTGATCACATGTTGGAGCAATGACAGTGAAAGTGTGAATGAAAGTGATAGAGGATTTCACTGTTGTCTTAAATAAACATAAAACTGTGATGTTTCTTCTAACAATAATCACTTAAAGGACCTATATCACTGGCCATATGTGTTTAAACTGATACTCTTGATAGCACATACCCTGTTTGAAAAACTGATTTGTTATAATGTTACTTCATCAAAAACATACCTGGGGTTGTGTTTTGTTTTATTCACCTAGCAATTTGTTTGAGGACAGTTTTGAGTAATCCTTTATTATTAGGCTACGTTTATATGATGATGGTCTGAACAGAAAACGCAAAAGTTTAGATGAGCATTTTCAGGAGGAAATCTGCGTGCATACGGTGACGCAAAAATGTGTGGAATTCGATTGAGTATTCATGCCAGGTGGATAGGCGGTGCTGTGATACATTATCACTATGTTCGCTCGCATGCGTAGAATCTTCCTTCTTCTCACCTGCGCCGTGAAAAGCAAAAGCACATGGCTACCGTAGCAAAAAAAAAAATTGGTGTGGTCAGACGAAGAAGTTCAACTATTGCTTCAGACCACGTTAGACTACAAAGCAACGAAGGCGCAACAAGGTGTGGCCTGGGAGTCCTGCCAAATAAAATACATATGTATGTGACATAAACATGTACGCGACGTCAGCAGATTTGACCAGAGTTTTGCTTCTTGGGCAGTGTAGACAAAAACGCTATGGCAGAGCGTATTCAAGTTTTCCACTTTTGGAGGGCGGGTTCAGTTTTTTGCGTTTTTAAGCCCCCAAACACCGTCACCATCTAAACGAAAGGCACTTCCGTTAAAATATTTTGTCATTTTTACCCATAAGCGTTCTCATGTAAACAGGCCCTAAGTCTGTCTCCATCTCCAAAACTCAAAATGCTCTGTTCCACCTTGTGATGTTATGTAGTGGTAGTTTTCAAGTTAACAGCTACATTTTACCTTTATTTCAGTAGAGATTGGCAATTCCAGGGCTGAAATCATGCAAATGATTCTAGTGAAGTGGATTTTAAAAACACATGGGAGCACTTCCTGTATTTCCACATGACATCACAAGGTGGAGGTGGTTTTAAGTTTGAGAGAAAAACTCAGTCTAAGTATGCAGGATTTGTGTTTTAAACATGTGTGAATGAAACAAAACACAACTCCGGGTATGTTTGTGATGAGGAACATTATAACACAGATCAGAAAATAGCGTAATATGGAACCTTTAACACTGTCATATGTACTCATATGAGACATAAAAAAATCAGGTAAACAACACCAGAACTGCTATACCGGACCACCTATGTACCATTACTGTTCCGAAGACAAACTGACAACTTTTTTTTTTTTAACTAACCTACGTCTCTATCCCACACAGCATAGGCACTGTAAGTACAAGCCAACTCCTCCTGAAATCTTCTGTGTCTGTTTGTCTGCCTCCTTTTTCATCAAACTGGAAGAATGACAGCCTGTGTTTTTCCGACAATGTTTGAACACGGCGCGATCAATGGCGGACAAAGAGAGGAGAGTGGAGGGCGAGGGCTGTGGGAGGGGGCGCCACACAATTGGTTATTGACAGCAAAGTCTAAAGAAAGAGAAGAAGAGAGAAGCTTACGGCAGAGGGATTGTGGGAGATGAGAGCAGCTTGTTTAGTGTTTAAGTATTATTTTAAGAAGCTTTGATTATGTCTTTGTGTGTCTTTGAGCATTTATTGGCACTGTTGTGTTTGTAGATAAATGTTAAATGGAGTGAAATACGGAGCCTCAACAAAGCATTACCTGTTGAATAGTGCGAAAAAACTGATTCTCAAAACTCAATCTCATCTGAAACGAAGTACTTATTGACTAAATTACAGTTGCAGACTAAAGGTGCTTCATGTAACTTTTCTGGTGGAGGGACTGCTACATACTTGTCACATGAGTTTGTTTTATTGTTTTGCCTAATGTAGAAAAAAATAAAAAAATCAAAGACCAGAAATAGCCTTGTGAAACATGAAATCTTGTGAGTGGGCATGCCTCTCCACAGAGGGTGTGGCACACTGTGATGCCACATGCCAAACATTCCAGGCAAAGCAATAGAATCTCCATGGAAACAAGAAGGTGGCGGACCTTCCATTAGAAAAGGGTGCAAAAAGTGCAAGACAAAAGACAAGAATAAACCTTGAAAACACATACAGTGGTCTCTTGTTTATCGTGGTGGTCACGTTCTAAAAATAACCCGCAATGGGCGAAACCCGCGAAGTAGTCAGCTTTATATTTCACAATTATTCTACATGTTTTAAGGTTGTAAATGCCTCACCACACACTTTATACACTTTTCTCAGACTAGCATTAACATTTTCTCACATTTCTCTCTCGTTTAAACACTCAAACTTTCGTAGATTTTCAACAAAAAAAATGTATTAATAGTGACGCGTGTATTTCACAGTTCCTCTAAACGAGCTGTGCTGTCGCGTCTTTTTCCACTGAAGGCCTTTGTGCAGGTGTCTTTTTCTGAGTGAAGAACATAGTTATGGGCAGTGTTGTATAAAGTACTGGAAAATCAAACTCAAGTAAAAGTATAGGTACCCCTCCTAAAAATGACTTTGGTAAAAGTCGAAGTCACTGACTGAAATGTTACTTGAGTAAAAGTCTTAAAGTATCTGGAACTTCTTGTACTTAAGTATGACAAGTAATGTAAAAATAAATGTACTCAAGTAATGTAATTAAAAGTACAAGTAAAAGTATCAGGCAAAGGCGGTCTGAAGCTAACCCTTGTTTTGTTACTTAGATAGCACAAACACACAGCGCTTGTTTACATTTTTAAAAGCAGGCACATATTAATGTTATTTTTTGTCCTTTTGAACTCGTGTGCCCTTTCTCATTCGTTACACTTAGCCTACAGCTATGCCTTCCCTTGAGCCGAAAAAGCTAGGTAGCCTGTTAGCTCCAACATCGTCAAATACGCTTTGTGTAACCGAAACAATGTCACACAAAGTTAATTTCTACATGTTATACTCAAGGTTTCACAACAGTGTCTAGAATGCCCATGCTATGGTTACTGAAATTGGAATATAGACGCTAACAATTTCATTAATCTAGAACTTACCTCGATGGATGCTGTCTCTTCTTCTATCAGGGATGTTGATTGAGTAAACTAGCTGCATGAAACCAACATAGGGTGACCACCGGCATGAAACAGGAAAGGAGGACACTTGTGTCCAAAAAGGAGGACAAAGGGAGGGGGGGGGGGTTATTATGATGATGATGATGATGATGATGATGATGATTATTATTATTATTACTATTAACGAGGTCCAACGTGCTCCATAAGCATAAGAAATCCAGGGTTCTCTACAAAGG
The DNA here is from genome assembly GCA_036785185.1 of Paratrypauchen microcephalus. Taxonomy (NCBI): domain Eukaryota; kingdom Metazoa; phylum Chordata; class Actinopteri; order Gobiiformes; family Gobiidae; genus Paratrypauchen; species Paratrypauchen microcephalus. The sequence goes on along the minus strand of JAVJIX010000001.1, from coordinate 11,051,732 downwards.
CGAATGGTAAGTCACTCATTGTGATCATTTGTGCTCCTCCTGGCTGTGTTCTCCTGGGCCTTCGCACTGTCAAGGGGCATTTTTTTGTCTCCTTTTCAAACTCTCCTGCAGCGTGAGCTGACTTGTCTTTGGCTGGGTTGCCTGTAACTCGCTGTATTGTGCCGGGTGTTTGTTTTTGAGGTGCCGTATCGGTTTGTTGTTGCAATCCCAAGTTTACATATCCCACCGTTTGCTATGTCAATGTTGCTGTCATCAACTTTATAGTATTTCCAGACCCAGACATACTCGCCAAACATTATAGCGTTCTCTTAGCGCTCATTATAGCGCTCTTCTTGTCTCCTCTCTGTACTCGTGCTTTGCGCTTCGAGCTGCTTCCGTGTATTTAACCAATATCGTGTCATGCCGCATGCGTTGATGTTTCTGTGTGAAGTCTCACTCTGTGCCACCGCATAACCATAGATCTCATCTAGGATATGTTAAAAAATAATAAGAACACTTGCTCCTAGCAAGTGTAAATAATGGGTGGGGATTTATGACGATTTATGCAACGGTGGGCGACGAGGGTCCGAAAGGAGGACAAAATGCAAGAAAGGAGGATACATGACAGACGGGCGGACAGACAGCTCTAAAACCGGACTGTCCGGACGAAATCCGGACGAATGGTCACCCTAAACCAACAGGTGTAGGCTGATTGTCATGCGCAAGTAGCGAACAAGCCCAGGCACGTCCTGACTTCCTTGCAGTCAGTAGGGGGATTTTTTTGTAACAAGTAACTAAACAGCACATTGAAAATGTATCGGAGTAAAAGTATGCAATTAAATTCAGAAATGTCAGGGCTCTCAAGTCTCATGCATTGAGAGTGTGACACACGCAATTCGACGTTTTCACACTCCACACATGGTATTTCTCACGCACAACCCCGCTCAAAACTTGAGAGCCCTGGAAATGTTGTGAAGTAAAAGTAAAAGTAATCATTTTTTTTAAAAACTCAAGTAAAGTACAAAGTCTCCCAAAATGTACTTAAGTACAGTAGTGAAGTATTATTACTTCGTTACTATACAACACTGGTTATGGGTAGTAGTTGGCGCTCTTTTTTCTTTTGGGCGAGAAGATTCTTATAAACAGACATGCCAACTTCGATTATATTTGAGAATGTTTCGTCGATATTGTGGGTTTTGTAGGGGAGAAAACTTGCAAACATACAGCAATTCAGAGTCACACTGCGATCGAACACTTATATAAATTTGGCAAGTTGAACGCATTCTGCACTGTACAGGAGACACAGCGGAGAATGGCAAATCGGCAAAGGTCTACAGTCCCTTAGCCAATCAGGACGCAGAACACAATGCGCGGTGATACACTATTAAAAAAAATTTGAATAAAAAATCCACAAAACAATGAGGCCGCAAAAGGTGAACCGCGTTACAGCGAGGGACCACTGTACTATAGGCTAATCTTCTAAGTAGTCCACTGCTAACTCAGCTCAGGATCTGGAGATGGGCCCTCGAGTTTAACCCCACTGCTATTAAAGGATGGCTCAAAAGCAGATTTGCACTGTGCCTTAAAAGTATATTGTGTAACTTTTCTGGTTGAGGGTCCGTCAGATGCTTTTCTCCGGGAAGAAGTTAGTGTTTTGTCTGTAATATTTCACAGTGCTGTATTAAACCTTTCTGTCTTCATGGAGACCAAACCAGACCAAATTACAAGTCAGATCTGTGAGGCAACCCCGCTCACAGTCAGAATGCCTGTTTTTCTAGGGATTTTTGAGATGTAAAACCACCTGCAATTCAAAAAGTTTAATGTCATACTGTGGAACATTCAAGGCAGAGCAAAGACTTAGAAACAAGCAGGTGATGACTCCTCAACCAAAATGTTACATAGTGCACCTTTAAGGGTGAAACAGTAAGAGACTAAAGTCAGATTAAAACATGTCTAATATGTTGGTAAGGTTGAAATTATTTGAATTTCAAACAAAAAGATCTTATTTTGGTTTAGAGGCCCAAAAATGACAGAGAATGCACAACACACCATTAAGTGCTTCTGTTCTGTTCCTTTTTCACCCTGATCTTCTTGTTGAGTCATCCATTTCCTTCAGTTTTTCTTGACAACCATTATTCTCTCTTCTTCTTTTTTTTGTAGCCTAAACTTGACCCAGAGTCATGCCTGGCCATGACACTAAGTGACTGGATTGCTTGTGATGTGGGCTGCACCAACACTCTTGAATAAATCAAATCTAGGTCACCAAAAATCAGATTTGGAGCGCACTGTGAACTTGGCCTTTGTCTATGTAAGGCACAGAAGTGACAAGAGGGGGTGATAGAGAGAAGCCTGGACAGAGCCCGTCAAAAAAACATAAATGGAGAGAGTGTAGCTATGGCAACGAGTAACAATTTGATCTGTGGTAAGCTCATTCATTCAAGTCACTCTAACTAATGAGCTCAGGAAAAGCTTTATATAATTATGCTTTATTAGACACTAGTCTCTTGTTATTTTTGCTACTTATTTTGAAATTATTGTTATCATTTATATTTTATTATAATATATTGTGACGTGTGACCTTCTGTGTCCATATAATTTCCCTTGTGGATCAACAACATTTTGTCTATGTCTAAGTGAGAGGTTTGAAATAATACCAAAACAATATGAAAAACTGATGCGAGAACAAAAATGTAGACTAATTTTTCTGTAAATCTTTGTATAATTAATACATTTAATATGTATTACACTTTCAGCTCTGTGAATAAAACACATTTATTCACAGAGAGAAATATCAGTAATATGTTTAAAGGTCCCATGGCATGAAATTTTCACTTTCCCAGGGCTAAAAGTTGCGAAATGTCTAAACTGAGCATTTGCGGTCCTTTTCTGCGTTAGAAAAAAACACAGCTCAAACGGGCGATTCTGAACAACTTATTGACGTCACATCAAAAAATGCAGCTCCACCCCCCATCTGTGTCTCTACTCAGCGTCTCTGTAAATCACGCCCATAGAGTTTGGACTGCGGAGGAGCTACGCAATGCGAAATGCGTTTTTTTATTTGCCTGGAGGCACGTGCGAGTGTTTCTAGGCTCGGAAGTCCTTTATCTGAGCCTGTGGACATCTGAAACAGCAGTGGTTTAATTTTATTTTCTGTGGAAATGTGTTTATTTTTCAATGGAACGCTTCTCATCTCTTCCTCCGTGCAAAAACGCGGAAGTGGGGCCAGCGCACAGCTGAAGAGGAAAGAGTGGAGAGTTTGGCCACGCCCCCACCCGCTACTCTGGCCTATCTTTGTCCTCCTCATTTGCATTCAAGCAACAACGCCCATAATGGAGTGTTCCAGAGAGATATTTATGACTCTTTTCTCATCTTATCTCTCTTTGTCATGCACTGAGTATTGATTTTGAAGAAGGATTCATTTACAGTATTAGGGAACCATTAAGGAGCCATATAAAAGCATCAAGAGGTACCATGTCATGGGACCTTTAACTAAAAGTATATTTTTTTAATTCTTGAATAAATGTTCTGATTCATTACGGTATTTATGGTAGCGGTCAGCACTCTTTGCATGCATTATTCTCTGTGGCTTCTCAAAAAAATCCAGAGATGTAGGTATCTCATAGACTCCTAAACATAAAGGGACAAAGGAACACAGAGAGTAAATTCTAAAGAGCATATTTTTAGCAGCTTAATTTGGAAACAAACAATTGAGATTGACAATTGTCCAAAGACTTGCATTTATTTTATTAAGCATGCCCTGTTTTATCATAGTTTATATATACTATTATTATTAAATGTAAAGTTTGTGAATTTTGTTCACCGACATTGCCAATAAAATGTATTCTAAATCTTGGGTAAATTGTTGGCAACTTGAAATATTTAAAGGGCTCATATTACACAAATTTTTGATCTGTTATTATGTAGTTTCCTCGTCAAAAACATACCCGGAGTTGTATTTTGTTTCATTCACACATGTCTAACACACAAACCCTGCATATTTAGGCTTTTTCCTCAAAGAGAAAACACTGCATTGAAAACAACTGCTTCATGACATCACAAGGAGAAACAGAGCATTTTGTGCATTGGAGATATAGACTAATAAACCATGCAATGCAAAAAAGCTTGTCCAAAATTTAAGATATAAACACTTAAATATAGAAAATGACTTAAAAGTAATGAAATTTTCAGTCCATGCAGCAAGATAATATTACTTGACAAGTTGTCTTAAAGCAAACTACCTCTACACTAGAATTAAGCAGTTTCTGAACTAGTAAGTAGATAATAAAATCTTAAAACAAGATTAATAACCTGATAGGAGTTTTAAAATCTTGGCCAAATCAGAGAATTTGCAGTGTGATTACTCCAAAACACAAGTCCAGGTCTGTTTTTGATGAGGTAACAACATTATAACCTGGCTTAAAGCTCACAAGAGTCAAATTTGCGCACATATAGTTGCTTATAATGAATCACTTTGTTTTCCATATACAAAGTTCATAACAATGCTCGATCGACTGTAATGGACCACATGCTTCTCTGTCTCTGTTTGCCCGTGGAGCTCCTTCTCTCATACCCACGAACAACTGTAATTTTGTAAGCTCCACAACCTCCAGCCAAAGCGGAGACTAAAGCGCATACTTTATCATTACCTTTACCGAGTTAGTCATTACTGTCCCCCCGTAGACAGTGTACCCTCCACTATCCCGAAACGCAACTCCCTGAAATGAACAGGCAGAGGGGGCAAGATAAATACTTTTGAAGAAGAGAAATATAAAAGGGGTTATGTTTGGCTACTCTAACAGGCTCTTGCTCCCACCAGTGTTGTCCGGGGCGTCGTGAGAGAAGGGGAACGCAAATAAACAACAAAATGCTTTTCTTCTCTTCCCTTTACTTCTGGGCTTTTCCTGTTGGGCTCAAAGGCTCTTCAGATGATATCCTAGAGACGCTGTGAAGGGAGCAGCTCTAAGCAACGGGGCACAAGATGAGGCGTTAATGACACACAGCTGTGAGGAAGGGAAGAATCAAATATGACAACAGCCGCGGTGACGTCGGCTAACAAGGCTCATCATTAGAGAGGGCATAGTTAGGATAAGACTTTTATGAGCTGGGCAAATGAGTGCAATTATGTATAGATAATCTTCTGTCATGTTAATCATTATTTCATCTCTGTATTGTTTTCTCCTTGTGATCTCTCTTTTAATTTGATTTTACTTATACACACATACTTTGTATTCTTTATGTTTTTATCTCTGTGCAGCACTTTGGAAACGGCTACGTTTGTAAAATGTGCTATATAAATAAAGTGGATTTGGATTTGGATCTCTTGTATATAGATGAGAGACATACAGCTGTGGGAAAAGAAATAAGAGACCACTGCATTTTTTTCTGGAATCAGCATGTATTACAACCATTCCATTCCAGCGTCTCTTGAATTCCAACACAAACACAAAGCTGAGCTACTTCAGTTCTTGCACCAGGAGTGGAATAAAGTCACCCAAGAACAATGTAAAAGACTTGTGGAGAGCATGCCAAGACCCATGAAAGCTGTGATTAAAAATAAGGCTTATTGCACCAAATATTGATTTCTGAACTCTTCTTAAGTGTAAACATTAGTATTATGTGCATTGTTTGAGGTCTGAAAACATGTATCTTTTTGTTATTTTGACCATTGTCATTTTCTGCAAATAAATGCTCTAAACGATAATATTTTATTTGGAATTTGGGGGAAATGTTGTCAGTAGTTTATAGACTCAAACAAAAATGTTCCTTTTGCCCAAACATACATATAAGTATTAAAATCAGAAAAAACGATAATTTTACAGTGGTCACTTATTTTTTCCAGAGCTGTATTTCCATTACTATATTTCTATATACATACACATTAAATAATTATGCCTTATTTGACACCAGTCTCTTTGCTACTTAGTTTGAATTTATTATTACCATTAATATTTTTGCTCTTTATTATTATAATATTGTGTGATGTGTGAGCTACTGTGTCCAAATCATTTCCCTTGTGGATCAGTAAAGTTTGTCTAAGTCTAAGTCTAAGCTCTATAACAGGGTTGAATAATGAGAAATGTATGTGACACTCAATAACTGTTCAGAATCTACAAATATACGGTTATAATAAAAATGTACATTTTTATTTACTTTTAAAACTGTGCCAATATAAACCAAGACCAATGCAAAATTAGAAGCAGTTCCAGTTGCTAATTGTCTTAATGCAAATCTCAAAGACTCCTACTTTTTATATAGTCATCAGCTCATCAAATCACTCAAAACAGAACAAAACAGTTAATATGTTAACATCAATGTCAAATTAACATGATGACATAAGAAATATAAGAATTTCTTACATTTAATTTGCTTATATATAAGTTTGCTATATTTTTGAATGTCTTAATAGAGATCATTAGTGTTCAGTGACGTGCGGTGAGGTTTCCAGCTGGTGAGGCAAAGTGCAGTAGGCTCAATATTGATGGGCTCTAAACTGCTTATATTTTCTTTACAAACACATAAGAATCACCTTTACTAATAAAAGCATTTGGTTTATAAACAAAAGGGGGAAAAAAAACTCTAATGAAGTCTTGAACTCCAACTGTCCACACTAAAGATTACAGATTAACCAACTGAGCTAAATTCCGTTATAGCATGGATAAATTGGTTGTTCACATAATCTTACTGCAAATAATCTGTGGACAGAATTGCCACATTAGGACTATAGATAATGTGTTTACTAATGATTTCTTTAGTTGTAAAAAGGCTAATTTAAACAGTGCAGTGAAATGTGACACCATCTAGTTTAAACTTCTAGTCCATGTTTGTGTAGTAAATGTGCAGACGCCCCCCACAGAGACAAAGACAGAGACGAGAGGCCAGCCTCACCTCGGCTCTGGTCAAAAGCTGTTTAATGTTAGATTAACTCACTAAATGTGCTTCATCATGCACAAGATTATTTGTCTTGATGATAAGAAGACAAAGCACTTGAAAACAGTTCATATATAAGTTATTTGATAAGTTTAAATCGAGAAACAGTGAGAGAGCGCGCTGAATTAACACGCCCTGTGCAGTATATCGGCAAGTACTGGGACATTTAGCTTTTTTAAACCACAGAACTCCCCACAAATCACAAGAAATCACCAATAATATGGTAAATAACGAGGTATATATATATATATAAAGCAAGTATTTCGTATTGATACTGAGCAGATTTTTTTATCCCCCAAATGACAGGTGCCTCACCTGCCGCCCCTGACCGCACGTCACTGTTGGTGTTGTTGTGCAACATTATGGCTTGGACACATCATGTACAGCACCAATAAACTTCATTATCTGTATTCTCAAGAGAAAGCCTCCCAGTACCCCCCTCCCCAACACACACACACACACACACACACACACACACACACACACACACACACACACACACACACACACACACACACACAGCAGGTCAAAACAGACTGAGATGGATGGAGAGAGACAGTCTCTCCTTGCCTTCCTTCCTTAAAGGACAATTACGTTGAGTGATTGATATTCAGACTGACCTCATCTTCATCAGCCTGAAAACAATTCTCCACAAAGAGGAGAAGATGGAGTGAGAGGTGGTTAAAGAAGCCACTGCTGCTGATTTGGAAAAAGGTTATATGTAGTTTAGATTCATTTGTCAAAGGCTTGTGTGGGAAAGTAATGGAAGACATCAACTATGCACACCTACATCTGCTGATCCAATGACAGGGAATACATGGCGTTCCCAATTATAAAGAGGACAGCAATGTCAGGGTTGTAGTTCGTAACTCCATCTAGTGGTACAAAGAATTACAGAGTTTCTACAGCGAATAAAAAGATGGAGCAATGGTCAGAAAATTAGTTTATACTTTTTAACACTAAGAGTTTGAGTCTACTATTGCAACTGTATCATATCATATCATTAAACTTCCAAAGAGACACCATCATCCCAGTTACAGGTTAGATCTGTAGAGAAATTACCCCACTCATAGCAAAAATACAGCAACTTTTATATTTGAATAAATGTAAAGTAGATAAGGTAAAGTAATAAAAATAGATTTCAGGCAACGTAATAAAGTCCCCATGGAGACAAGTAGGCAGACCCCCAAATGGCACCTTTAACAATAAACAAATCAGGATTGTGCATCATGTGTGTAGGTTCAAAAATCACTAGAAAAAAAAAAGAAAACAGACGCCACGTGTGAAGCGTCATGCAGCTCACAATCTGACTTTGCAGTGACACTTCTCCTGTCCAGACAGACATGGGGAGTCGAATGGGTCAGTCTTTTAATAGGATGGAGCTTTGTTAAATCACCAATGACTAACACTGCCATCATTGCTCTGAGCGTGTGAGGCAACAGGAGGTAGAAACCAGCATGGGTTTTCCCTTCTAAGAATGACACCAATATGGCTCTGCGCAGATTCTCATACGCCTTTTCTCTCTCGTTCACACATATTGGCTCCCAGACTTGTTCTTGTTTAGATATTTGGAATGGGGCGCGCAGACGTCTCACCTGTGGAGCTCTGCATGTCTCTACCGCCTGTTCCTTTGTAGTCACCACAGAGACGCTGTAACTAACAGGCCCCATCTCTCACACAAGCTCCACACGCATTCCTCTTCAGGGCTTGTGCTTTACTAGGAAACTTTCATCTCTCACACACAAATAAAGAGATCCGCACGACTGGTTTAAAAATTTAGACTGTTGGGATATCATACAGGATCTGTCTTTGCACACACTGCCGCTGTACTGTAAGCAATCTGTAGCTAGATCAGACAACAGAAGTAAAAACATATTGATTTTAGAAAATTCATGGATGATATTGAGAAAAATAACACTGGTCTACAAATGTTTGGACTCGATCTGCTTCAGAGATAAAAGTGGCTAAATCTCATTTATATTGATAAGATGAACTGAAAATCAATTGATAACCGTGCTGGTTAGCTAATGCATTCAAGATATTTAATGATATTGTTTTACATCAAAATCCCATCTGTTTATGCAATAGATTTAGGCATTTGTGCTTAAAAATAAAATTTATATTTTGAAAATATTTAACCTGCACTTCTTTATCTGTCAAGAAATACACAAGAAATATCAAGACATCAGGTGCACACAATATCGAGGCATCTCTTTTATGTGAAATCAAAAAATATTTTATATTAAAACTCTAGACATATTAAAATGAATGTATTGGAATGTGCAGACAGGCTTTCAGATAGAACTGGTTGCTTGTAGACACACTGTACCTTCTGATAAACTACAGGTTTTGCCTTATTTTGCATAAAATTCCTATTTTGATCCAATACTATATCTTCGAAAATATAGCCAATCAGCACTTCTGACTTACTTTTTCTTTATTAGTGACGTAAACCAAGAAAAATTTCACAACTTTTGTTCCAAAAGCATTTTGCTTGTAGACCAGTGAAATAGTTGTTTTTTAGGGATTATCTTAGTAACGATAATCAAATCATATCTTTGCAATTCATCAGACGATCAATATTCTATTAAATGACCATTAAAAATTACAATTTTTAAAGATGCACTGTGAAACCTTGGTTGGGGGTGCATCACTTTCTCAGGGCTCTCAAGTCTCACGCATTGAGAGTGTGACACACGCAATTCGACGCAATTCACACGCTCACACGCCACATGCCCCCCCGACCCCGCTCAAAACCTGAGAGCCCTGCTTTCTTGTTTCTATGGAAGCAGGTCTACCTTACATGTATTCAATTACAAGTGGTTCTATAGTTCAAAAACACAGAGAAAAACAGGCATCCTGGCTGTGAACGGCTTTGCCTCTCCACAGATCTGACCTATAATTTGGTCTGGTTCGGTCACTGTGAAGATATAAAGGTTTAATGCCATACTGTGAAACATTCCAGACAAAGCAATAACATCTCCATGAAGAAAAGACAGACCCTCCATCAGAAAAGTTACACAATGCACCTTTAAATATAATGTACAATTGTTGCTGTTATTATTTTTTTTTCAGTATCCCATTCTTTGAGACCACTTTGAGTCACACCCACCAATCAAGACAAACCCGCAACCCAAAACATACTAAATCCTACATCCCAAGTAGTCCTAGCTAAAGATCTGGATGGGTGCTGTCTTTGGTTGCCCGTTCTTCCTGACAAGTTACCACAGCAATACTGAAGGACGGGTCAAATGCAGAGGCCAAATTTCCCTAAAGGGATATCACGCAAAATACATTATATTTTTATTGCCATTTTATACAAGTTTACTGTACTTTTGCTATGGGTATATGCGATGTTTTAGTCATTGTGTTTATTGTCTTGTTTATCAGATGTTTTATGTTCACTGTGGGCCTAGGGAGCACTGCAATTTTAAATCCTGTGTGTGCAACCTGTACAGATGTTTTTTGACAATAAAGCTGACTTTGAACTTTGACTTTTGAGCTTTGATTAGAACAGTCAGACACTTAACTATCTCATTAGACATTATGTTCTATATAGGGTCATGTTCTATATAGTTAATGCACATAAAATACTAGGTTATGTATAGTTATAATGGTGCAGTGGTATATTTCACTGGAAAGTCACTTGACAAACTTTCATAAATAAATAAATACTTTTGGACATCTCTTGACTTTAAATATAATTGGCATGATTCTGCGTGTGCATCAATCGCATATGTTCTATGCCTGTCTGTAGTTTAGCGCCTTAAGATGCTAAAGCATGCTGGAGGCTCATTATAGCTGTGGAAATGTCACACGTCTATTGGCTCCAACCTGTTAATGCTGACACCCGCGGAGAACCTTTTCCTGTGCAGTGTGAATGCCCCCTTGTTACACGGAAATACAAGCACCACTCACTAATTGATTATGTACTGATGGAGCATAAGAAATATATGGATATGTATAAAGACATGTAAAAAGACAGTGTGCTTGTGCGAAGGCAGGAGAGGTGGCAGGAGGCTGGGGAGCAGATTGGCAGAGGAGAAAAGATTGGGCAGGTGATGGAGATGCGGAGTGACAGGAGTGCTTCGCCTGTCCATCCGGTGCCACCCGAGTGATGGTGGGGTAGCCATGGAATGCCCCAGGACATGCTAACCCACTCAAAAACACACTCACAAATGCACACATGAGAACACGGGACCAACGCAAAGGCTTGCAATTCTCTGCACAAACTGTCATCTCACGCTATGAAGGACGCTTGAAGATTTGCCCCATAACTAGCAGTAGTTGATATTTAACCTGTTAATGTGTCAACTACTACTACTACTACTACTACTACTACTACTACTACTACTACTACTACTACTAATACTACTACTAAACCATGATATGTCTTTTTTAATGAATTTAAAACTGTACTATTTAGTTAACTCTATGCACATTTCAGCATTTGTACTTCTAAAGATGCTATTGAAGCCTTCAGTAAAGAGCCAAAATGCATTTTTCAGTCTACTATAAATACTAATCCAGTCATGTCTGAAAATATAAAGCAGAAAACCTTATCATTCATGCAGCAGGCACTAAACAAGACACGGTGACTGTCAGTAGTGTTTTGTAATGATAACTGTGTGTGGAAGTAATGAAATATTACGGCTCTTTCTCATGGATCCAAACTATAGTGTAGGCCGGGTACGCTGAGAACAGACTAAACAGGAGGAGACTATAGATTATATTTAACCACTATGTGCAGTGAAAAGAAAAGCCTACTCCTCAGCGTGATTTTGAGGTTGTGTTTTGGGGTGTGTGGGTGAGTGTGACTGAGGGAGACCTAAAAGGATTTGAGTGATTATGGCGCTGTTGTTGAATCTGAATAGACACTGGAGGTGGCGCTGAGGCTACAATAAACCAGGCTACAGTTAGGGGGAGCCAGTATATGATGGTTATGTTATAGGATGATATGAACTCTTTGTGCCAGTCCCAAGCCCACATAAATGGAGAGGAAACATTGCCAATTGCAAAACCCAGAGACCCTATACTTTGTTAGTATATACATTTTAAGACAAAAAATAATATACATTTTCCCAAATGAATGTATACAGTACTGAGTACACTACACATTATATCTGTGTAATCCCTCAGTCATCCAGGTAGGATCCGCATCAAAAGAGAAATTAAATTCTGTCAACTGGACAAAAGTTTAGCGGCTCATCCAAGCTGCTTCTTCAGTTCTGAATTTCTCTTTTGCTACACTAGTTATTATAAGTACTTCCAATTACATTTTAAAATAGTCATTTGACATCTTAAGAATCAAAGACTATATCTATTACATTCGCATGTTGTTTTGAACTTGCTTCTATATACTGGAATGGAAGCTCATTAAAACTGGAAATGTCAGATTTTTATTGGTCCCAACGTGCAGCTAGGGGGCGCCACCCCCTGCCAAGATCATTAATCATACCCCATCAAAAAAGCTGACCTCTGTGCTGTGGGTGCTGCCCTGGTGACCACCTACTGCATGGGAACATACGCAAGCACATGATCAATCACTATGAAAGAACACTAGGCCTGCTCAGACAATGTTATTTTCCCATTATCCTCTCCAAATTACAGACCAATGTCACAACTATTACTTGGAGGTCATGTGGCAAAATGGGAGAGTTCCTCTAACAGTACTGAGTATAAGGGGCCATGGTTCTCCTGCATCGCCATCGCACTGACGCTACAGGAGAGCTGCACACATTTACTCAGTATGGTTGCCATGGTGGGTATACTCCAGAGGGCCCACACCACTTACAGCCAACCACACACACATTTTCTCAGCAGTCTCTTCCTCTTTTCTCTACACAAGACAGTGAAAGAACATATAATTTTCCCAAACACCTTAAATGGTTTCGATGTCCAACAGCTACAGTTAGGGAACTTTTAATTAGAGAGAAATGCAAACAATGAGAGCATTATTTTGTGCATAGAATCTCAACATTTTAAAATCAACTGTGTTATCAGAGGGTGTTATTTCCACAGGTAAATCTGAACAGAAATTAAAAGAACAAAAACATATAAACATATAACACAGAATCTGTGCCAAGACAAAAGCTGGACTGAGACAAGTACCAAAACGGCGCTGGACTAAAGATTGTTTTGGAAGACTAAAGACAAGTGCTGGTCAATAGCATCTTGAGAAGGTTTGTGATAAGTTTAGTCTGCCTTCTGCACATAAATCCTTATAATCAAAATCCTTTGTTTTTCATTATATTTTATTGTATTATAATTTATTATATTTTATTACATATTTTTTATTATATTGTTTTACTTTTCCGCCTGCAGTTTTTGCAACACTTTTTTACCATGTACTATTATTGCATGCTATTAGTATTTAGTATTAGTATTAGTATTAGGCCTGAGCCTTTCTGTGTGGAGTTTGCATGTTCTCCCCGTGTCTGGGTGGGTTTCCTCCGGGCACTCCGGTTTCCCCCACCAACCCAAAACATGCACAATAGGTACCTCCAGCTTAGGTCCTGACCAAGCCGAAGCAAGAAGATCATGGAGTTGGTCCCCGGGCGCCCTAATGTGTGTGCTGCCCACTGCTCCTAATATATGTGTATATATATATATAGGATGGGTAAAAATGCAGAGAAGAATTTCTCCAGTGTGAGATCAATAAAGTCACTTCTTCTTCTTCTTCTTCTTGATTATCTTAGCGAGTCAGCAGTTCTTCTGATCCTAAGCATTTCATTGCATTGCTGACCTTGTGTTGATCCTGCATATGACAAATAAACAATCTTGAATCTTGAATAAAACAATTAGTTGATCAATAAAAATGTGGTAAAGTGTGATAAACATGGATTAAACTAAAACCAAGTTACAGATGGTATTCAATTCTACCAGGACAAACCATACTTTACCAGAAAGGAGGCTACCACTTCAGAAAATATGAGTTGTTCTGAAACTCATCTAAATTAGAAATAAACCAGGATTAAACTAGAACGTACGTTTACTGTAAGAGAAAAAACATTTGTATTTACATTTTTCTAACCACTGTCTACAGCGAATAACCAAAGAGCACATTTAAGCATTTTTGTGTCTCTTCTTCTATTGTTGTGGTCTTCCGGCACTGTGGACTTGTTGACATGTCTGTCCCTCCGTGAGGCTGCTGCGTGTTGTCATGTTGTGAATAGGTGAGCGTACAGTGGGATGAGTGTTTGGAGCCGGGGCCATTTAAATGCCAGTAATTACAGCAGAAGATGAGCTGCATTCCTTCCCGAGGGCAGGCTGATTACAGGGCTCCTCTCCCGGGCCCCTGTCATTACCACTACCCCCCCCCTCTCTCTCTCTCTCTCTTACCTCCCTCTCTTACCCCCCTCCTGCCCCAGTCTGTCCCACTGTACTGGTAAAGCCCACCCCACCTCTTTCTCTCTCTCCTCTGACTCACCCCTCCACAAACTTTGCCTCAACCGGTCACTCCTATGTCACTCATTCTTCTTAAAGTAAATTGCTACTTACTCAACTCAAACATTTGTACAAACTTTAGGTAAACAAAAGAGGAAAGATTTATAATGAGACTTAAAAAGTTAAGGAGTTTCACAAGAGATTCAAAAGTTCAACAAGCATTATTTGCTGGATACAATATGTTTTTTTTTTTCTGGAATGTATGTAAAATATAGATAGATTTTTTAAAACCTATACTTTAAATTTGAAAAATATTAAAGAGTCCATTTGACTTTGATGAATTGTCGAAATTGTAGCAAAACATATACCACTGAAGTAGCAGTAGTAGTGGCAACTCAGCTGTAGTAGTAGTAATAATAAAAGGCCAGTTAATTATTAATATTGACTTATGGTTCAATATATAAAACATGTATAATATATTTTTGGACTTAATATTTATTGCGTGTACATTTTTTACAATAGTGGAGAGATTTTTTGCAATTTCTTGTTGTAATACAGAAAGATTTGAGCTGTAGAGGGTTGAATACATAACTTCTCTGTCTAATTATTGCGTCATCCTTTTAACGATACTGCCTATTAACGGGGTATTGTGATTATGGTTGCTTTATTTTAATTCTAATTAGTCTCACAAAGTAGTCAATATCATCGTTAATCGCAGTATTTGTCTGTAGCAATTTATTGTGGTTCAAAATTTGATATAAAAGATATAACTGAGGCTATTAACTTGTACTTTCTGCTTTGGTTTAAGATTAAGCCTTTATTGGTCTCACACACAATGACACACAGTGACACACGGGAGAAATTTGACTTCTGCATTTGACCCATCCTTTTTCAGGAGCAGTGAGCAGCCATCTTTCAGCGCCCGGGGGGCAGTACCGTGAAGGGTCTTGCCCAAGGACCCACACTGGTTAGCTCATTGCCGGGGGGGATTTGAACCCACAACCCCCGGGGGGAAAGTCAGTGACTTACCAGTTGAGCTAACCAGCCGGTTTGACTGTGTTACCCTACCTCCGCTCATTCTACTTTCTGAATCAACCATAAATCAAAGGCCTTCTAAATGGACTTAGCTACATTTGCTAATTAGATTGAAATCGCAACTGATAATCTACTACTAAAGCCAATGTAACATTCGAAGCCATTTGGTGAAGAGGTTTAAAGATTTCGTAACCAAATAGGACTTAATGGGCGCCAGGCTTCTTCCCGCTGTCAGCACTAAGTAAACAGCATTGAAACTAAACGCATTAGTGTCTAGTTAAAGTGGACTGCTTCTCCTACTAAGTGTATTTTTGTCTGCTTTCCCAGTGGCCTCTCTGTGTTTTTCTCTGTGTAGCTGAGTGAGTGACAGCTTTTGCCCTACAGGTAAGCACTACTGGCTTCTTCTCCCTCGGACACACAAACAGAAAAAGGACTAGTTGACAGACACGGAGGGTGTGGTGCCACTTATGGTCCTTAGACATTGACAAAACCAGAACGTCCACCTCCATATGGTTCCAGTGAGACTAGAGAGAGACAAGCTAATTATATGTTATATCTCCACAAACACCTTAAATTGTCGCAATGGCCAAGAGTCGCCTTCAAGATAGTCTTTCATTTGTCGTGAATGCAAACAACGTGAGCATCAGTTTGTGTGTTTGTGCGAGATCCAATTGTGTGGGAAAATAGTCCCCTTTGGAGAGTGGTTAAAGAATGTGTGAGAATGATGGCCCTTAAAGAAATAAGGCTTTTATATTTTCTGGAAGGTTAACTTTAGCAACCAAATTTTAAATCACAAATAACTGGCTGTTCACACTGACACATCACATCAGAATTGGGACTGTACTGAGACTAAGCCAGGAACTAAACCAGGACTAGAACTGGACAAAACCAAATCTAAATCAAGACTTCACTGGGCTATATCCAAACCAGTGACCATGCCCTCAATGCTCGACTAGAAAGTAGTAGTCACTTTAGCTTAACCCAATTTTACAGTGCAAACAACCACTGTATAAATAGTAACAGTAATTTTTCAATACAGTATTTTCCCCCCAATTAATAAAATTAACTTAAATGTACTCTAAATACACTTTATGGATTACACTAGAGATCAACCGTTATGGTTTGGCCAACACCGATTGTTTAACATACAGAGCAATCGATGGACAATAATATTTATGCAAAATAAGGCAACCGTAGTTTTTCAGAAGGTACAGTGTGTCTACAAGCAACCAGTTCTATCTGAAAGCCTGTCTGCACATTCCAATACATTCATTTTAATATAGCTAGAGTTTTAACATATATCAATATATATAATATATTATTATTATATCATTACATATCTTGAATACATGAGTTAACCAGCAGCATCATCAGTATTATCAGTAGATTTTCATTTAGCCACTTTTATCTCGGAAGCAGATCGAGTCCAAAAATTTGTAGACCAGTAGACCTTAAGAATAAGAATTGGATAGTCACATTTTGTGCAGCTCTTTCTCTTAAAGGTCCCATGGCATGAAATTTTCACTTTCTGAGGTTTTTGAACGTTAATGTGAGCTCCCCTACCCTGTTTAGGCCCCCCCCCCATGGCTAAAAGTTGCGAAATGTCTAAACTGAGCATTTGCGATCCTTTTCTGCGTTACACAAAACCAGTGTTCAAACGGGCGAGTTCAGACAAGGCACCTTATTGACGTCAGATCGGCAAATGCAGCTCCAGCCCCTCCCTCTGTCTCCGCTCAGCATCCCTGTATATCCCGCCCATAGAGTTTGGACTGTGAATGCGCTACGCAATGCGAAATGCGTTTTTTTATTTGCCTGGAGGCACGTCCGAGTGTTTCTAGGCTCGCAAGTCCCTTACCCGACCCTCTGGACCTCTGAAATACCAGTGGTTTAATTTTATTTTATGTGGAAATGTGTTTATTTTTCAATGGAACGCTTGAAATCTCTCCCCCCCGTGCAAAAACAAGGAAATGGATCAGCTGAGAGCTAGAGCCGAGAGCGGAGACTTTGGCCACGCCCCCACCCTCTATTATTGGCCAGCTTTTTTCTCCTCATTTGCATTCAAGCAACAACTCCCATTATGACCTGTTCTGAGGGAGAAAAATTACTCTTTCTCATCTTCTTAGGTTCAAATTTTCATTGGTTCCCTGGTCAATTAAACTACTGAATAGTCGGTCTTAGCGGGTGTGTGTATGTGTGTGTGTGGGGATGCAACTTTTCTGTAGGGTTTTTATGTGTTTTTATGAGTGTGTGTGTGTTTTAAACAGGTTTTACTAACAATGGCAGTCTTTTTATATGTTGCATGTTTCCTTTGTTCATGTGTTATACATGTTTTTTATGTGTCTGTCTGCTGTGCTGTTTTTAGTGTTTATTATAAATCACACTCTCTCATGTCCAAGCAAAATTTCTCTCCTGAAGAGACAATAAAGGCTTATCTTATCTTATCTTCTCTCTGTTTCTCACTCTGTGAGTGTTGATTTTGAAGAAGGATTCATTTACAGTATTAGGGAACCATTAAGGAGCCATATAAAAGCATCAAGAAGTACCATGTCATGGGATCTTTAAAGTGTTAATGTATTGTTTGATTTTTAAGACAATATGCTAAAAAGTCTAAATATCTGCCAGATCTATTTCTGCATTTTGTGAATTGACTATGTCTGTCACATGAGTCCATTATAAGTTTACTTTCAACAAATCAATCTGAGCACCAGATCTTCACATGACAAAAGTGATGTACAGTGGAGGAGCCACGTGGTGTCACAACAGACTGTACGTGTGCACCATTATTTGATATGACACATCGGTCCTTGGAGACAGGAAGACATGCTGGATCAAACTTCTTATACAAACCAGTGCAAACACTTAGAGCAGGTGATAATGAAGAGATGGAGAGGGGGTGTTGATGTATCAGGCGTTTAAATAGCTGAGGACATAAAAAAAGACTCAATTTGTGATGCCAAACTTTTCACTCAAAGGACTACAACAAAAGTCAATATCTTCAATGAGCTAAGACAACACACAACCAGGGCTGACAAAATTGTATTCACTGTTTTAAATAACAAACTTCACCATTGTTATTTGCTGGGCTACAAGTGAAGAAACTGTTTCAAAAATGGAATAAAAAATAACAATCAGCCCAACTATTAAAATCTGAGTTTGAATCACAACCCAAGAGATCCCTGACAAGAGTGTTCAAATGCAACCGTAAAGGATGCTTCAAAACTACTGACCCTGACCCCTTTTATCCACTGGAGAGGACAGAATAGTTCATCATCACATTGTTTTACATGTGCTCTACTGTGAATTTTTCGAAATGGCTGCCCTTATTAAGCTGATTGAATGTCCTGTCCAAAATATCTTCTCTTGTCTAGAAGAATCTTGTTGTACCTGTAGCTCTGAAATAAATGAGATTCCTGGACTAGTTTACCAGTTCATACTTCAGTCTTCTCTTAAATGTTAATGGTCCTGGAGTAGTTTACAATGTTCAGTCTGAAGAGAATACTACTTTTTAAACTTGTATAACATATCTAATCAAAATCTTGTACGAAAAATACCCATTTGATTTTGACTGACAATGAAATTTTTAGAAGATAACAATGAATTTGAAATCTTGTATTTATGGAAATTAGAATTAATGAATTTTGATTGTTTTAATGTTTAATGATGAATTGGATAGTGGTTATTTTAAGGAGACACTGTTAAGTGTCTAAGTCTAATCATGAAATGTTGTAGCTGGAGTTGATCTAATGTGAATACTGTAGTTTCTTTAATGGATATTGTATTGGACTGCGGATGGAAAGCTTGTAGCTAAATCTGGCACAGAGCATCTTTTCTCACTGAGATGAATGTTTTGAATGAATGAGATGAGTGTTTTCTGTGTGTCCTTGTTTTAAATGAATAAATAAATAAATAAAATATTAATTTGATAGATTTTTTCAAAACTGTGCAGCCCTAGCAACCACATTAGCCTTTTCAATTAGAAAGAACAGTGCTGTGAGTCATGTTCTCAAACAATTAACAGAAAATATTTTTTATACTAGCCAAGTGTTCCATGACTACCCCCCCCCCCCAAAAAAAAAAGAAAAAAAGAGCCATCACAAATTCTACAAGTGCCTAGCTACCATGTGAAAAAGCATGGCTTTAGATGAAACACAAGGACAGAAAAAATAAAATAAAATAAATAAAAATGAAGATTTGAAGATTTAGATTTTACCTAAAATCATAAACACAAAGTAGCTTTATATTGTCTCTAATGATAACTACAACTGTCTCTTCTGACAGGTACATCCCTGTAGTTGGTTAAATCCACCTGTCACTCACAGCAAAACAGACCAATAAGAGGGATAATCATAATTACATTTTTATTATCACCAGTCCTGGTAGTAGCAATGGAAGAGCGAGTACAGACTCCTGGGTACAAACTTGTGGGTGCAGAATTGTTGGTGCAGACTCGTGGGTGCAGACTTGTGGGTGCAGACTCGCGGGTGCAGACTCGCGGGTGCAGACTCGTGGGTGCAGACTCGCGGGTGTAGACTTCCGGGTGCAGACTTGTGGGTGCATACTTGCGGGTGCAGACTTGCGGGTGCAGACTCGCGGGTGCAGACTTGCGGGTGCAGACTCGCGGGTGCAGACTCGCGGGTGCAGACTCGTGGGTGCAGACTCGCGGGTGTAGACTTCCGGGTGCAGACTTGTGGGTGCATACTTGCGGGTGCAGACTTGCGGGTGCAGACTCGCGGGTGCAGACTTGCGGGTGCAGACTCGCGGGTGCAGACTCGCGGGTGCAGACTCGTGGGTGCAGACTCGCGGGTGTAGACTTCCGGGTGCAGACTTGTGGGTGCATACTTGCGGGTGCAGACTTGCGGGTGCAGACTCGCGGGTGCAGACTCGCGGGTGCAGACTCGCGGGTGCAGACTCGCGGGTGCAGACTCGCGGGTGCAGACTCGCGGTTGTAGACTTGCGGGTGCAGACTTGTGGGTGCAGACTTGAAGAATAGACTCGAGGAGGTCACAAGCACACAGCTCTCTCTCTCAGGTGGACTTGATGACATCACAGGAAATAAAGCTTGGGCTAATTTTATTTTAAAAAATATATACAAATATGCCAACTGGCTTCTTTGAGCGACTATTCAAATTTAGACCAAGATCAATTATTATGCTGTTAAATCATATTTTAAGAATTATAAAATAAAATATAAAACATAAATAAGAAAATTATGCTATAAAATACCCATCTTAGACTGTTTTAATGTATTCACTATTCAGATTCAGACACAAAGTTTATTTAAAAGTTTCTGGAGTACTGAAAAGCCGGCTGCATTTGTCCTCATATTTCATATAAGCAGCAAAACTATGTTTTATTCACCACATCTGCTAAGAAACAAAACAAAACAAAACAAAAAAACAAAGCCTATGCAGGTTTACTAGTCTATATGAAAAATGTGCTGCATTTGGGCAATTGCTACAAATAAAACCATTAGATCTGATCATTAAGTGCATTGATTTCCACACGTGCTGTATCTATTGGCTCCATGCACACGTGGCTGCTCTTTGAGGGTGGGGGAGAGGGCTACCAACGGAGGGTTGTGACCGATGTGAAGTGCATTGTGGGTAAAATATATTGTGCCGAGTACGGACAAGGCTTCTCCAATGGAGGTTCTCCTCCGGGGATTTCCAGCAGGCTTGCAGGACGCGAAAGATGACGTTTCACAAGTCTGCACAAGTACGAGGATTACAAAATGGCAATCAACTAATGTGTGAGGGAATAGGAGATTAATGATGAGGACAGAGAGGAAAACAAGAGGTAGATGTGGGAGACACTGGACCACTCTCTCGGTGTTGATCAAGTGTATGTGTGTGTGTGGGCGGTATTTATATCATTGCGGTAACTAAAATCTGTACACACACTTCTCATGTTATGGGGACCTGCCTTTCTTATGGGTACAATAATTAGACCCTACGATGTAAATTCTATATTATTAGATCAGCAACATGTTTTAAGTTAAAGTCTCCAGGAAATAAATAAGTCAATGCAATATCCTCAACACTGAATAGGACAAATATTGAATTGAGATTTTCCTGACAATCTTCATTATTTTTAATTGTAATTAGATTTGCAATTTATATTATGTTAATAATAGGATTCTGATCGCATTTGAAACGTGTCCAGAAGAACTGACAAAAAGACTGAAACATGAACTGACAAACGAATTTCAATTCAGGACATGTTAAAATGTTTGTGGAAGAAATGATGGTACCTCAAAAAGTTGTTACAAACTGTGTCTACTCAAATTCCGACTTCGATTTGATTCATCTTGCAGCCCTATTGAAAACCCAACGTGTGCTGCAGCCAGTGGCTCCGTTCGCTGTGATGGCCTCCACTATCACAGACGGTGGTGGTGGGGTAATATGTTGTGACAGTAGTTGATTCTTGTGACTAACTGCTTTGGCAGGAGAGCTCCTCTGTGATGCAAATGAACAGATGAGAGATTGACACCGAATCGGCGAGAAGAGAAACACTGTCAGGACCCACTACACTGCGTGACACTGAGATGCAACACAAAATATTATAAACACAAGTCACAGGACACATAAGGTGGGTTAAAAAGAGCGTTCAATTTGAGTGAAGACTGAAATATCGACTACTAAACTGATAAAAGAAAAAGACATTTCATAACATGTTTTTAAAAGCCTAAACTTCAAGGTTACCAAGTGATATGATCAGGATATTTAGTTGTTTGCACAAAATACTAAAATTTCAAACCATGACACAAGGAAAACTTGATAGCAATTTTGATATCAGTTACACCTATTAGATTCAGTCTTAATTAGTAGGCCTGTCACAATAAGTACTATATCGACTTATGGTTCTATATATCAAAGCTGAAACTATATATTTTGGGGTCAGTATGTCTTTGCACTACTGGGACATTATTGGTTATAATTTGACTATATGACAGGATTTCAGACATAAAAGGTATAAGGAATTAATTTATGACTAATTACAGATGCAAATTAAATCCTAGAGTTTCATTCTACTGTTCATTTATTGCAACTCATGATTTTTTTTTTACTATATTGTAGATTTAGAATAGTTTTTGTGGGTTAAATCTGCTTTAGGGGCACTGTGTCAGTGGCAATTTAGCAATATATTGAAAAATGTGTTATCGTGACAAGCCTATTAGTGTCTGTGTATCATTTGTTTCCAACTACCGTGGGTTTGCAGTGAAAATTATAATACTTCACTACAGTTTTCACTATAATTTCATTGCAACCATTCTCATTGTGATTTCGATACAATTATGACATATTTGCCACCCCAGCTAATAATCTAAAGTAGCATGTCCAGGATCACACCTCGCACAAACACAGAGCTGGCGTCACTCTGCTCCCTCATTGCGTCCCCTTGCATCAGAGAAATCCCAGAGAGCAGAACACAACAAGGCACATCAGCGCTGGAGGCTCGGCATGTGTCCCAGCCATGTGTGAGTGTGAGAAGAGTGTGAGTGTGGAGGGGAAAATATTCAATAAGTTACACATGCAGGTGGCAGTAAACAATATTTATAAACCTGAATGTAAATAACTGGAGAGAAGGTGTTATGTGTAACTTTGTCATAGACTCTAGCATACATTGAAATGTACTTCATTAGAGACAATGACGGAAATTTGCATTAATAACGTATAACCAATGTCTAACTAATATTCTGGTTGATTCTGGTTCAGCAAACTCCAGGTGAATATCACAAGTGAATCTACCACCTCCTGGATTGTTTTGGTCATGTTTTATTCATATTCTTACTTCCCATATTACAGTATGTATTGTTTATGTATAAGTAAAGGTACACTATGCAACTTTTCTGTAGGACGGTCTGCCACTTGCTTTCCGTCATAGAGATGATATTGCATTACCTAAAGTTTTGGTTACGCTGTATTCTTCAGCTTTGTTACCTGTGAGGAACACCTTATTGCCCAACAAAAGTCAAGTTTAAAGGGATAGTGCGTTGTTTTTTTTTACGTTAATCTGTATGGGTTTCCTTCTAAAAGTTACGTGTGTTGACACCGGCTTACCTCTGACAGTCTCAGCTGATCCCGGTTCGGCTCGCTTTCTCAAGCCCATGTAGGGAGGTCCGGTAGCTTCTCTGGAACATTAAATAAAGCTTGTTTTTCTTCTCAAAACAAAACATTTGTCCGAAAGGTGATATATTTGCGTCCCAAACAGTTGTCAACGAAACATCCAGCAGCAAATTTAGCGATCGCACATTGTGTCTGCCGACTCGTATCACGGCGCTCACGTTAGCGTATTAGCCTGTTCACTTGTAAACTTCCCCTTGCAGCGGACCGCATCTGCCGTACACTTCCGCTAAAGGTGAACAGGCTAATACGCTAACGTGAGCGTCATGATACGAGTCGGCAGACACAATATGCGATCGCTAAATTCGCTGCTGTCAGCACACATAACTTTTAGAAGGAAACCCATACAGATTAACATAAAAAAAAAACACTATCCCTTTAAAGAGACAGGAGGACCCTCTCACTTTTTACCTTGACTCTAATAAGCATGTAACAAAATTATTTTAATGACACTTCTGAAAGAGAACACATTTCGTTTTATTATGTGAACAAATTAATTGTAGTAAAATGAACTGAAAATTAAATATTCCAAAAACAGGGCATACTCTTAGCTTCTCAAGAATCAGGAATGATTCATTGTAAGCTTACACGATATAAATACAATGACTAATTTTCAGCAGATGACACGCTAGATACTGAGGATGACTGGTGTCCTGACTGTGTCTTACATATACATATAAACCATATTTAACACATGGTAGTAAATGTAGTCATCATGCTTAGATCATTTCATAAAAATAACAAGAATCTAGGAACTGGAAAAACCCACCTAAAAAGACAAAGCTTAAAGGAGAAATGCTTTTTTCCCTGGTATTAGTATTATAATATAAATATGTAGATCATTAATTACTATTGTAAAGTCATACATTTAATAGTAAATTCCTACATTTATGAATGTATCATAAATTACAATGTTGATCTAAAAGGTCTTACAGGTCCATTGATGACCTGTTCAAAATTGCAGAAGTGAGAAGCCCCTCCTTTTCAGAGTGGCGTTTCACCATAGCAAACATCAGATTGTCATTTGTGGTTTTATGGTTGAAAAATTGCGGTGACATTTTTTAACTCTATTGACCCAGAGTCTGAATTTTTTGTACAGGGAAGTAAGCTGAGGCAGGTAAAAACTGACCTTTTCTGAGCACTCAAGAGTCCAATGAAGGACATTACAGATTACACAAACATGCACAAACGACTCTGAATACAAGTTTATGATGATGGAACACCACTATAACACAGTATAAAAAAAGCCCAGATTACATTATTTTTTTTTAATCTATTATAATGATGTTTCCTCATCAAAAACATACTTGGAGTTGTGTTTCATTGGCACATGTTTAACACACAAACCCTGTATATTTAGGCGGAGTTCTTCTCTTCTCAGGTTCCACCTTGTGATGCCATGTTAACACTGAACTAAAGGTAAAATGAGCTGTTAACTTGTAAACTACCTCGGCGGAACAGTATTTTGAGCTTTGCAGATGTAAACAGACTAATAATAAAAGGTTACTCAAATATGTGTAAATGGAACAAAACACAGCTCTGGGTATGTTTTTGATGAAGTAAAAATATTGTAGCATGGCTTAAAACTCCCAGGAGTCAATTTTACCTAATATAGAACCTTTAAAATAGACCAAGTGTCGTTTGAGTGGGACAAGATGGAGAAGAAAAGATTAGGTCACTAATAGGCAGAAAATCCATGTCGGGACTGTGGGATGGCAAGGACTGATGGGGCGATAAGAGAGGAGGACAAATGGAGGAGTAAAAGAAGATAGAGGTGAGATCCTGCCCTGCCCTGTCTGTGTCTCATAAGCAAAGTCGTCTCGGGCACAAGCTAATGGACATTTTTATCCTTTTGATCTCCTCACTTTACCTTTTCTTCTGCTCCCAAAATAAATATCACAGCAAACTAGGCCAAGGAGATAATGCAAAGGAGCAGAGTATGCAGTTTCACTTCCAAATAACTTCTTATGAACTGTGAAATCTACCTGCTTTGAATGTTAGTTGAGTTAGTGCAGCACAGTATATACATCACAATGAATGATGCTGTTATAGTTCATAGAATCTTCTCTGAAAACAACCAAATATACTGTTTTTGAATTAAAAAATTCACCCCATACTTTTGACATTTAAAGGTGAACTATGTAACGTTTCTGGCGGAGGGTATTAGACTTGGTCATTTCCATAACAACAAGCATGTGGCTCCACCAAGCAAAGTTACAGGCCAGATCTATGGAGAGGTGAACCCACTCACAGTAAGAATGCATGTACAGCTCTGGAAAAAAATAAAGAGACCACGGCAAAATTATCATTTTTTTCTGATTTTACTACTCATAGGTATAACATATTAGCGTTTAGAGCATTTATTTGCAGAAAATGACAAATGGTCAAAATAACAAAAAAGATACATGTTTTCAGACCTCAAACAATGCAAAGAAACAAGATCAAATTCATTTTAAAACAACATAATACTAATGTTTACACTTAAGAAGAGTTCAGAAATCAGTATTTTGTGCAATAACCCTTATTTTTAATCACAGCTTTCATGCGTCTTGTCATGCTCTCCACAAGTGTTTCACATTGTTCTTGGGTGACTTTATTCCACTCCTGGTGCAAGAACTGAAGAAGCTCAGCTTTGTGTTTTTGTTGGAATTCAGCAGACGCTGGAATGGAATGGCTGTAATACATGTAGAGATGCTGATTTCAGAAAAAAATGCAGTGGTCTCTTATTTTTTTCCAGAGCTGTATATCAAGGTATTTTTGAGCAATAAAAACAACTTTAATTGAATGAATGCAAGATGGATACTTTTAATGGTGTACTATGGAACATTAAAGACAAAGCAATAACATCATCACAGAGACACGCAGGTGGCGGACCCTCCCACCAGAAAGTTACACAGTGCAACTTTAAAGATCCCATGACATGGTACTTCTTGATGCTTTTATATGGCTCCTTAATGGTTCCCTAATACTGTAAATGAATCCTTCTTCAAAATCAACACTCAGTGCATGAGAAACAGAGATAAGATGAGAAAGAGTCATAAATATCTCTCTCAAACTCTTTATTCTGGGCGTTGTTGCTTGAATGCAAATGAGGAGAAAAGAGATGGCCAATAGTAGAGGGTGGGGGCGTGGCCAAACTCTCCGCTCAGAGCTCAGACCCCACAGCTGATCCATTTCCTTGTTTTTGCACGGGGGAGAGATTTGAAGCGTTCCATTGAGAAATAAACACATTTCCACATAAAATAAAATTAAACCACTGCTGTTCAAAGGTCCAGAGGCTCAGATAAAGGACTTCCGAGCCTAGAAACACTCGGACGTGCCTCCAGGCAAATAAAAAAACGCATTTCGCATTGCCTAGCGCATTCGCGGTCCAAACTCTCTGGGTGTGATTTACAGAGACGCTGAGTACAGACAGATGGGGGTGGAACTGCATTTGCATTTCTTTTTTCGATCTGACGTCAATAAGGTGCCTTGTTCAAAATCGCCCGTTTGAGCTCCGATTTTTTGTAACGCAGAAAAGGATCGCAAATGCTCAGTTTAGACATTTCACAACTTTTAACCATGAGGGGGGGGGGGAGGGTAAACAGGGTAGGGGAGCTCACATTAACGTTCAAAAACCTCAGAAAGTGAAAATTTCATGCCATGGGACCTTTAAGAACATATTATGAAATGCATGTAATACTTGTTTTAGTTTAGCAGTTCATATTTCAGTCTTCTCTCAAATTTTGCTGAGCGTGTTTAAATCATCTTGATTTGAAAACGTTTAATGCAAATCTAATAGCAAAATACAAAAACAACAAGCAAACTCACAAAAATAGATTATATCCAAAAATGTGCAGGCCTAGTTTGAGTTATTGACCCCGTTTGCTATTTCTCCCTCAAACTGAACTATGATCTGTTTTGTTTTTTCAACTCAAGATGTTAAATAAATGTCTAAAGTGCTGTGAAAATGGGGGGAGTCACACATCAGAGGAAATGTGCAGTGTGGCGATAGGGTGAAATAACAGCGTGTGCAGGTGAAGTCGCTGCAGAAGCGACACATAAAAGATATAATTGCAGCATAAGCACAGCCCAGACTGGCACTTCAGCTCCGGACAAAGTTTCTAAATCAGGAAATGTGCCCGGCTCAATAATTATAGAGCAGCGCTATGGCATGAGAACCCACGCTGCATACATATTTGAGGTGGAAAAAGACTGGAAAGTTTACCTGAACCATCAATATTTATTTTGTACCTAAAAGTGCACAGTGTACCTTTTCAGGAGCAGGGTCCACCATTTGCTTGTCTCCATGGAGATATTATTTATTCAATTCCAGGTGTTTTTATTTTTCACAAATTACCTTGAAAAACATGCATGTTTACTTTGAGCAAAGTCGCCTCTCCATAGATCTGACTAATAACTTTGCTGGATCCCATTACCTGCTTCAATCCATGGGGAGAGATCATTTTAAGTAGTATGCATAAGTAGCTGTAGTTATATACTTTCTTGCTAATGTGAATTTTCAATTTTCAGTTAACTTTAGTATTTTTTTTCCTAATACATAACAATACAAGTTTTTATTATCTTCTTGTCTTTATATACCTAGTAGTAGAAGGAATCAAATTTTATGAGAGATTTTATGAATTAAATTAAAATACAATATTTTTTCCCAAGTATATTCTTAAAACCAACTGGTATTTTTACCTCTGTGTGACAAGCCTAGAAGCAATAACAACAACAAACATACAGCTCTGGAAAAAAATAAGAGACCACTGCATTTTTTTTTCTGAAATCAGCATCTCTACATGTATTACAGCCATTCCATTCCAGCGTCTGTTGAATTCCAACACAAACACAAAGCTGAGCTACTTCAGTTCTTGCACCAGGAGTGGAATAAAGTCACCCAAGAACAATGTGAAAGACTTGTGGAGAGCATGCCAAAAATAAAAGTTATTGCACCAAATATTGATTTCTAAACTCTTCTTAAGTGTAAACATTAGTATTATGTTGTTTTAAAATGAATTTGATCTTGTTTCTTTGCATGGTTTGAGGTCTGAATACATGGTATCTTTTTGTTATTTTGACCATTTGTCATTTTCTGCAAATAAATGCTCTAAACGATAATATTTTTATTTGGAATTTGGGGGAAATGTTGTCAGTAGTTTATAGACTCAAACAAAAATGTTCCTTTTGCCCAAACACAAACCTATAAGTAGTAAAGTCAGAAAAACTGATAATTTTGCAGTGGTCTCTTATTATTTTCCAGAGCTGTAGTTACAGATATCGTAAAAGGAGAAATTGAATCAAGTTTAAAGAAGTTAAAGCAGTGATTCTTAGAAGTGTGAATTTTACTTATAGTACATATATTTGAGATACACCGGTGACATGTCTGAACCCTGGGCTTCCTTTAGTGTCTGTTCTGCTACTTAAATGTAAATCCTGTTAGGTTTCAGGTCAAAATACTGGTTGCCTCCCTTGAGTGTTGAGTCAGCAGCCACACATCAATCATTCATGAGGCTGGCGTTCCTGGCTTATGGCAAACTTTAGTCCTGATCTCTCACTCCCAAGACAAAAACGCGCCCTTGACCTGAAATTTGTAAAAATGGAGAGACAGCATGCCACATCCTCCAGCTAGTATAAATAGACATGCAAGGAACAGGCAGTGTTCAAAATAATATACCCCAAGTTGGAGGAAAACTTGTCAACAAAATATGTTTCTCATTCTGGTGTTACCACAGTAAATACTTTTTTTTTTTTTTTTAAATTCAGGCAGTCATTCCCCTACATTTTATTTTTACCATTTGCATCGGATGCCCTTCCTTATACAACCTTTCCCATTTACTACATATGGTTTGCTAATGGGCCTGCTACTACTACTGTATTATTCAATGTATTTGTTTTTCTGTATTTTAATGTACCTCAGGAAGAATAGCAAGAGCTTGACTGCGCTAATGGGAATCCACAACAAATAAACAAATAATAATAAAATAACTACTGCTGCTACTACTACTACTACTGCTGCTACTACTACTACTGTGTTTTCTATTCAATTTCTGCTATTATAACTACAGCTACAATCCTTATTCGGCTCTCAGTTTCTGTTAGGCAACATAAATTATACACATTTGCACTTATTGTTTAAACATGAGTATTGCTTTAGCCCCCGTCGTGTAACTAGCTCTGGTTCAGGTAGGGGGCAGACTGGACTATAGTTTGATTATCCCACAGTCTCACAGTATGGCCTTTCATGTCACCATCTGTCTACTCTGCCCCTGGGCGTCTGGGCGCTGACACTCGCACTGCACTACTCATCCATCTTAAGCATCTCTTTAGTTTAAACACAAATATATTCTCTCCTGGTCTCTCATTTTTGCATATTGAGAAATATGAGTAGACTGAGCCAAAGGGGATTTTTGTGATAGACTGAACATAATACTGTGGAGCTGACGAGCTGAAAGGCGGCCAAAATGTAATAATGAATCAAGGGTGTCAGTGATGGAAGGGACTATGTACTTGAATGTGAAAACTTTTCTGAAGACATTTGACATATCGATGTGCCTCGGTTGCCTTGGGAACGCCTTGATTGCCCTGAAAGGGTATTGAAATCTGCATCTTTTATGACAGTTGCCTCAGTGACCCAGGCTTGGATAAGGTTAAACACTTCTAACACAGGAGTCTGATCTTATTGATTTAAAGGTGTATCATAGTGTAGCTTTTCTGGTGGAAACTCCGGAATGATCCATGGAATGTTTCACAGTATGGCATTAAGCCTTTCTATCTTCATGGAGACCAATCCAGTCTGTGGAGAGGCAATCCAGCTCATGCTCAGAATACCTGTTTTTCTAAGATTTTTTTAAGTCTCCTTGTAAGAATGCATGTTTTTCTAGGTGATCCAAAAAAGTTACGCAATGCACCTTTAATTCAAAGTCAAAGTGAAAGTGTACTTTATTGTCAGTTCACTATGCAACAGGCATTACACAGAGGACGGAAATTGCGTTCCACCAGACACTTAATGTGCAATTTAAACTAATAACAAAAACTTGCACACACACACACACACACACACACGCACGAACGAGCACAAATACACAGCTACACTCATGGACATGAAGTGTATACAGACATCAACAATACATATACATAAGACATACAGGTAAACATACGCTTCCAACAAGAAGGAAAGTTCGAGGTAGCTCTTCTTGGTAGCTGGTGTAGGTGAAAATGAAATGTGCAATATGTAAGGTGCAATAAGTGAAGGTGCAATTGGTAAAGTGCAAGAGTGCTGAAAGCAGCATGGACGTCAATGTGTGTAAGATTGTTTTTTGGATGTCAGTAACAATTATCAATAACAATAATAACATTCAACATTAAATATTTATTTACTTTTTGTTTTTAACACAGTACTATAGTTCAAGTAAGTTACTAAATATGTAAAACGTAATAGCAGTAGTACTAATAGTAGTATCAGATCCACTGATCCACTGACCTACACGTTGGCAGTGCAATTCCAGCTCCCACATGAGCTGCTGCTGTGTCCCTGGGCAAGACACTTAACCCACCTTGCCTCCAGTGTCTGCATACATTTATGAATGTGTGTGTGAATGGGTGAGTGGTACCTTGATGTAAAATGCTCGAGTGCCTGGAAGGTGTTTTAGTATTTAGTAGTAGTAGTAGAAATAGTAGTGAATCTTAAATCTCCTAGGGAATCCATTGCTGTAAAATAATTGTCTGCCTTCACTGCCCTACTCCAAAGTGCTCAGCGATAAAAACATGACTTTGCTGGAAAACCCAAATGACTTGTATTGTGGCCTTGCTGTCTAAACGCAGCTTCTATCCCAACGGCAGTGATTTACCAAATTAGATAGTTTTACGTTAACAAAGCATTAACCACTTCTAACAGGCTCCAATGTAAAAGCACCCAAAGCACAGAGCAACAGCAAGTTCACTTAAAGGTTACAGCTGTCATTACTCTCTCTTTAAAAGTACTACATAACCTTTAAGTCTGATTCTCTGCCTTTTCACCATTTTAATTAGAACATACAACATATTGTATTTGAGTTACTATAAATTCATCTTGCTCGATGTCACTGTGCATTACACTTTAATCAGTGTGTACTTTACGTAATAATCACAAACTATTAAAAAAACATAAACACATTTATTGTGTTATTTTATAGAAAAATGTTACTTAAGTTTATATGCTAGTAATTTGGTCTTAAAAGGTAGACTCTCTTTGATTCTTCTTATTGATTGTGGATTTTTTTTTAACCAATAAAGCCCATAATGACAATACTATAATTAACTGATTAATAATTACTCTCACAATTATTTGACAAACAAATTCCTTCCCTGTGCTAAGTTGTAACAAAATTGGAGCAACCTGAAATGGGAAATACTATTTTTTTTAAACAGTACATTTACATAAAAGGTCCCATATTAAGCTATTTTCTGATCTAAGTTATAATGTTGTTTCCTCATCACAAACTTACCTGGAGTTGTGTTTGTTTCATTCACACATTTAACACACAAACCCTGCATGTTAAGACTGAGGTCGTCTCTCAAACAGAAAACACTTAATTCCACCTTGTGATGTCATGTGGTAATACAGGATGTGCTCCGTTGTATTTTTAAACTCCATACACCTCCATTAGAATCATTTGGATAATTTCAACCCTGGAAGTGACCAAGGTAAAAAGTAAAAACTGTTAACTTGAAAACTACCACTTCATGACATCACAAGGTGGAGCAGAGCATTTTGAGCTTTGGAGATGTAGATGGACTAATAATAAAAAATTACTCTAACATGTGTGAATGAAACAAAACACAACTACAGGTATTTTTTTGAGGAAGCAACAACATTATAACATGTTTTAGTGCTCACAAGAGCCAAATTTGCATAAGATAGGACCTTTAAATGTTTTAAAAGATACATAGATTACAAACAACCCAAGGAACTAGAAGGGCTAACCACAAGCAAATTGTGCCCGGCCATGGAAAAACCAGTTACAAGTCGTCCCGGAGGCGTTTTGAGTTATTCACAGATTCTGAAAGTGTAGATTCTAAGCTTTCCAACGATGCCTTGAACATTTGAACATTTGAAGAATTTGTGGCCATTTGAAAGCAGCACATCTGAAAACAACGAGCTGAGAAAAGCCGCCTTAAAGATTCTCTAACTCCAGGCCTTCAGGGCTCATTTGCATGACATTAAGCTAAGCCCTCCCCCATCACTGACATTACTGTGGTGTGGTGTTTCAGGACAGGTCAGAATTAGAAGGTTAAAATGGAAATGCTTTTATAACAAAAATCCATATAATCATTCAAAAATTCAACAATACATAGGATAATATGGCTTCTTCATGATCTCAACTAGCACATTCTGCAAAAAAACGAAATTCACAAATTTTGGAAAAAAAAAAAATGCTTCAAACGCAATTTTCTCATTTTCACGAATTCCAACTTGTAGCGGGTTTTGTCATGGCGGGTCACAATTATGAACAGAAATCTCAAAATATTTTAAAGTCATTATCTCCTGGAAGGACAGCCAGCCATTCCCAAGAGTCTTGTCCCACTAACCTCCTCCCAAAGCATTATTTGTTTACTCCCGTCTGCCTCCTGTATACTTTATACTGCAGTGTGTGTGGCCTGACTAGAGACTGGATCCTCTCTGTCTCTCTTCTCTGCTCCTCTTCCTTGCCTCTGTCTCTCCGTCCCAGCTGAAACCATGGCAGCGCCGCTTGGTTTAAGAGGTTTGTGTATCCCATTAGGATGATGAAGAGGGCTTTCATCAGAGCACTCCCTCTGGCCAAGAGCTGACAGGAGATCTACCTCCACGAACATCAACACGAGACAGCAGCCAGCCCGCAGCGACAGGGCCCAACTCACCAAATCCTGCTCTTTGACACCACAGCACTACTTCTCACTGTGAACGAGGAAAATAAAAACTGCTTCTATGCAATGAATTCTTCTCTTTCAGAGTTTGACAAGCACTCCGGGATAGGGTGTAATATAATCCTTCACAAGTGCTTTAAATTTTTGTATTTTCTTACCTTGGTGTCTAAGCAAAATAAGAAAGAAAAATAGGTTGCAATGTGGCTTCATAATATTAAAAACTTGTTGCTTTAAGTATTGACAGTTGCCAAAACTATTAACACAAAATAGTATATACTAGTATATTGAATGAGAATAAGTTACAAAGCTGAAATCCATGTAAGAGAACAGTAACAGTAGTAGCAGTAGTTGAAGTATTTTAAAACTAAACATTTGAATAACTGCTTACTAAAATACCTTTGTTTTGAGTAGAATAGTTTACATTAGACCCCATTGCAAACACAATTCATGCATGCAAGGCTACATTCAGACTGCAGGGCTTAATGCTCAATTCGGATTTTTTTGCGAGGTCGTTCACATTTCCAATTAAATGGGACTTCTATATGATCTCCAGTGTGAACTTTAAACGCCACAAAAGTGTCCTGCATGCGCATAGGAGGACACGACGACGTCACACGCAGCGAGCATGCTCAGTGTTCAGTGTTCAGTAAATTTTTTTTAAGGAGGAGATTGAGAAGGACAAGGGTTTTGATGGATGTTTGGATGAACGCGATCTGGCCGTTCAGACTGAAGTCGCAAGTCAAAAGATCGGGTATGTATCGGTTTTAGGACCACATATCCAAGTGGCCTGGGTCGCATTTGAAAAAAATCTGATGTGTCGTTCAGACTGCTATTAAAAGATCAGATACAGGTCGCATAGGGGCTAAAAAAATCGGATTTGAGTCACTTCAGGCTGCAGTCTGAACATAGCCTTATTCATACTGATGCAACAATACAAACTGCTTATGTTCAAGGTTTTTTTTTTTTAATTCATCATGTTTTCCCCACAACTTTAGATGCATATTGTAGAGAGAAGTCAGACTTGCTATGATTTATTTTCTACTATGGAGGACTACTAATGGCGGTGGAGTCCAGATGGGCCAAGACATTTTTTAGGCGAAGAAGAACATGAGGACGAAGCAGAACAAAACGAGGACAGAGGGAAGATTGAAACGGCTCAAAAGAGAGACAGCGCAGATTGATAGAGACATAGGGCAGCAGAGAGCGGTGAAAGCAGTGTAACCTGATTCTTATGGTAGTCTGCATTGATTTCTATACAGTAAAAAGAAAAGATGGTCGCGTATATATATATGATAGATGACAGTGCATTAGCAGACATGTACTATATGGATTTGACTTAAGGTGAATTAGAGGTGTACAAAGGAGGACTGCTGAATACAGCTGAATGCTACATCAGCTAAAGATATTGCTGCCATTGTGATTAGCCATGGACATGTTTTCAAATTGGGATTAAGTTCAACAGAGCATATTTTAAACACATCCAAGAATATTAAGAAGAAGAAGAAGAAGTGAACTTTATGATCTCACACTGGAGAAATTCTTCTCTGCATTTTAACCCATCCTATATATATATACATATACAGTGCCGTGAAAAAGTATTTGCCCCCTTCCTGATTTCTGTGTTTTTTGCATATTTATCACTCAAAACATTGTCAGATCATCAAACCAATTTTAATATCACACAGAAACAACCCAAGGAAAGACAAAATTCAGTTTTTGAATGATGATTCCATTTATTAGTGCACAAAAAAAATCTAAACCTATCTGGCCCTATGTGAAAAAGTAATTGCCCCCCCTTGTTAAATCACAAACTAACTGTGACTAACCACAGTTTTGAGAAAACTTAGTTCAGTTCTACATGCCACACCCACACCTGATTGTCACCACCTGTGTTGAATCAAGAAATCACTTAAATAGTTCCTGTCAAACAAAGTGAAGTTGGCTACAACATCTCAAGAACAAACACATCATGCCACGATCCAAAGAAATTCAAGAACAAATGAGAAAAAAAGTGATAGAAGTCTATAATTCAGGAAAAGGTTACAAAGCCATTCCCAAAGCTCTGGGGCTCCAGCGAACCACTGTCAGAGCCATTATTCAAAAATGGAGGAAACTGGGAACAGTTGCAACCCTTCCCAGGAGTGGTCGACCAACTAAGATTACTCCAAGAGTGCGACGACGGCTCATTCAGGAAGTCACAAAGAACCTAGACGCACATCGAAAGAACTACAGGCCTCGTTGGCCTCAGTTAAGGTCAGTGTTCATGACTCCACCATTAGAAAAACACTGGCCAAAAATGGCATCCATGGAAGAGTTCCCAGGAGAAAACCACTGCTTTCACAAAAAAACACAAAGGCTCGTCTCACCTTTGCCAAAAAGCACCTTGATGACCCTCAAGACTTTTGGAGAAACATTTTGTGGACCGATGAGTCTAAAATTGAACTTTTTGGAAGGTCTGCAGCCCGTTTCATCTGGCGTAAAAATGGCACAGCATTTGATAAAAAGAACATGGTGCCCACAGTAAAGCATGGTGGTGGCAGTGTGATGGTCTGGGCCTGCTTTGCTGCCTCAGGACCAGGACAACTTGCTGTGATTGACGGAAAAATGAATTCTGCTGTTTACCAGAAGATCCTGAAGGAGAATGTCCGGCCATCAGTTCGTGCCCTCAAACTCAAGCGCTCTTGGATCATGCAACAGGACAATGATCCAAAACACACCAGCAAGTCCACCTCTGAATGGCTCAAAGAAAACAAAATTAAGGTTTTGGAGTGGCCAAGTCAAAGTCCGGATTTAAATCCGATTGAGATGCTGTGGTGTGACCTTAAACGGGCAGTTCATACAAGAAAACCCTCCAATATGGCAGAATTGAAACAATTCTGCATAGAAGAGTGGGCCAAAATCCCTCCCCAGCGGTGTGAAAGACTCATCACCAATTATCGCAAACGTTTGGTTACAGTTATTGCTGTCAAAGGAGGCTCAACTGGCTATTAGATTAAGGGGGCAATTACTTTTTCACATAGGGCCAGATAGGTTTAGATTTTTTTTGTGCACTAATAAATGGAATCATCATTCAAAAACTGAATTTTGTCTTTCCTTGGGTTGTTTCTGTGTGATATTAAAATTGGTTTGATGATCTGACAATGTTTTGAGTGATAAATATGCAAAAAACACAGAAATCAGGAAGGGGGCAAATACTTTTTCACGGCACTGTATTAGGAGCAGTGGGCAGCACACATTAGGGCGCCCGGGGACCATCTCCATGATCTTCTTGCTTCGGTTTGGTCAGGACCTAAGCTGGAGTACCTATGGTGCATGTTTTGGGTTGGTGGGGGAAACCGGAGTGCCCGGAGGAAACCCACCCAGACACGGGGAGAACATGCAAACTCCACACAGAAAGGCTCGGGCGACCCGGGGATCGAACCCAGACCATGCATGCAAACTCCACACAGAACACACACGGAAAGGTCTGGGCGACCCGGGGATCGAACCCGGAACCTTCTTGCTGTGAAGCAAGAGCGCTAACCACTCTGCTACCGTGCCGCAGGTTTATGCAGGTTTATGCAGGTTTAAATGCAGGTTTATCACATTTTCCCCTTATTGCATAAATAATTACAGCTTGTGTGGTCATTTCAATAGCAAATTTTAATTCCATTGTGATTCACTGTACTTACCTGGCCAGCCAAATGATATCTCTCTGTATTTCCTATACAGCGCGATACCATTTGGACACCCTCGCTCCACCCTCGCTCCTCCGGTTAACAACGGACTCCGCGATTCTGATTCGTTCAAAGATGGTGACGTCAGTGCACCCGCCTTTGCCCGCAACGTCCCTTCCATTCAGCTGTAAAATTGGCCTTAAATGACCTAAAACACATTGATTCCTTAAAACCACAGCAGCTGACAGCTCTAGAGGCCTTTCTTTTCAAAAAAGATGTTTTTGCATTGCTTCCTACCGGCTTGGTTCACGTCGCTGTCCGTTAACTGTTCTCTGATTGCTTCACTTAGCTGTCTGTCTAAGCGCAACGGCAGCGCATTCTGGACCAAGCGTTACCAGATTCGCCGCTGGTACAGCGATGAGTCATGGATTCTTCCAGGCAATCACTGTACAGCTCTCACTGAATATTTTGGTAACTTGCTATAAAATACTATGACATTAAAGCTGAATTAAAAGAATAATACAGTCTAGTTTCAAATGAGTTAAAGGTCCTATATTGGACAAAATTGATCTTTGTGAGCTTTTAGCCATGTTACAACGTTGCTACCTCATCAAAAAATACCTGGAGTTGTGTTTTGTTTCATTCACACATGTTGAGTAGTCTGTCTAGATTTCCAAAGCTCAAAATGCTCTTTTCCACCTTGTGATGTCATGTAGTTACCATGTTAAGAGCCAACTTTTACCTGGAATTATCCAAATGATACTAGTGAAGGTGTATGGAGTTTAAAAACACAGTGGAGCATTTCCTATATCACTACATGACATCACAAGGTGGAAGAGAGTGTTTTCTGTTTGAGAGAAGAACACAGCCTAAATATGCAGGGTTTGTGTGTTACGCATGTCTGAATGAAGAGGAAACATCATTATAACATACATAAACTGATAGATAAATGTTTTCCTTATTTTGTTTTATTCTGACAAACATTTATACATTTTGCAATCAACTACGGGTCTAGCAGGTTTTAAGACCCCATGTAGACATAGGGACATTTAGTTCTCTGCAGAGGACAGTATATAACCTGCGTAATTGAAGCCCTTGTGCACTGCTAATTGTGAACATTCAAAAAGCATTTCTGACTTGATTGTGATTATTCTTACAGCCAATCATTAGCACTGCCAGCATTATATATTTTAACACAATAATCCTTCTTTTCCATATGATTCCTTGAGCCAAAACAACTTATGTCCCTCCACCTGAATGTACAGTATGGGCACGCCCCATAGAAATGCCTGTTCAGCTCAGCCACTTAATCTACTCTTATGACAGTTATTAGCCTATGAAAACCCCAGTGTGGCGCACTGTTGCCGACTTAGACAATTTGAGACAAAAACAGCATTAGGAGGCGCTCACGTGGAGCATATGGACCATCTGATTAGATTGTACTGCCTCGGGGGATTTGTCTGGCAATCTATGGACTATGTATAGATAAAAGTCCAAAACACATACACAACTTCCGTGCAAGGATTATAATGTGTAGATTAACTTTGTGTAATCCTTTAGAGAATTTTACTGAACATTCTTCACTATATATAGAATCAAAAGCAGGTAAATAAAAAGCTTGTCATACAGCATGAGTTCTTACTGTAACAATGTAAGTGTGTAATGTACTCAAAAGCATTGCTCAACACTTATATAAGGGTTGCAAGTTGAATCGCTGTTGAATAGAAATCGCAATTTAAAATCACTGTCACCAATCAACAAAGCTGCAATTATTTTTGAAACAATAACATACAGTGGTACCTCACCTTACGAAATTAATTCATTCCAGAAGTGGTTTCATAAAGTGAATTTTTCGTAAGTTGAGTAGCTATTTCAATGGAAAAAGCCTGATTCGTTTCAAGGCCCCGTTCCAAGTTTTTTTTTATAGTGTAACTTTTTTTTAATAGTGTAACACTGTGTTCTGCGTCCTGATTGGCTAAGAGACTGTAGACCCAGGATTAAACGTGGATTAAACCAGGTCTAAACAAGGTCTATACCTGGACTGGACCAGGACTAAACCTGGACTAAACCAGGACTGGACACCAGGATTAAAGCGCCGCGTGCGGGTCTATTTCCTGGTTTCGTGCTAGCTCTGCTATTAGCAGCAGCACCGGTGTACCTCACGAGTCACGGCTGAGGCGAGCAGCGAGGAGGGAAGGAGCACGCAGTCCGAGCGCATGAACGAACACATGCAAGAGCCTCGGTGGTTTAATCCTGGTTTAATCCTGGTTTAGACCTGGTTTACACCTGGTTAACACCTGGTCTATAGGAGGGTGCTCGCAGCCCCGCGCCGGGTCATGCTGCGCTATCACACACGTGTCCGCGCGCAGTCTTCTCCCCCTTCCCCCCACACTTCACTATTAATAGCTACATTTTGTTGAAAATCTATGAAAGTTTGAGTGTTTAAACGAGAGACAAATGTGAGAAAAGTTTAAATTCAGTCTGAGAAAAGCGTATTATGTGTGTGGCTGAGCGCGCATTATTTGAATTTTTGAGATTTCGCGTTTCGTAACTTGAATTTTCTTTCGTATCTAGAGACCAAAATTTAACGTGAAGGCGTTTCGTAACTTGGAATTTTCATTTGTTGGGTCTTTCGTAAGGTGAGGTACCACTGTATCTTGTCCCAATGTGGTTTAAAGGTACTATATCACACAAAATGTACTTTTGTGAGCTTTTAGCCTTATTAGAATGTTATTATCTCATCAAAAACGTACCTGGAGTTGAGATTTGTTTCACACATGTTTGAGTAATTCTTTATTATTAGTCTGTCTACATCTTCAAAGCTCAAAATGTTCTACCTTGTGATGTCATTCGGTAGTAGTTTTCATGTTAACAGCTCCTTATTGTTGTTTATTTCAGTCATCTTAAATGTTAATTCAGGACATATTGAAAAGGTACACTATTTATTTAGTTTATTTATAAGACATGGACAGTGCACAATCTACATTAACCCTAACAGGAGAGATGCATTGTGCCAGGTGGTTGTAGCACCAGATCTAGCTTCCACCTGTAGTCCCTGGTGCATATTTTTTAGGTTTGATGAGGGAAACTAGAGTGCCCTGAGGGAACCCACCCAGACAGAGGGAGAACATGCAAACTCCACACAGAAAGAATCCAAAAACTTCTTGCCCAGAAGGTCCCCGGGCGAACCCAGAACCTTCTTGCTGTGACGCATGAGTGCTAGCCACTCAGCTACGATACCACTTTGTCAACCAAATCTTGATGAAATGCAAATTTAATAGAAATCGCCATGCTTGTCAGGAAAACTTCTAATTTGCTAGAAATGCGTCAGATTTCATATGGGCACATCCAGAGGTAGTACGAGTAGTAAATTAGCAGGGATGATAGACATTCAGAAAATTGCATTACAGACCCATAATTTGAACATAGTTTAAATCAAATACTAATCAACTACTTAGTGCCCACTCAGTTAGTTATAAAAACAGTATCCTTTTTTCTTAATTAAAACAAATGACTTAAATGGCTCGTGAGTCAATCTCAATTAATGTTCCTTAAATAAAATGCACAAGCAAGAATGTTCAAAATATAAACTGGGAGCTACAATTTGACAGATTAAACCACATTATACCTGCATTTTTGTTGTAAAAAAAAAATCTGTGTTTTCTGATTTTAAGATAAGATAAGATAAGATAAGCCTTTATTGATCTCACACAGGAGAAATTTCCTACTAGATTTTAGTTGTAATAATAATAATATACTTGTAGTATTATGTCACTGTAATAATATTGTTATGGACATATTCAAATGTGCTGATGTAGAACTAATTGTTTCACTTAATGTTTAAATAAATAATTATGTACGGAAATGTACGGACTTTAACAGACCATCTGGTAGTGCATTTAAAAAGTAAGTCAGCTTTTTTATCAGTGTTTCAAATCTAGTCCTTACAAAAAAAAACCTGCGCACCCCAATTCTAAAGTAATTCTTGATAATAGCCCCTTTTAAACGATGTCTTTATACAACACAATATATCTCTGAAAAGCTGCTTGAGTGGTCTACAGCAGACGTACACGGCCCAACTTTTCCTTTTGTGCCGCTGATTTATTTGAGGGTCTGGCCGGCCACAGTACAGATGGCTTTTTGGCGTGACCATACTGCTCAGACCCTCAATGTCCATACAAGTGCCAAGAATAGAACCGCCTGACCCTCATATGGCTGCAGTCACTTGGGTCATTTACAGCGCACAATGATGGCTTTGCTAACATAAAGGTGTTTATATCTTTCCAACAATTTACAATTTAGTCGGCATGACTGACTTCACAACTTCCATTTTCTGTGACAGCAAAGGCCAGGGCTTTTCATGTGGTGTGGTTTGGTGTGTGCACTCAGTGTAAAGGATGTCCTGGACCATACGGATGAGAGATGGAAGTGAGGACTAAATGGAGCTTGGGTGGTCAAAATTACAGCAATCAATCTATATGGCCAAACACAGCTAGTTGCTAATATACATGACAGAGGCATATAATAAAGATGGGGCTACTTAACACGCTATAGCCTCAGATGAAAAGCAAACAAAGACTGATTGATGTGAGTTAAATGAATGCCTGCATGCGTGCCACAAGTATCCATTAGGTTATATTTATACCAGACGGTGTAGCTTTATCAACTCTAGAGCATGCAGAAGCCCAGAAATGACATGCACAAAGCGTATCTGGATTTGTTATCATTGCCGGCACTGTTTGGCCCCGTAATACATCAACAAGCTACACTGGCAAATTAATATGCCAGAGGTCAGAGGTGGCAGCATTGGGTTAACGCTGCGTGCCAAACAACAGCCCACTCCATTTAATCAAACAGAGATGGGTCTGTAGCACAAGACCTCAAGCTATGACAACAAGGGCAGTGAATCAGAGACAGATAGGACAAGCTCATGCACAAATCAAGCAAAACATTATGAACACTGGCCAGAGGTGAGGTGAAAAGCACTGTATCAAGATCATATTTTGTTCTCAAAGTTGAAGTATGACCAGTAAACGAGAAGAAATTGATCATAAAGAAGATTTCAATATGTTTGACATGGGATAAATTGTGGTAGTTGGATAATATGAGATTGTCTCAGAAACATTTTGAGGGTTTGTAGTAGGCACGGCATTATACACCCACCCACACCTCAACAAGTCCATCTAAAACTTTTCATAAGGTATTTAAATTTTGTCAAAAATCAGAAAATAATCACATAATTTCTTTACCTGGCCAGCCAAATGATATCTCTCTGTATTTCCTATACAGCGCGATACCATTTGGACACCCTCCATCCACTCTCGCTCCTCCGGTTACAAACGGACTCCGCGATTCTGATTCGTTCAAAGATGGTGACGTCAGTGCACCCGCCTTTGCCCTCAAAGTCACTCTTAGGCAGCGGAAGTTCCGCCTCAGTTTTGAATCAAGATGGCGCAATCTCTGATTGGTTCACTTAGCTGTCTGTCTACGCGCAACCGCAGCGCATTCTGTGGATCAAGCGTTACCAGACTCACTCGCTGGTACAGCGATGAGTCATGGATTCTTCCAGGCAAATAATTTCTGCTAAAATAGTCTAAATGTTGTTTTTTTTTGTTTTTTTTTTGTTTAAACCTGGTAATATTGAAGTTTCTGCACAAGTTCAGCAGACAGTGCCGGACGGATGGACCGCTGTGGCTCTTCCTGCACTCACAGTTTTGACCGACAAATAATCCATCTATGCATTGTTTGTTGTTGGTATGTTAAGCTAGTGATCTGAAAGAGTAAAAATCATTTCCAGTAAAGGACAATGTTACAGCTGTTGCAACCGCTAAAACCAAGAGATGAAGGAGAGGCTGTTGGAGATCTGAGACCAGCACATCTTCCTCTGTCGCCCTAGGATGCTAATGTGACTCACGAGTGGATGATGGTTCTTCTGGTGCCCTAGTCGTATTATGCACTGGCTGTAACTTTCAGGTTTAAGTGGGAAGTGGGATTAAGACTAATTTTGCAACCAGCTCGTGCACTCAGCTCCCAGACCTCGTGTCACAGACCTGACTGGACCGGGACTTGGACCAGTTTGATCTCTTCATATTGGACAATAAAGAACTTTAGGAGACAGAACCAACAGATCAGTTAAATTGTGTTATAGTGTTAATATATAAATAATGTTACAGTGTTAATAGTTACATAGTGTTATAGTGTTACAGTGTTAATAGTTAAGTAGTGTTACAGTGTTAATAGTTAAATAGTTAAATAGTGTTAATAGTTAAATAGTGCGTAAATGACCTTGTGGATGCGACGGAGCTGCTTCAGTGTTCTGTTGTGTGCTGAGTTGTGATGCCATGTTTGTGTTGTGACTGTAGCCTCTTATTGTAGTTTTGTTGATGTTGTTGGGGATGGTTGTGATCGGGGTGTTACGTTGTGTTGTTGGGGCT
This sequence comes from Paratrypauchen microcephalus, assembly GCA_036785185.1. Lineage (NCBI taxonomy): Eukaryota > Metazoa > Chordata > Actinopteri > Gobiiformes > Gobiidae > Paratrypauchen > Paratrypauchen microcephalus. The sequence continues at coordinate 11,008,325 of JAVJIX010000001.1, read as the reverse complement.
GGGTGTGAGCGGTGGATCAGGTTTTGTCGTTGGGGCTGGTTGTTGGAGCTGGTTGTGAGCAGTGTGTTGTGTTGTTGGAGCTGGTTGTGAGCGGTGGATCAGGTTGTGCGTAAACTTTGCGCTTGGCTGTGCGTTGTGATCTGTAGTTCAGCCAGTAGAGACCGTCTGTTTCTGACATTTATTATAACACTATAAGCGCTCTTCTTTGGTCAGAACCAAGGAGAGCGATCGTGGATAGGTCTGTTCTATGCACTGACAGTTTTTATAATGCAACAAAATTATTTAAATAAGCACAAAGCCATTAAAATGTAAGAATGAAAGATAATATAATAGTATAATAGTCAGTCATTTTATTAGGTTAAACAGGGATTTGATGACGATTTTAATTTAAGTACCACCCACAATTGGTCTGGTCCACCCACAACTGGATCCCTGGCACCATGCCTGGTCTGTAGTGGTCCATATTTAAGTCTATATCAAGTTTCTGTGTTTTCTTCTTCTTCTTCTTCTTCTTCTTCTTCTTCTTCTTCTTCTTCTTCTTCTTCTTCTTCTTCTTCTTCTTCTTCTTCTTCTTCTTCTTCTTCTTATTATTATTATTGTTATTATTATTATTATTATTTATTTATTTAATTAATTTTTCTTTTCCAGCTCAAACTGCCCAAAAATACCGGCTCTGTACAATATCAGAAGAGAAAAAAAGATACCAGAGGAAAATACCCACAAAAAAAGATCACATGTAACATTCAAATAAACAGCTGTTGCACAACTATTCAGAATGATATCTAGATTAAGCCTTTTTCTTCTATCAAAATTTGTTGGAAATTTCAGTGTCATGACAACATTATATCGAGCATATGATTATGCTGGATATAGGTGCATAGAATACAACAGGGACTAGGGGTGGGCGATATAGCCTAAAATTTATATCACGGTATAATTTGAACCATAGACGGTAGACGGTATATATCACGGTATACTTTGGTATGTAACAGTATTAACTGTTAACAGTATTAACAGCTTCTTAATGGTCACCAGAGCACATGGAAAAAACATTCAAGCAGGAAGCTGTTTTTTAAACTATTAAATAACATAAACGTCAAGAATATTACTACAAGAAAATGTATTGTGCAAAACTGTAATTGTAAAAAACATAAAACAAGTAACTTCACTTTCAAGCAGTATAAAATTTGAACAAGGCAATGTAAATCGAAAATGAAACTGCTTTAACATTGGTGCCGGTGTCAGTGCTGATGCATACCTGCAACTCTTCGTCAAGTTCCCATGACTCGAGCGCTTCCCTGAGTCCCTGGGCAATCATCTCCCCTGTATGGTGGTCAGAGAAATACGATGTTTGCAGTACGCATGTACTGTTGAAATGGGCCGTACACAGGCATTTGCCGCACAACTTCCAGTCGTCGTCAATAAAGTGGATTGTCAGGCTGATATACGGGTCCATAGTGCGACTCGACCACAAGTCCGTGGTGGTTGCATCGTGTTTTATGTCACGAAGCTCTTTTCCCACTTGATTGCGGACCTCGTCATGCAGTCTGGGCACTTCCACCTGGCTAAAATATTTGCGGTTTGGTACCACGTACCGTTGATCCAGCGTCTTCACCATGCCTAAAAAGCTGCTTCTCTCTACGGTTTGGAAAGGCACCGTGTCGTTACACAAGAATTTTGCGATGGACTTCGTTATGTCAATCCACCGCTGGCTTTTTTATCATAAGCTACGCCTTTTGAAAATGCCTGGGTGATAGACTGCTGGTGTGTAGTGCCAACTTTTGAGTGTCGACAATGTTCCCCCTAATATTTTATGTGTCTGAGCAAACACACTAACTCCCTGAGCGCTCCTTGGACTCCTGTGCGCGACATCCGACATGCACCCCCGCTACACGCTGTTGCGAAAGAGCTGCGCGTGCTCGCGGCTTGCGCGTGCTCGTGGCTTACACCGGTAGAAGTTTAATACGAGACACATACTTTTGTTTCTGAATACTGGACGATTCCCCCGTATTCAGATGACCCCGCGGCTGAAAAAAAGCGGAACTCTTTCATCCCTGCGCTGCATAGCTCCTCCTCCTCCATGTGCTCGCTGCTCGCAGCGATTTTTCCTCCTTCCTTGTTGTGGTGATGCAATGAACTATCGCGATAGGAAGGTATAACCCAAATCTCTACCGTTGGCCAAATTTATACCGCATACCGTTTATACCGTTTATACCGCCCACCCCTAACAGGGACCACCATTAATAAACTAGTGGTTGTAATATACTTACTGTATAAAGTACTGCAAAGACCAGAGTCACACAGATGGCTGGGCTATTATTAAAAAGAGGCCATGGCCACTTTGCATCCATATGCAGAAAACAACACATCATCGTCTCACAGTTTAATTACCCAACAGTAGTGGGCAGAGTGTGTTGTCTCTAAGTGAAATATTAAATCCTGCACAGCCAAACAACTTTAAAAGTACAAGCACATTAATATACATTACACAGAGTCCAATCATCTTAATAGCTGTGGAGTCTCTCTGGGCAATCACTGGAGCAAATCAAACAAGAGATTGAGCAGGACAGCAGTGGAGAGATGCATTTGTATTCAGATATTTTGGCACTGTGATCTTGAAGAACACATAAAATTATGATAAACTGCTAAAACTGTATGAACTGTGTGAACTTGACCAGGCAGGAAAAAATATTCGATTCCCACTTCTCACTTCTTGCCAAATCAACACTCTTTTTGCCTCGGAAAACTTCTGACTTTTCATGAAAAGAGATGTCACAATATGTAATTTTAGGGTGAGAAGAAATAATATATTTCACAGTTATAGACAGTACACCATGGCCAAGCAACAATGTCCTTTTGTATGTAACCAGCTTTATGAAATCACACTTTATGAAAGATAAGGTTACATAAATATTATATTAATCAACCTTTTTGGAGAATAGAGAAACTTATTTTTGCTTCTAAAATATAACTTTTTAAGTTTTAGGATTATATTGTGTAAAATGTATAATCATGATTATTGATGAGCACAATAATAATGAAATCGCTACATTTGACTGACCACTACAGACCAGGACATTCTGGAGTCTAGCCATCATAGTAGTGCAATTTCAAAAACATGCACAACAAGTAAAATCCTCCAGCTAAGGTAGTCCTGACCAAGCCTAACTCAAGATTTGGAGTGTGGTCCCCAGTATTGAAAGATGGACCAAATGCAGAGGACAAATTTCCCTACCATGATAATTAAGTATACCTTAATGTTTTCTAAAACTCAACAACTTCACTTGTTTGTGAGTGTATTACTAGATACACAGAATCCAACTTTTGAAATAGACCGTAGAGAAAGATTAAGTATCCCCAACTGTAAACTTGGCTCAGTATCTTTATATTAGAAAAGTTGTCAAAGTTAGCTGAGCAGAAGAGACCGTTTTTGCACAGATTGATCATGCCGCCGTGTCTTTGGGCCTCATCATGTTCAAAGGTGCTCTATATAACAAGGTGTGGGGATCAATAACATCCATTTACTGAGGTGTGGTTTTGAAAGCAGAGCGACAGACTGCAGAGCCTCAAGAGGACAGCCAAATAATGAAATGTACACTCCAGGTCCCCAACTGCAAGCACAACTCTCGTGTACATTCCTGTATTATCTTCACATATATAAGCAATAATACCATGCTGGATGCTTCTACTATTTTTATTAACTCCTTGTTTTTACTTTTATAACATAATAAGACAATGTGGGAGAGTCGAACAAAAGGTAATACTTTAAAGGAGACATATTGGATAAAATTGAGTCTAAGTTTCCAGCTTGCAGTTATTAAAAAAATAAATAAATAAAAATCAAACTTCAGGTTAGACATAGGGTTCAAAATGCCACAACAATAACAATACTTATGATTTATAATAGAACTACAGTGGAGGAAATAAGTATTTGATCCCTTGCTGATTTTGTAGGTTTGTCCACTGACAAAGAAATGTCTAAAATGTTAATGGTAGGATTATTTTATTTAGAGATAGAATATCAAAAATAAAATCTAGAAAATAACTTTAAATAAAATATATAAACTGATTTGCATTTCTTTGTGTGAAATAAGTATTTGAAAACTCTAGCCAAAAAAGACAGTACTTGGTGGCAAAACCCTTGTTTGCAGCACAGAGGTCAGACCAGGTTTTCGCACATATCGGAAGGAATTTTAGTCCACTCTTCTTTGCAGATCATTTCTGAATCATTAAGGTTTTGTGGCTGTCGCTTGGCAACTCGGAGCTTCAGCTCCCTCCATAGGTTTTCTATAGGGTTAAGGTCCGGAGACTGGCTGGGCCACTCCATGACCTTAATGTGCTTCTTCTTGAGACACTCCTTCCTTGGCTGTATGTTTTTGGGTCATTGTCATGTTGGAAGACACATCTATGACCCATTTTCAGTTTCCTGGCAGAGGGAAGGAGGTTGTCACTCAGGATTTGAATGGTACATGACTTCGTCCATCTGCCCATTGACACAGTGAAGTTGTCCTGTGCCCTTGGCAAAAAAACACCCCCAAAGCAAAATGTTTCCACCTCCATGCTTGACGATGGGGATGGTGTTCTTGGAATCATAGGCGCAACATTTCTCTTCCTCCAAACACACCGAGTTGAGTTAATGCCAAAGAGCTGGATTCTGGTCTCATCTGACCACAGCACCTTCTCTCAATCACTCTCTAAATCATTCAGGTGTTCACTGGCAAACTTCAGGTGGTCCTGCACATGTGCCTTCTTAAGCAGGGGGACCTTGCGAGCACTGCAGGATTTTAATCCATTGGGGCGTAAAGTGTTACCAATGGTTTTCTTAGTGACTGTGTCCCAGCTGCCTTGAGATAATTGGCCAACTCCTCCAGTGCAGTTCTAGGCTGATTTCTCACTGTTCTCAAGATCATTGAAACACCACGAGGTGAGATCTTGTGTGGAGCCCCAGACCAAGGTCGATTGATGGCCATTTTGTATTTCTTAAATTTTCTAACAATTGCCCCAACAGTTAACACTTAACACTCAGCTTCTTACTTATGGTTTTGTAGCCCATTCCAGCCTTGTGCAGGTCTACAATCTTGTCCCTGGCATCCTTTGACAGCTCTTTGGTCTTTCCCATGATGGAGAGTTTGGAGTCTGATTGACTGATTCTGTGGGCAGGGGTCTTTTATACAGGTGACTAGTTAAAACATGTGTCTAATTCTGGTGATGAGTGGATTAGGAGTGTCTAATTGATCTGTGGGAGCCAGAACTCTTAATGGCTGATAGGGGATCAAAAACTTATTTCACACAATGAAATGCAAATCAAAGAACATGTTATCTATAATCTGATTTTCTGTTTGATATTCTATCTCTCAATGTTATAAACAAACCTATAGACTGTTCATTTCTTTGTCAGTGGGCAAACCTACAAAATCAGCAAGAGATCGAATACTTATATGGCCATAGTCTATCCCCAACGGACACCACAGTCAGGTCTCACAATTAATCTATTTCCATAAAATCACAGAAAAACAAAAAAGGCAAAAGCTTTTTTTTGTTTGTTTTTTACTCTGCATTCTTCTCATACACTTGTGTTCACTTGTACCAATCAGTCCATTAAGGATCCTTGTACGGTGAGCCAAACAGACCAAAAATACCCAGAGAAGCACTCATCTCTCCAATTCATTGACTGAGCGCCCGGGGCTACCTTCACAACAGCGCTCCCACTCCTGCTCCCCAATGTGATTCTATAATTCATCATAATTGAGAAAAACAAGCAACTGAATAAGAGCAGTGGAAGAATGAGGAGTATACAAGCCATGTCCTTGTGCAACACAGTAACCGAAAGTTTGTCTGGAGGTTACAAAGTTGGCCAGAGAAGCATACTATTTAAAAAATTACATTTGTAATAGTTGTAAAATATTGTAAAAGGCAATATATGTATATAAAGGTCAGAAATTGGAGAGAAAATAACATGAATGAATGCAAAGTGGTACCACCTCATAACATTTTGGGCTTCACCAGATCCAAACTAGGTCAATGGGGATTACTAAACCATGACTGAAATCATTCTAAGTCAGGTTTCACGCAAAGAAGGTCAAATTGTGAATACAATTTAAATTGAAGAAGGTCAAATTGTGAATACAATATAAATTGAACAAAGCTCCAGAGCCCCAAGTACCACCAGATGAAGCCTGTGTACCACAGTTTGAGAACCACTGATCTAGTTCAAAAACACCATTGTGAGACAAGGACATTATGTTTGAAGTGCTTTCCAGACGCATCTAGATTTGTTTGATTTAATAATAATAATGGAACTGAGGAATGAGAGGTTGCTGGTCAAATCCTAAAGGTCACTGTATTAATCGCCTTGTTGTGAAGTCGCTACGAGGCCAGAAAATCTCTTTATCCTTACAAATGGTTGATTTAAATGTAATTATTAAGAAACACAATTGAGTTTAATCAGTGGATAGTCATCGGTTTGATGCATAAAGATTCATTCCTGATTTGATTCCTTTCTCCACTGTTATAGCAACAAATCAAAATATTATCTTTTGAATGAGGAATGGCCCTCACAAAACACATGAAACACATGAATAGCAATTGAAGTCTGTTATCCTGCCTCTAATTGTGACAAACACTAACAATGAAGTTTGCTAAATATTCCCATTAGCTGTATGCTGGACTTGTACTTCTCATCAGAATGTGAAGTCCTTTGATGGATAGTTCCACTGGATGTTTTCATTGTTTGTTTGTATTTTTCGAACAGAGTATAATAAGAAGTGTCTTGGATGCTGGGTTCATATTTCAGAGCTTTGAAACAGAGGTAAAAACGAATGAAGTTTAAACAATAGCTTCCTGATTGTAGATGTGGCGTTTGAATGTGTATTGAGCAAATACAGATGGAGCCGCGGCTATAACTGCACACAAGCAGCCTTTTGTTTAAGGTAATTAGCACATAATTCACTTTTTGTTCCCTTTATGGCTACTTGGAATGGAAACCAACCTAATGCAGTGCGCTCATTTCTTATCATGTGTTTGCATGATAGAGACCCAGCGGTCTACCTCAGGAAATGTAAATAGTGTATAAACAGCACTGTGCAAACATTGTGTTGACTGATTATTATAAGCAGAGTAATTTCAACATTTAGTTTAGGCAAATTTACTTCTCTTTGGGTACCCATTATTTAGAGATAAGGAATCAATAGAGAATGAACAAAGACAATAGACCAAAAGTACAAATTTATACAATATATAACTTTTTGGTGGAGGATCTGCCATCTCCTAGTTTCCATGGAAATGTTATTGCTTTACCCAGAATGTTCAAAAATATGGCATTCAGCCTATCCAGCAGTAGACAAGCAGGTGACACTACCATAGCTGCAGGTCAGATCTATGGAGAGACCATAGACTGTACACAAAAATGGACATGGGAGAGACCTGCTCGCTCTCAGTAACATGTTTTTCAATGTATTTTTGAACAACCTGTAAATAAATGATCATACTGCGGTACATTCCAGGCAAAACCGTCACATCTACATGGAAAGCATTTACCCCAGAATTCAATGTCTAGGTCTATGGACGTTGTTTCATGTGACCAGTGTGTTCATTTCCTATTTGTTGACTATTTCTCATTACACGGGGAAAGGACATTGAGTACATGCCTGGCTCCCTACTCTATTAAGGACTACATGCTTTTGGAAAATGCATTCTTGTAACATTCATGTTTGCCTTTTCATTTATTTATTTTTTATCTACTACTCTATTGCTATCTAGGACAGTGGTCAGCAGCTTTAATCAATTTTCCGAGCAACACAGGAGTGCACCAGGCAGTCAGGAAATCCCTGTGGAGCAGTAGAGAGGATGGCCATAGCAATAATAATAACACCAAATCTAATCTAAATTATGCTGTAAAGAGATTACGCCAGAATAATCCCCAGAATAAACACAAACGTGAGGCAGGGGAGGGGCTTCAGAGGGGAGCATGCAGAGTTCCATACACATTTCTGTTTATTTCTGTTTTTTCTGTAATACTTGATTTGATTTTTAGATGTATAAAAAATATATATTTTGCACATAAGAATAGTATTTTTTATTTATTTTTTTTGCTGAGGTTGGAGCTATTGTAAAAGAGGAAAAACTGCAAGCTCAAGCAAACAGCATGTGATATAAATTCCTAAAGATTTTCTGTCAAAATGTCACAGTATGTGGATTTCTTCTGCGAGAAATTTGGATTCACAACATCTAACTATTGAATTGAAGAAACAGGGTGTAGTTTGGGCACTACAATCATTGGCGACATTGAGTTTTGAAAAGGGGAAAATATATTGACCATTATAGATCAAGCAAGCTCATTCCAACGGTTCAGTATTGTCTAAATCAATTTCAAGACTTTTAACAAGCGTAAAGTATTCAATTGCTGGAGGGTTTTATATTTACAGCTTTGGAAAAAAATAAGAGACCACTGCATTTTTTTCTGAAATCAGCATCAGCAAGTAGGAAAATCAGAAAAACTGATAATTTTGCAGTAGTCTTTTATTTTTTTTCCAGAGCTGTATGTATAAATATAGTTTGCCTAAGTCCAATTCTAAGTCTAAATGTAAAATCAAGTTACAATACAATAAAAATTGTAGCAAAAGCATGTTATCATGGGGGGCTCATTGCCAACTCTGTCCCGACTGATATCAAAGTGGACAGGACCAGAGCAGGACCCGGGGTCACTGGCTGCCCTTTTTGCTGAGGCAGGCTTTAGTGGAGCAGCTGGATGCTGCACCACTCCGAGTCTATTCACAGTCCATTCAGGGGCCGGTCCCAGTGCAAGAGGACCCCCAGCTATTGTGAGACCTGGGGGGGTGTTTGGGCATCTCCTAGTGAGTTCAGAGCACTAGTTAAGTCTGTGTTAATGGGGGGTGGATTTACACAAGTCAAAAGACACGTTAAAGACATTCAGGTCCAAACGGAGCACGGCTTGACCCCCAGGACCTTTGTCGAATGTTCAACCACACTGTATGACCCCTGTAACAATTCGACATACACGTGAACAAAGATTTACAAAGAGCTGAATGGGAGAAGAAAAGGAAGCGGCTCTAATGAACTGCAACACTTATTTATATAGTTCTATAACAAACAATGCATTATTCTCAACATGCCCTTGTTTTGTAAGTGAAGCATTGCCTGTGTAACAGGAATGGTAAACTAGCAATTTTTATGCAAAAAAAATCTTAGAAGTAGAAACAGAACAATAAAATGTAGTTTATGAGCAGTTATAATTATATATTTGTATATTTTAAGTGAAAGGAAAACCACATTAAAGAATGCAACTTTTCTGGTGGAGGGTATGCTACTTTATTTATTTTATTTTATTTATTTATTTATTTATTTGATAGGGACAATGCACATTAATGAACATAAGTATAAAACAAATGTAAATATGCCGAATTTTAGCTACAAAGCTATTTTTCATCTGTAGTCCCTAGGCAGGCAAATACATAAAAATACAACATACAATACAAGCAGCACGAACAAAAGTCTAGTGGTCACATGACTGCTTGGTTTTCAGCCATAGTTTCAGTTGTGTTTTAAAAGTGATCAGTGTAGAGCTCTCCTGTATGTGCAGAGGAAGACTGTTCCAGATGTTAGTGGCCCTCACAGAGAGAGTGTTCTGACCAAAGGCGGTTCTTCTGTGGGGGACCTCACAGTCTCCTCTGGAGGAGGCCCTGGTTTTCGGACCACTTGTTGTCTTAGGTTTGAAAAAGAGAGACATGGGGGGGGCGGGGTTAGTCCACTTGCATGTCTCGATGGTGTTACTGCTTTGCCTAAAGTATTACACAATAATGCATTAAGAATTTATATTTATTTTAGGGATGCGCGATATATCGGCATTAACATCGGTATCGGCCAATATTGCCCAAAATTTAACATATCGGTATCGGCCCGATATGTAAATCTGGGCCGATATTAATGACCGATATTTGTCAGTACTATAAATACCTTGCTTTGAAAAACAAAAGTTCTGTCACACTTCAGGCAGAGCACTGGGAGCTGTCCTTGATAAGGTCAAGCTGTACAGGGATCTTGGTTATAAAACGTTGTGTTTATCTTGTATCTGTCCATGTTTTAATGGACAGTGTGTAAGATTTTTACCCGTTAATTACTGAAATTGAAAATACCCATTCAAAAATACATTGTTTTCCAAGCCTTTTCTTACCTGGCCAGCCAAATGATATCTCTCTGTATTTCCTATACAGCGCGATACCATTTGGACACCCTCGCTCCACCCTCGCTCCTCCGGTTAAAAACTGACTCCGCGATTCTGATTCGTTCAAAGATGGTGACGTCAGTGCACCCGCCTTTGCCCGCAAAGTCACTCTTAGGCAGCAGAAGTTCCTCCTCAGTTTTGAATCAAGATGGCGCAATCTCTGATTGGTTCACTTAGCTGTCTGTCTACACGCAACCGCAGCGCATTCTGGACCAAGCGTTACCAGACTCACCGCTGTACAGCGATGAGTCATGGATTCTTCCAGGCAAAGCCTTTTCACTTCCATCATGAAATCAAAGTATTCTTTTGGACTTAGATATAGTCACATAAAAGGGGGATCTTCCCCATGTAGAGGCAGCCATTTTGAATACGAGAGCCGCAGAAGGACATTTGGGCTCCGCCTTCGCCTTCGGCAAGGCTCGTGGTTTTGGGTAAACAACACAAGCATGCTGCCGGATCAGACTTGTAATGGATCTAACACGTGTTTTTGACTAAATTGTTTTACTGGATTTTATTCGCTGGATCCTTACGGACAAATTGAGAGCAAGTCTATGGTGAAATACAGAGTTTGACCTGTGGAAAGCATTCTAAGGTAAGCTAACCTCGTTTTGTGCTTTTCCGTATAAAAGCCCCATGTGCTCGGGGAGTGATTGTTTTGCAGGGAAATGAATTGCATAGTCAAAAAGAGGAGACTGTAAGGTTTCATTTGATGTGTAGAGTGTCATGGTACATGATCGGGAATGTGTGTTTTCATGAGTCCCTCGAGGTCTGCCGTAGCTAAAACAGAAAGTGCAATAGCGACTATCCACCTATGCGCCACGAATCCTACACACTGGGGCTTTAAGTTTATTGTAATTTGACAAAATGTGTTGCAGACACAAAATGGCCCCCAAACCTGAAGTATATGTGGTGATATGAGAGCCATGTGAAATGCAGATTAAGAGTGACATGGTGATTTGGCCTAAACAGGGTAGGGGAGCTCACATTAACATTCAAAAACCTCAGAAAGTGAAAATTTCATGCCATGGGACCTTTAAAAAAAATATCGACATCGGCTAATATCAGTTATCGGCCATAACAGCAACATTAATATCGGATATCGGTATCGGCTAAATTTTTCACATCGGTGCATCCCTAATTTATTTAATTATGAGTGTTTTTGTGATCAAAGGAGAAGTTCAATTTGTCAACTGGACAAAGTTTGTTTGGTTGAAAACGTTTCGCCGCTCATCCGAGAGGCTTCGTCAGCTCTGGTTATTGTACTGGTTAGACCCTGCTTATATCTAGCTGCCGGGAGGCGCGTCCTACAATGACAAAAGCTCTGAAAACGATTGTAGGACGCGCTTCCCGGCAGCTAGATATAAGCAGGGTCTAACCAGTACAATAACCAGAGCTGACGAAGCCTCTCGGATGAGCGGCGAAACGTTTTCAACCAAACAAACTTTGTCCAGTTGACAAATTGAACTTCTCCTTTGATCATGGATTCTACCTGGACGACTGAGGGACTTTTCACGTATGAGTGTTTTTATTGCTCAAAGATAAACACATTTATTTTGTGAGCAGGTTCGCCTCTCCACAAATCTGTAACTCTGCATGGTGGCGCCACAAACTTGTCTCCATGGAGATTGATAAGTTAAATGGCATACTCTGGAACATACAGGGCAAAGAAGTAATATGTCCATGTTAGCAAGCAGTTACATATTGTACTTTTAAGCCAACTTGAAATGGCGTGTATGTTCACAGTTTGAGCTGGATGCTCTTTAATAAAGAACAGTAATATGTAATTTCTTAATTTTTATGCTGATTATCCAAATGTATGTACTGACTTCAAGAGTAAAAAATAAGTGATTTAAATCACAAAATGCAACAATGTTTAAGTTCCCCAACTATGAAAAATCGGACCACACACTCTAAATGGCCATAATACAGTGTGTAAAACAGCCATCTGGAGGCATCAGCGCTTCTTTGAGCTGAATTAAGTCACAGTGCAACGACTTGATGTTAAAAGTGCTTCTGTAGAGTCCCATTATTACCTCCCCCGAATGCAAATGTACCACAGGCCAATTAGAGCCAGAGCCAATAGCAGTGTACAGCCGTAAAAGACGCCCTCAACATAATCATTCAACAAGATGACTCACAGGGAATACGGCTCCAGCACATCTAAAATGTGCCCTGATTATAAGCCTGTACTGTACATAAAATGAATGGAGAATATTTCAGGCAGCTGGAGCAGAGCCATGCATAAGTTACACAGAGAAACTAATGAGATAAATAGACTAGTGATGGGGCAGGAGATAGTGGGCTAAGATAGCAGGTGAAGAAAAGATAGGCCAAAGAGGATTCAGAAAAGCCCCAAAAACACTATTCTGGGTTTTCAAAAAAGTTGTTTATGCATTATTTTCTTAAACTTTCTTTACACCATCAGAATGTTTCAATTAAAGATGCACTATGTAACTTTTCTTGTAGAGAGTTGGCCACATACTTCATGGAGATGTCATTGCTTTGCATTGAATGTTGCACAGTATATGAATGAAATGAATGTGACGTAACACAGACTTTCAGGGCACAACTCGGATTAGGCAATCTCAGATACACGTGTTTTTACTAAATTTTTTCAAAATTTGTGATTTTCGTTTTTTTGCAGAATGTGCTAGTTAAGATCATGAAGAACCCACTCCATGTTTCAGATAACAGCATTGGCTGCTTAAAAGCATACATTTTGTCTGTGAAATTGGCTTGTTTTTTCGGAAAGAATCGAGGCGTGTCTAAATTACCATCCTACCGCCACGGACCAATCACGTGACATTTGCGCTCTTTGTTTACTTTTTCCACCTATCAGCTGTGTGCAGCTCCTGAATATGTAGCTGCATTTCATAGGCTGCATTTGCGTCCGTAACTCAAAAATCCTTAACTTTGACTGTAAATGCTACATAAGGAAATGCTGTTAACGCTCTCTTCGGGACATGGGACACGTTTCTCCGGAGCTCATGTAGGTGTACAGAATGCGATTGGATACTTTACTGGGGAAAGAGCGCGGATATGCGATCCACGGACAATGAGGCAAACAACAGGCAAGTAAATGTAAGAACACGTTTACATTATAGACTTTATAGACTTTAGGACATGTTTAAATACTAATCCAGCTTTCGCGTGGAGATCATATTGCACTGTGCTCTGTGCGGGACCGCGCTGTGCAGCTGCTCACTGCAGGACTCGTGTGGCGATCATGTTGTAGCGATGCGGATCTCCTTTCACAATGCGGCTAAGCTAATGCTAACGCTAGCAGTGAATCAAATGCGGTGAGCGCGACCACGAACAGTCTCTTTAGGTTAATTTCCACTCTATTTTTGTTTATATGAAAGCCGAACGTTTTGCCATAGGCTATAGCGGTAGAGAAATACTTTATTTTGATTCAATTTGACCCGTTTCAGCACATTTGTAACTTTTTTTGGACTCGGCGCTTATTTAGCCATGTTTTGAATGGAAGTTCAAAACATTAACACGCAGCATTAAATGTTTTATTTTGTAACTTTTTTTTTAAAGGGAGAGTGTGTAAGATTTTTACCCATTAATTACTGAAATTGAAAATACCCATTCAAAAATATATTGTTTTCCAAGCCTTTTCACTTCCATCATGAAATCAAAGTATTCTTTTGGACTTAGATATAGTCACATAAAAGGGGGATCTTCCCCATATAGAGGCAGCCATTTTGAATACGAGAGCCGCAGAAGGACATTTGGGCTCCGCCTTCGCCTTCGGCAAGGCTCGTGGTTTTGGGTAAACAACACAAGCATGCTGCCGGATCAGACTTGTAATGGATCTAACACGTATTTTGGACTAAATTGTTTTACTGGATTTTATTCGCTGGATCCTTACGGACAAATTGAGAGCAAGTCTATGGTGAAATACAGAGTTTGACCTGTGGAAAGCATTCTAAGGTAAGCTAACCTCGTTTTGTGCTTTTCCGTATAAAAGCCCCATGTGCTCGGGGAGTGATTGTTTTGCAGAGAAATGAATTGCATAGTCAAAAAGAGGAGACTGTAAGGTTTCATTTGATGTGTAGAGTGTCATGGTACATGATCGGGAATGTGTGTTTTCATGAGAAAAGAAAAAAGAAAAAAAAAACGGGACCGTGCGGCGCGCGGGTCCCTCGAGGTCTCCCGTAGCTAAAACAGAAAGTGCAATAACACCATCCACCTATGCGCCACGAATCCTACACACTGGGGCTTTAATGAATCCTAATTCATTTAAAAAATGCAATGCCAATACTAATTGATTTATTTTTTTTCCACATATATTTTATTGGTATTTTATCAGAACAATACAGTACCATATTTTACAAAACATATAAAGTGCTTTGTTCCATTTTTTTCCATAAAAAGAAAAATAAACGAAATGATAAACCAAAATAAAACAGAAAAACAAATAGAACATGGGTCTTAGAACACAGCTTCACATTGTATAATTTAGTCATCATCTTAGGTTTGGTTTTACAATAGCAGGGGATTCACTGACTTGCGGCGTCTTGTATTAATGTCAGGTTTTTGGTAAAATTAATAAAGGGGCCCCAGATTTTTTCAAAGGATTGTTGTTTCGACTTTAGTATATATGTTATCCTTTCCATTGGTAGACTAGAGAGCATGTGCTTTAACCACTGGGTGGCATTAGGCCCATTAACATTTTTCCAGTTTAAGGCAATGCATCTTTTTGCAATTAACGAACTGAAATCAATAAACATACATTGTTCTTTGCTAAGTGTGTGTTTTTTAGGGTACAATGCCATGATGAATAGCCTTGAATTAAATACAATCTGCTTTGATATAATTTTTTCAATTAGATTTTTAATCTCTACCCAAAACTGATTGATTTGACTACAGTCCCACATGCAGTGTATTAGTGAGCCTTTTGATCCACATTTGATGCATGTGTCTGGTATGTTATCATTATATTTATTTAATTTCACGGGTGTTATATATATACGCATCAACCACTTAAATTGTAATATCCTAAGACGACTATTAATTGTCATTTTTTGTATTTTCCTACATGCTTTCTCCCAGTCTTCTTCATTCACATTTTCAGTTAAATCTTCATTCCATAGGCTCAATTTTTTAAGTGAATTTTCTGTTGAGTTACTAAGTAACAAAGTGTAGAATTCTGAAATGATGCCCTTTCTACGAGCATTTTTTATTAGCATTTTTTCAAGTTGTGTATGGGGAACTTTATTTAAGTTACCTTGTTTATTGTTTACAAAACTTCTCATCTGCAAGTATTTAAAGTAATGTTTTTTGTTCAAATCAAAACTGGCCTGTAGTTCTTCAAATGTCATGAACACATCCGATCGAGGAGGGTAAAGATTACCAATCGTTTTTAGTCCTCTTGATGCCCATATTTCAAATGTAGCATCTTCCTTTCCAGGAGTAAAGAGCTTATTACCCCAAATTGGGCTGAATTGTGATATAATATTGTTTTCTGGTAAAAATTTCCTGACATCTTTCCACATCTTTATTGTGTGTTTTAACATTGGGTTCTTTACTTGTTTAAGTAATTCTTGAGGCGTGTCAGAGTACAAGAATGAAGGAAGAGGTAACTTTAGGTTGTGAGATTCCATTTCTACCCAATGGGGATTTGCCTTTTCAGAAAAATAAAATGAAAATGAGCGTAATTGTGCCGCCCAAAAATACCATAGAAAATTAGGACACTTTAACCCCCCTCGATCAAACGGTAAATATAAAAGGGAAAGCCGAATTCTAGCTTTACCATTGTTCCAAATAAAACTGCCCATCGTTTTCTTCATCCATATAAACAAATCAGGAGGAGGCGACAAAGGAATATTTTGAAACAAATACAGCAGCTTTGGAAGAACTGTCATTTTGAGGACATTTATTCTTCCTATCAGAGATATAGGCAACTTCATCCATCGGTCAATCGATTTATTAATTTCCTCTTTTGTTTTTTTATAATTAATTTGAACTGTTTGATCTAAATTTGGTGCTATCTGAATTCCCAAATATTCAATTTGGTCAACTAATCTAAAATCAAATGATGTTATTTCTGGAGATGGTTTAGTACGTTGTCTTGTGTTTAATAACAATAATGATGATTTTGTATTATTTACCTTGTATCCTGAAATTTTTCCAAAAGTCTGAATTACTTCCAACACTGCCGGTATTGAGGAGTTAAGTTTTGATAAAAATAATATGACATCATCAGCGAATAACGAAATTTTGTGCTCAGTGGGGCCAATACAAATTCCACTAATTTGGGAATGGGTACGAATTATCATTGCCAGTGGTTCTATTGCTAAAGAGAAGAGGAGCGGGGACAGGGGACAACCCTGCCTACAGCCCCTTTTGATTTTAATTGGTTTGGAATATATTTGATTTGTTAAGATTTCTGCTGTTGGATTACTGTACAGAACTTTCACCCATTTTAAGAAGTTGTTTCCAATGCCGAATCGTTCAAGTGTCAAGAAAAGATAAGGCCATTCAACCCTATCGAAGGCTTTTTCTGCATCCAGCGATAGGAGTGCTGTGTCAGTTTCCTCCTTTTTATAAAAAAGAACATTTAATACTCTTCTTACGTTATGAGACCCCTGTCTCCCTTTAATAAAACCATTTTGATCATTGTTTATCAAGTCAGGAAGAATTTTTTGAATTCGTTGCGCCAATATCTTACTTATTATTTTCAAATCAGAGTTGAGGAGACTAATGGGCCTCATATTCTCACATTTATTAGAGGGTTTGCCTGGTTTGGGGAGGAGAATGATTAATGCTTGGTTCAGAGTATCGGGAAGAATTTGCTTTTCAAATATTTCACTTATCATTTCTAGAAGTGGCGATAACACTTTATTTTTGAATTTTTTATAAATATCTATTGGAATTCCATCTGGTCCAGAACGCTTACCTGAGTTCATACCATCAATGGCTCGTGTTATTTCCTCTTTACTTATTTCTACATCCAATTTTTCCTTGACATCTTCAGAAATTACTGGAATATTTAGATTTTTGAATGCTGTGTTTATATCTTCTATGTTACAATTATTTTCAGTTTCATATAAGTTCTGATAGTAATCTCGAAAAGCCCCATTAATATCTTTAGGATTTAGTATAGTTTTGTCTTTATAATTAATTGATGTTATTGATATTTTAGTCTCCAACTGTTTAATCTGCCACGCCAAGAGTTTACCTGCTTTTTCTCCTTGTTCATAAAATGTTTGATTCAACCTTAATAGACTAGCGGCCGCTTTGGAGCTTGATTGTTTTTCATATTCTGCCCTTAAGAGCAAAAGTTCCTTTTCTGCCTCAGGATCACAATTTTTGTAAACTTTTTCTTGTTTTTCCTTTATTTTATTTTCCAATAGTAATCTATCTTGCCTTGCTTTCTTATTTTTGGAGCTTATGAAGCTGATAATGTGTCCTCTAAGAAATGCTTTGAAGGCTTCCCACTTTACACAAGCTGACGTTTGATTTGTATTAATTTGAAAAAATTCATCTATTTGTTTCCCTATATGATTCATGAACTCCTCATCCTGCAGCCACTTGTGTTGAAAACGCCACCTAGGTGGGCCTGTATTAATTGTTTCATCGGAATATATCAAACAACATGGTGCATGATCAGAAATCACTATGTTATCATACAAACAATCTTTGATATTAGCCACCAACTCTGAGGAAATCAAAAAGTAATCTATTCTTGAATATGATCTGAACGTTGCAGAATAACATGAGAAGACCTTGGAATGTGGGTGTAATTCTCTCCAAATATCCAACAAATTTAAATCTTGCATATATCTTTTTATAGTTAATCTACAATTATGATGCGTTTGGTCTGTACCCGTGGATCTATCCCACACTGGATTTAGAGCACAATTAAAGTCTCCAGAAATAATATATTTACCCGGCAGTGATGCAAGCAAAAGGAATAAATCTTCATAAAACCTTGAATCATCTTGATTTGGACCATATATATTTACCAGGTTTATATTTTCGGATATTAATGACCCCTGTAGTATTAAATATCTGCCTCCTTTATCTTTGATTATGTTATTTACCCTAAATGGGATTGACTCGTGGATTAGTATCATTACTCCTCTTGATCTAGACGAAAATGCTGCCGTATATACACTTCCCTGCCATCTTCTCCTAATTCGCTTCTCATCCTCCTCCAAAAGATGTGATTCCTGTAAAAATATTATCTTTGATTCCATATCTTTTAACTTTGTCATTACTTGTTTCACCTTTTTAACCTGTTGAAGTCCCCTGCAATTCCATGTAACTAATTTAATACGTTTTGTATTTTCCATTTTAACATGTTAAGTATGATATAACATAATGATTATATTAATAGTATGTTTACAACCGTTTTTCTTTTGAAGCTTAACTTGACCCAACACCAAAACAAAACAAAACGAACAACCCCTCTTCTTCTTCCCCCGACTCTGTAGAGCGCCCTCCCTCCTCGTTACATCTCCCGATAGAGCACTTGGCTGATCCACACGTTGTGAGGAGCAGACTAACCATGCCATTACTCCTACATAACCACTGCAGTCCGCGCATTGTTAAACCCTTATAACCTTAATAACCCCTGCTGCTAGTCAGCTGAGAAGTCCTTTTCAAGTATTACATCTTTGTTTAAGCATTTCTTCAAAATTACCACATATAACTATTTGTAAACATTAGTGTTGATATGGCATTTTTCTACTCACTTTACCAGACCGTAATTTCAGTCCGAGTTTTAAACACAATCTTCTCGCGTTTTTCCAATCTTGTTTACGAACTCCCGTGCCTCCGCTGGGGAAGCGAAGGAGAAAGTTTTTGCCTCATAAGTTACCAACAGTTTTCCTTGGTGTGTCACGCCGTTCCTCAGTCCCAGTTTGCGCAGATCTTCCCGTACAGAGTCATATCTTTTACGGAGTTGTTGTATTCCAGCTGCCAAGTCTGGGTAAAACCGGATCCATTGTCCCTCGTGGCGGATGTCTCCTTTAGTCTTTGCAGCTTTTAAGATGACTTCTTTGTCCCTGTAGCTCGAGATTCTCATGATCAGTGTGCGGGGCGATAGGTTGTTTTCTCTCTGCGGGCCAATTCGATGCGCTTTCTCAATAAGCATCCGGTTCGGGAAAGTTATGCCCAATACTTTGGGAAGCCAGGACTCCAAAAACGTACACGCATCACGGCCCTCTGTGCCTTCAGCCAAGTTAATCAGCCTCACATTGTTCTGTCTGGATCTTGTTTCCAAGTCCAAAACTTTCTCTTCTAAATGTTTCTGTTTCGACTCCAAAGTGCTGACTTTAGCCTGCAGGGTTTTCACCTCGTCTTCATTGTCGGAGATGCGTGCTTCAGCCTGTGTCACCCGTACAACACAGTCCTTTACCTCCTGACGAATGTTATCCAAGTCACATTTTATAGCGGTGACGATAGATAGGATTTCATCCACTTTGTTGCTTTGGGATCTTTCTCCGCCGACTTCTGTGTTCATTGCAGCAGGTGGAGGGCTAGCACTAGCATTAGCTTTCTGCATCTCACTCCCGCTCCTGAGACCGTAATCCGTCAGCTTGGGCTGTTTTACCTTATCGTTGGCTTCTTGGTTGGCTTTAGCTACTTTAGGAGGCATTATACGACCAATTTGCAGATTGGATAGCAATTATTTGCTGCAGGGAGTATGTAATAATCAACGCAAACTGCGGAGTGGTGAAAACCACGTCTTCCTACATGGCTGCCATAACCGGAAGTCCCTAATTGATTTATTTAATAGAACTTTGAAAGTGCACTTTACTTTGTTTTTGGAATTAAAGCTAGCTTATTGAAATTATTGAATTGTTATTAAAGTCCATTTTAATGTGACCAAAAGTGTATTTATAGGTATACAGCTAAGATATATGGCATGTATATATTTATTTAAAGGATAGCATATTATACTATATATTATATTATATTAGGATCAAAGATCAAAGTCAAAGTCAGCTTTATTGTCAATTCTGCCATATGTGTTCAACATACAGTGAATTGAAATTTCGTTTCTCTCTGGCCAGGTAGTGCAAAAAAGACAGTGTACAAAATACAATATAAAGACAAAACACAACAAAAATCTAATACAGAGACCTAAGTTAAACTAAAGTCTAAGATCTAAAATCTTAAAGCAGTGCAACATAATAAATAAATACCTATATACAGATGTCCAAAAATGTGCAGTGTGCATCAAAAATGTGCAGTGGAAGATACAGCAGTGAGATGGTAACGTGCAATAGAATGTGCATTGAAGTTAAGATAAAAATAAATGCAACAGTAGTAATTCTAGTGCAATAACAGGAGTAAACAGCAGTAGTAAAAATTCCAGTAGTAATGTGCAATAACAGTAGTAAACAACAGTACAACAGTAGTAAAATTCCAGTAGTAAATGTAAATGTGCAACAGTGCAACAGTAGTCCTTAGTAGCAGTTTTTTTTAAAGTGTCTAGAGTGATATGTCTTTTTATGGAATACAGGTTATGCCAATATGGGGGGTGGGGGGTGGGAGACAAGGTGAGAGTTCAGGTGAGAGTTCAGCCTCCTGATAGCAATTATGTGCAATACAAAATTCATTTGAGCAATACTACCTCCTGTGAAATACTCCTTACTCCTTAAAGGGATATGCCACCCCCAGGTCAAATTTGGGCATCTCCCCACAGTCCAGAGACTAAAATAAGTGGTGGAAAGCGTTTTCCTGCTCACCCAGCCATTGTCCGAGTCTGTCAGCACTGACCGCCGCGGTATCTGCAGCTCCTCCGCCTTAGACTGGAGTCTAACGTCGCCAGAGAAAGATTTCGGCCAAAAGGAATTAATTTGCTCGATGCGTTTCCCAATTACTGTCTGTGTAGTGCGCATTCATATCGAGTGCAAATAAATGTGCAAATCAACACGGAGAGCTTGCCTTGGTCATTTTGGGTGGGAACTATTTTCCAGTGCGGAAGAATACAGCCGTATCACGCAGCACGCTGCCAGGGGAATCCCTGTTACGCACCGGGAAGGGAGTTCCCCTGTTGCACAATGTGGTGCGTGATTCGGCTGTATTCTTCCGCACTGGAAAATAGTTCCCACCCAAAATGACCAAGGCAAGCTCTCCGTGTTGATTTGCACATTTATTTGCACTCGATATGAATGCGCACTACACAGAAAGTAATTGGGAAACGCATCGAGCAAATTCATTCCTTTTGGCCGAAATCTTTCTCTGGCGACGTTAGACTCCAGTCTAAGGCGGAGGAGCTGCAGATACCGCGGCGGTCAGTGGCGACAGACTCGGACAATGGCTGGGTGAGCAGGAAAACGCTTTCCACCACTTATTTTAGTCTCTGGACTGTGGGGAGATGCCCAAATTTGACCTGGGGGTGGCATATCCCTTTAAATAACCTATTTAATCCTACCTATACCTTGGTATTTTATTACATATTTTATTATATATTTTTTTATTATATTGGTTACTTTGCTATGCTATTAGTATTAGTCCTGACTATCTTGGCGAGTCTTGATCTTAAGTATTTCATTGCATTATTGACCTTGTGTTGATCCTCCTGCATATGAACAAAAAAAAACAATCTTGAATCTTGGTAGTTTATTAAATTTTGTTGTAAACTTTGACTTAACATATTTTCCTGTGTATTATTAAATTACTGAATGATTCTGACCTGCCTGGACATTAACACCACACCACAGTGAGTCACTGACGGGGGAGGGCTTAGCTTAATGTCATGCAAATGAGGCAAGTTGTAAGAAACAGAAAAGTTTCGGGGCTGATTTCACCCCTTAGCAAAATCTGCTGTGCATGCTTTCAAATAGCGACAAGTTCTTCAAATATGGTCAGATTTTCATGTGTAAGACATCACTGGAAAGCTTAGAATCTACACTTTCAGAATCTGTGAATAACTCAAAACTAACCTGGGAAATCCCAGGCTGCTTTGCACGGTCTAAAAGACAGCCTGGCAACTAGGCTAAGCGAGGGCTCCTGATTTGGGGAGCCAATCAGAGAGCGGGGAGGAATGGAAAGACGGTGACGCGTACTACGTGACAAACAGAAGCTTGTAGTTTGAAGTGACAACTGACATGATTGGCTATGGGCTACGTATACGCCAAATGATAGACGTTCGTAACGCCCAATAAACGGCCGTTGGTGATCGTAAACCACACCTCCGCTATGAGATATTCAGTAGGTGGCTCCCAGACCATATATCACTTGTGATGTGGTCTGGTGTAAACCAGGCAAACTCAAAATGCCTCCGGGACGACTTGGGATCGGTTTTACCACGGTTGGACACATATGTTTTTCAAGGTATTCTTGCAATAAAAAAACACCTATGTGTGTAAGTTTTTCTGTAGTAGTATTAGTCACAGTGACATTAGTATTAGTAATACTGTTATTGGATAATTGTAGTTGCTATAGTATACTAGCAGTAGTAATGAGTGGTAGGTAGCAGACTTTGGAACAGTTTTGAATAATTTCATTAAAATTTAAGAAGCAATAAAAAGCATAAAGAAAATTAACTACTATAACGAAGTAGTACTATAACCTGAGTACACACTTTACTGCACTTCCTCCTCTTCTGCCTACTGTAAATTCCTGTGTCACCCCCCCCTTTCCCCCTGTCCCATCAGCAGGTACTTAACCCGTGGAGACAGCACCCTCATCCAGGATGTCTCTTAGTAATGCCGCACCACCAAAGACCGCTCTTCTTCTCCTCACCGAGATGAAAGAGTGCACAGGCATGTAAGCGCTCCTTTGGCAGCAGGACGGGGAGAGGGGGGGCACAGTGGTGAATAGATGGGACAAAAGGATGATGAGTGGTGCCTAGATTTTAATAAACTCCCCTTGTTTACACAGCCTCTTGAAGACCTCACGTGTCTCACTGTCTGACTTTCATTATTCTCCAAAGTTGCCTGTTCTTTGCCTGGGGACAGTTGAGTAAATTGTTGTGCTAATGTAAAATCCCCCCACACACAAGAAGACTTACACACTCAGCCACACTGTATAACTGTCACTCAAGCACTGGAAAAGGGAGACAGAGAGGGAGGAAGAGATAGGGGCCCCCGTGAGCGACAACATCTCCACTAGACTATATATGTACGCAGCAGTGGGTTTGTGGGTGGACACGCGCACACACAAAGCTATTCCTCTTCCTTTTCCCCCCTGCCATTCACAGCCTTCCAGCCTCAACGTGACAAAAGAGTGTCTAGAGCTTGCCTTTTAAAACCAGGAGTGGAGTTACAATCTGTGGCCGTTCCACTGTAAAACTTCAATCTTTTCCATTACAGGGGCTGTTTGCTCCGTAGAGGGCAGCGAGTTGGAGAGGGCAGCGTGTCGGAGAGGTGCGCGTTAACGATCCTCTAAATTGTGCTAATGTGGCACTTGAGCAGATCATACGATTAGACTGGCTGTATTTATATGATTCAATTATTGCATAGTGTAAAATATACTAGAATAACACATAACACATTTTTAAAGGTGCTGGTAAAGGGTTCGCCATATGCCTGTCTCCATGAGTCCCTGGAAGTATGACATTAAACTTATTTTATTTATTTGATAGGGACAGTACATATGCATGTATTGGATTTACGGATGCAAATTATCGAGTCATTCATTAATCTATAGTTGATTGACCTTATCGATCGACTTACGATTAATTGATAAGCGGCGTTTTTCACCTGAATTTTAGTGTTTCAATAGGGTCTTTAAGAATATAAGCTATAGTATACATAACACTGAGTCAAAAATATATCATAGTATTATTATATTGTATATTCCTCAATTAATTATTCCTTAGTAAAAAGCAGACAAATGTATTGATGCTGAATAACAAAATACATTCTTTATTGAAAATAAATTGAGGACGTTTTTTGTAAAAGCTCCGTGATATGAAATGATAAAAAAATGAATTGATCGGGGAAAACATTTCACTCACACACACGCACAATCGCACACACACCGGCACACGGGCCGGACAGCGGGCTGCTTCCACTGCGCTTTCACGTGGAGCCTGCTACGCGGCCTGGAGCGGAGGAGCACGTGCAGCACGCTGCACACGTGTTCACGCAGACAGTGGGACGCGGAGCAAACCAAGCCGCAAAAATTGGGTTCGCAGGAGAACATTTTGCACTGCTTCTAGATCCGGCCGCGGATGTAACACTATGGTACTTCTCGCGAGTGGGTTTGCATCTCGTGTTCACATTCCAGAGTAGCGCCCTCTCCTCTAGCGATTAGTTACAATTAATGCATTTTAATCGACCAACGTCTTGATCGACAATTAATCTTAAGTCGATTAATTGTTGACATTCCTAATTGGATTGCATGTATTCAGTTGCACAAGCATTCTGACTATGAGCAGGCTCACCTCTCCACAGATCTGACCTGCAACTTGGCCTGCTGGCGTCTGCTGCTTATCACCATTAATACTGTAAGTTTAAAGCCATACTGTGGAACATTCCAGACCTCCGATGAAACCCTCCACCAAAAAAGTGACATAGTACACTTTCTAAAATAGATTTTTAGTGATAGCAGTAGTCTTAGAAGCAAAATTATTTGTGATAGTTGTAACAATACAATAGTATTGCATATTGTGGTGCTGTGTGGCATTTAAACAGGTCCGCCTCAGTATCATTGTGTTTTAGCAGGTGTCAGAAATCAGCTAAGTGCAAAGTAATAGCATTTTTACAGAATATAAAGTGATCCAAATAAATTACAGCTTTTCTGAAAAATGATTGTTACTCTCTTAGCAAGAGAAGTGAATTGACTGCAAAATATTGTGAGGATGTATTACCCATTAATGCCACTTGCAGTTGACAGAATAGAGCTAAAGGCAGTAAATTGGGAGTGTATTAAGTTGAAGCCATTACTAAAAGGCTAAAAGCAGGTCATTAGTGACTCATTATAGTGCAGTGCTTATCAGATGTGCTGTTCCTACTTGAGGTGGTACAAATGTGTTTTGTTGTTGTGGTTTAGGTGTAGTTTAGACTTGTTTTACCAGGGTTGGTCCTACATTAGTGTTGATTTATTCCAATTTCAGTTCTTTATTATTGTTACTAATCATTTGTTAATTAATTTATAGCCAAGGTTAAGATTTCCTTTATTTTCTCCGTGGGAAATGTTATTGTTTTTGTATTGTTTTCTTCAGCAATTTATGGCACTTCAGAATGTGTTATTGTGACAGCAGAGGCTGAGCAGAGGCTGAGCAGGCTGGCTGCAGCGTGAAGGTTGAAGCTCCACTCACAGACACCACTCCGTGTTTAATGACCCTCTATAACTACGCCTATCCATCTCCCAGCACAGGGACCAAATGCCACGGAAATGAGGCTCAACTCAAGTTATTGCATCATGCTAAATCATACCTCCTGGGCTGGAACATAGGACTGTATGAAACATGTTTCACACTGCGCTTTTCTCCATAAAAGCTCTGCTTTCACACCCAGCGGAGCATGAGATACACCAGCACAGAGCAGGTCAGTCTGGGCATTCACTTGAATAGAGCAGTGAATAACATATCAGTATACAACAATCATTTACTCATAGACTTATTTCAAATATTAAAACTAATTTATAACTAATCTAACTGCACTTTGCTACCAAGACTGCTTTTATATTGTATTTGTGAGCTACAATTTCCAAGTAATTAAAGTTATGAAGCAATAATGTTTGTCTAAGTCTAGTATCATCAAATAAGTTTACACTGTTAAAATTTTACTGTTAAAATAATCAAGCCATCGATGAGGTTACCAAATAAAAAAGGATCTTTAAAATGGATGTGGTTGCCCAGCAACAAAATTAGTATTAAAAGAAGTTCAGGTTACATTTAATGATAACCTTCTAACCTTAAAATTTCTTGAGAAGAATTTCTTGTTTGTCTTTCTTCATCCTTTGTTTGGCTGTTATAAAGTTTATATTGCCATAGCTAAACCCCAGATCTGGCAGACCCAGACCTGACAAGACACATATCTGCAAGTTTATGAACTCACAAATCTCTGAGGAGCTCAAAGTATACATCAGCAAATGAATTCCACGTCTGTGCTTTCAAATCAAGTAATCAAGCATACACTTGAACCTTAAACCTATGTCTATTGTGGATCAATACGCCTGCAAGCATGGCCCCTGCAGTGAAGAGATTTTGAGTCGGGCAGTGGTGTGGACAGCCCGAGGTAATGAAGCCTCACCAGTCAACATGCCAGTCCATCTGCTTCTGTAATCCTCATAAACAACTGCCCCCCCCCCCACCCCCCACCCCCCATGTGACGGATGTGTGGGTCTGTACAAAGAAGATATAATAATAAATCAAGAAACATGTATATGGTACAACAATCAATAAACCACACAACTGTCTTGTATTTGCAGCTAATGTTTTACTAAATCAAGCTTCATTTCACAGTTCACATCCTGAACACTCAGGAACATTAACTTAAGGTTAACAGATTATTTAATTGTTGACAACAACAGCCTTTGGGCTTGGCTAATTCTGTGTAAAGTTCTATTGTCTTTCATAAAAACCTGACCTCAGAATAAAGTCACACTGACACTCCGGTTTCCCCCATCAACCCAAAACATGCTCCAGGTAAAATCCTCCAGCTTAGATCCTGACCAAGCCAAGCAATAAGATCATGGAGATGGGTCCCTGGGCGCCTGAAAGATGAGCTGTCCACTGCTCCTGAAGGATGGGTCAAATGCAGAGAAATAATTTCCCTATGGGGATAAATAAAGCATGTCTTCTTCTTCTTCTTCTTCTTCTGATAAGAGGGCCAGAGCCACTACTGCATTACTGTTTTTGAGTATCATTTTTGAAAAGAAATATCTAAAAAGACATTCCACAAAAGAAGTATGTTAACAATAGTGGTTTTACCTGCCCCCATCTGACTTAAATTCTACAGGGCTGTATAATGCAGTGATATCATCTGTAACCAGCAGCTATGTGTCTTTTTAATGCCTTGGCATCTTAGCTCAGCTCTCTGGCTCATCTGTGCACAGAGGTGGGGTGAGGTGAGCTGGAGGTCAGCTGTGGAGCCCATCTGGTCAGCAGCAGGTAAGAGGATCCAAACACACTCCTGCTGACACACCGATGCCCACCAGCACTACACTTAAATCTAACCTTAATTACATGCAGGTACATCTGCCACATTAGAGCCAGGCGCTCCTCTTAATGTAGCAGTAACGGATGGCATTTGTGGTAGAAGATGCTTATGGTGCGTTCATGTGGTGAGGGCACAAAGAAGGAACACCTGCTCCTATCAAAATGACTTGAAATCAAATGCCACTTAGTCCTCATATATTATTAAAGGGGCATTGCAGTCAAAGCATTGTTGTTCTTTTCATGTATAATAGCAATCAAAACCAAATGTTGTGTCAGGGTCACTGTCATTTTTATATGGATTATCTAGGTTATTAAATTGCATAAAACAGCTTTAACAGTACAGAAAAATCAATCCAGTTCAAAAAAGTGAGGACAAAGGTCAAGGATAGAATATAGTCAGCCAAGAAGAGAAATGAAATACATTTATGAAATATAGCAGTTGTATAGAAATGCCAACTCTGTAAAAAATACAACTATTTTATTTTCAGATCTGGCTGTGATAAAAAATTAAGACTAACCACATACCAACTACTCTCCACTAATGAAATTAAAAAATCCTTAAACGTCTGGCACATGAACACAACAGACCTTGACAGACATCTTCCTGGTATTCTTCCTCAAACTGGGATCTATAAGAAGCACATAGGATATTCTGTAAAACACCTGGCATACAAAAGCCTGTCCAGAGAGCTAACCTGGTTTCCTTTTCCATGGAGTTTTGCCAGGACTGTGGTGACTGAGGCCGGAGCGTGACCCTACTCTGGCCCATGCAGAAAACCCGGTAATACCTAAGTAATATGGCTCATTCCCATCACACATGCACGCATTCATATAAACTGGAGAAGCCAAAGGAAGTCTGTCAGCTGTTGATTAAAAGCGGCATCCAAAGCTAGAGCTGTGTGTTCAGATGAGGCAAAATTAAGTCTTAAGTGCAGAATTAATGGGGAACGGCACACTTCACTGGTGATGTAATGTTGTACAAGGATTAAAGCCCAAAAGTAGAAAAAAACAACATTGGTTTTACCCAAGCAACTGTGATTGAGTGTATAACTTCAATATTTCTTTAATGAATAGAATAGAATACCTGTCATTATGTCAGGTAAAAACATAAAGAAATTGGGAAAGGCTCTCAGCAGGTGTATCACAGATAAAATAAAATAAAATACGTATGTTTGACCGGCAAACAATGAATCAGATATCAGATATCGTAGTTGTATCATAACAGTAGCTGCAGTATTCATTTATGTTAATGGTGCAAAATGTAGCTGTTCTGGTGGGTGTAGTAGTAGTCGTGTACAGGAAACCTCAATCACAGTAAGAATCCATATTTTCCAAGATATTTGAGCAATAACTGAATAAATTAAAACTAGATAATTTCACAGTACAGTGCTGTACAGTGGAGAGAAGCAGATGGCAAATCCACCGCCAGAAAATTACATAGAGAAGTTTGGGGGCAAAATTACCACACCCGTCATTTTTCTAAATCCTTTCTCGACCTCTGTGTAATTATTAAATAACTATTTACAGTGTTAATGACAATGGATAGCAATTCTAAAAATGCATTAAACTGAAAGAGGCATATCTGAAAGAGGGGCAATGCCTCAAAATAAAACACACCACTTCTCCTTCTCACAAACCCACACATTAGACATCATTTTTATCAGATTTAAAAACTCCAGGGAGGAGGAACAAGGAAGTTGCTTGAAAGTCTGTCTGTTGCCATAGACACCTGCCAAGATGTAGAGGACAAGGGTTCATAAAGTGCTCGCTCGTAAGAATGGATTTATCAATTTTGTGGGATATCATGTTTGGCTTTTTTCCATATATAGAGATTTTATTGCCCTTGGGAAGAAAAAAAATTGTGAAATCAATAAATCAAGATCTGCTAAGTGTAAGCTTGAAAAGTGGACACAACAGAAAATCCATGAGTTCAGAAGAACCCTCGCTAAGACTCGCTAAGATAGTCAAGACGTACTAATAGAATGCAATAAAATACAAGGGAAAAAAGTATATATAATAAAAAATATGTAATAAAATATAAAAAATCTAAGGTACAGGTAGGATTAAATAAGGTGTAAGTAGAGTATTTTACAGGAGGTAATACTCCTCAGGGAGGGAGGCGAGCCAAAAGGTAAAACTCTCAATTTACCGGTCAATCTACGTTCCTACCCTAACCTATGGTCATGAGCTCTGGGTAATGACCGAAAGGACAAGATCGCAGATACAAGCGGCAGAAATTTGTTTCCTCCGCAGAGTGGCTGGGCACTCCCTTAGAGATAGGGTGAGGAGCTCAGTCACACGGGAGGAGCTCGGAGTAGAGCTGCTGCTTCTCCATGTTGAGAGGAGCCAGCTGAGGTGGCTCGGGAATCTGTTCCAGCTGCCTCTTGGATGCCTCCCTCGGGAGGTGTTCCGGGCATGTCCCACCTGGAGGAGGCCCCGGGGAAGACCCAGGACACGCTGGAGGGACTATGTCTCCCGGCTGGCCTGGGAACACCTTGGGGTCCCCCCGGAGGAGCTGGAGGAAGTGTCCGGAGTGAAGGAGGTCTGGGAGTCCCTGCTTAGACTGTTGCCCCTGTGACCAGGCCTCAGATAAGTGGAAGAAAATTGATGGATGAATAATACTGCTCAAATGAATTTCGTATTGCACATAATATAATATAGCATAAGTATTGCACGTGGGTTATGAAGCAGGTTATGAAGCAGCTAACAGTAGCATTTACAGGCAACATTTGAGGACTTTTGACCATGACAAAGGATATAATATTTTTAATTGTTAATTGCATGGCAAGTGCAGCAGATTTTCATCACTCTTAATACCTGATAACAGTGCCATTTTCAAACCTGATAACAAATCTGTTTTATCAAAATCGAAGAGTATAAAATTAGTTCTGCAAACAAAATAATCAAACAAATTAACTGCTGAGAAAGTTAAGTGACAAATTATTCAGTGAAAATGCGTGTGGTGCATTCCAACAAGTTGTCAGTTGCGACATTAACAGTGGCACAAACAAAGAGCAGAATATATCACTCAGCGCTCATTGAGAGTTCCGATTCATATCTATCAAGGGAAAAATGACATTAAACATAATACCGCCTATACCGGCTGCCTCACTTCCACACAGCCCACTCGCCCTTCTCTCCGGGGAGGTCTGTGAGTGTCATTCCCCTGCTTTAGACACACCAGCTGCTGCATGCGTGTCTCTGAAGAGCCCCTCACAAGCTCTTACAGGGGCCCCTCCGCACCCACATCCACTTTACACAGCGCCAATGACAAAGCGCTCCCCACACCAGTCACCTACCAAACACACACACACATTCATAAGTATCCTAGGGGCAGATGGGACCCTAATAAGCGTTACACAGGGAGAAATGGGATTCTTCACACTGGCTTCTAAAGAGCAATTCCCAAACTCCGCCAGCGAAAAGCAAGATGATGGAGTGAATAAGATATGGATGACAGAGGTGGATGTGTGCGGCTATAAATACTCCTGATAGAGCTAAAGAGATACGCAAGGAAATGGGGACAAGTGAATGCAATTTATTAATGTGGGAACGTTTATGCAAGATTTATCAAAGGGTAATATTAAGTTGCTGTTTTTTTGTTAAAGCAAAACTATGCTGAGTTTGGACCATGAAGCAGTGTTTTGGAAATAATTTATGTGAACGATAGGCTTTGGGGAGTGGACACTATGGTCTGCTATCACTGAGGAACTTTCGGAGACAGACAGGTCACTCTATGAGCTGTAAAGTTTTAATATTTTAACAGTTATGGGCATTTAATTACACTGTCATATGTGAATTTTCTCTTCAATGTGGTTTGGCAGTGACAATTATTAAACATGTTTCATCATTTGCGAAACCATTTGCCAAACCACAATGAATTAAAATGTTAGGAGGAACACTGCAAATGAAGACATCTGAGCTCTTTGTTATTAGTTTAATCTAGGTTCTTAGGAACTGATCTAAATTCAAACAAATAATGGCAGTAGTTACAGTAGTAGTAACAAAACAAAAATAGTAATAGTAATAATATAGTAGTAGAAATTCAACCCTATTACACTACAGTTTCTTGCAATAACACATTTTCTCATTCCACAAACATATTTACTTTTAAGAGAGAAGATTTCTTTTGCCAATCCCACAGACGCTGCTCCATATAAACACACACAAACACAGGCATTAGCAGATTGGATGCGGTCTAAGCTCCGAGTAGACTTGGCTCAGCTGCTTTTTCAAGACAAAGAGCCCAGTGCTAAGAAGATGAGAGGAATATGCAGTCTTTTTTATGTACTCGGACACATGTGGAGCAATGGACCGCATGACAGCCAATCAATGCACAGCTACTTCTAATCTATAGACCTCAAACTTATACAAAAATGTGAGTGGGATTATTTCAACGTCTGTCCCAGGGGTAAAATGGGCAGTCCGGGATGTGGCTTGAGCCCCCATGGTGATTCCTGATCCTATTGGTCACGATGCTCAGGGCACTGCTGGGATCTTAAATGAAAATTCCAGCACTAAGTCACACTCTCCTCCCAAGCAACAGAGCAATTATGAAAAGAAATGCCATGTCTTGGGCAGCCATGGTGGTAGTCTCTCTTTGCATATGTGCTCCTCTGTGAGTGTGGGTGGTAAAATCACTACTGGTGCCCAAAACAGACTTTGGTTAAAGGGACAGTGTGTAGGATTCGTGGCGCATAGGTGGTTACTAGCTATTCCACTTCCTCTTTTGGCTACGGCAGACCTCGAGGGTCACCCGGACGCGACGTAGCTCCGACATCGCGCGTGCCCGCGCACGAACCGCGCACCGCTGTATACATAAACCGCGGTCCCCCGTTCACTTTTTTTTTTTCTTTTCGCATGAAAACACACAATCCCGATCATGATTCATGACAATCTACACATCAAATGAAACCTTACAGTCTCCTCTTTTTGACTATGCAATTCATTTCCCTGCAAAACAATCACTCCCCGAGCACATGGGGCTTTTATACAGAAAAGCACAAAACTTAGCTTACTTAGCTTACCTTTGAAGGCTTTGCACAGGTCAAACTCTGTATTTCATCATAAACTTGGTCTCAATCTGTCCATAAGGATCCAGCGAATAAAATCCAGTAAAACAATTTAGTCCAAAATACGTGTTATATCCATTACGATGTGTGATCCGGCAGCATGCTCCCCCTCCCCCCCTCCCCTTCCCCTTCTCTCCTTCGCTCCTGGCTGCATATGGGAGCAGAGGACCGAAGGAGAGAAGGGGAAGGGGAGGGGGGAAGGGGGAGCCATACGCAGCGCGGCTGTGCAGCTGTTAGCAGGAGCCGAGGCGAAGGATGAGCCCAAATGTCCTTCTGCGGCTCTCGTATTCAAAATGGCTGCCTCTATATGGGGAAGATCCCCCTTTTATGTGACTATATCTAAGTCCAAAAGAATACTTTGATTTCATGATGGAAGTGAAAAGGCTTGGAAAACAATGTATTTTTGAATGGGTATCTTCAATTTCAGTAATTAACAGGTAAAAATCTTACACACTGTCCCTTTAAAGCAAGTGTTTGGTTAATAGTTAGCTGTCAGTCATTTGGTGTTATCTAAGAATTTATATTTTAAGCCTCTTTTATGACAGTCTTATGTAGCAACTACTTATGAGTTAAGAACAATAACAGTACTCAAAAAAACAAAACAAATCTAAATAAATGTATTTTTATTTTCAGAACAAGTACAAATTACTACTTCTGATGAGCTGCTACTACCATTATTACAACTGGTACAAGTAACTGGTATTTCCTTTTACTATACCTAGGCTTTTACTCAAGTGGGACCCACCTTGCTACTTTGGTTGAACAATTGAATATATCATTGAAAGTTTTAAATTCATAGTACTGCAATAGCTTCTACCACCATCATTACTGCAACTTGTAGGCCTATACTTATCGTACATCAAGATGGCCAGAGAGGAATCAAAATTTTGAATGCAAGCACAACAGACTCCTCAAAATATTTATCATATATTATCAAAATATAATAGTTACAATGAATTACTAGACTATCTTGATTAGCCTGTGTAGAAAAAGCTCATAAAAGCTTATTTATGAGGCTGCCCATTACGTGTCTTGTAACATGGCTTGCTCTTTCTGGTTACTTACCAGGAACTGTGCGAAACAGGCTTCAGATATTTTTTACACCTTTATTTCCATAGCAACGACAAATTAAACAAACCTGTCAAATCCTCAAACCGTTAACAAAATAAAGGTTATTACGTACTGTGTTTTTCCTCCGTGGTGACAGCTCTGAGACCATCTAAATTAAGTTTCCATGGCGACAAAAGATGTTAGTGGTGAGTTTAATTTACTGAGTTTAACCTCTGATATAGTCTGGCTCCGGCAGTATTTTGTGTCAACGAGAAAAATCCAGAAAATCATTCAGCAGTGCAGTAAAATGGAAAAAGATTGATTTAAAAATAGCATTTATCTATTTTGTGACAGGTAGGACAGCATACAGGAGACTTTTACCCATGAGTGCAATATATGAGTTGAATTAAATTAAACAAAAAAAATGTAAGATACAAACATGTCTACTACACTACATAACTTGTAGTTGCCTACGGGAGCAATGAACTTATGCTTTTAGTTCATTCCAAGTCAATCAGTTTATGAAGCTGCAACTGAACAAAAGTCAAAGTTTTCATCTTTGTACTTTAATATGGACTTACTCATACAAACTGTATAACTTAACTAACTTTGGTGTAGTTTTTAAAGACTGCTGGAGATATAGTTACCTTCTTGACATGTTTTGCATTCTTTATGGATATTTTTGGGTGCCAGTTTGGCCAAAACAAATATCGTCTTGGATATTTAAGGCCGATAGCCCTTACACTTTTAGCCTCTATCTTTACCACATATACCTGTAAATACTTCCTGTCTTTTTAAGTTACATTGATTGCAAGGACATTTAAATATGATTGTGAGAAGATGAATAAGCTGTCAGCTGTCACTAACATGTCCACCCTTGTTCCTAACGAGATTTCCCCTCAAAGGACTCTGCTTATCAAAACCCACTGAATCTGTGGCTAGTATCAGTCGGGCTGAAGTAGCAAATACCTTGAGTGTGTGTTCTTTTCCTGCCCCCATTTTACCCCACACAAAGGGGCAGAGAAACCCTCGGTGCGGTCTCCTATTCAACAGCAGCACAATAGACCCCCACTGAGGTTTTCTTCCTGATGCCCCGTCTGCCCCACCCATTTCCCCCCAACAGGGCAGGACCCACACACGTCCCATCTGCTATACCAAAACTCCCCCTCCTCCTTCCCTTTTTACCCCCTTCTCTCTTTCCTCACTCCTGTGTTAACTTTTATTCAACTCTTTTCATTGGATATTTCAAGCCTAGAGTTTAGTTTTTTTTCCTCTTTAATTGGGCCATAGTAGCATTGGAGCATTGGAGTGAAATTAAACAGCGTTGGCAGGGGTAGTTTTTGACAGTTGGGTTGCAAACTGCATTGAGTTTCAATGGTTGGGTTGGCTAGGAACATTTTAACAGGTAAGAGAAACCATCTGGAGAGGGATAAACCTGTCCGTTCAGGATCCAATTAGTGGTTGCAAAAAATATCTTCTTTTAAACTGAATAATGTGAAGTCTCAAAAGATTTTGTAAGTGAGTCAATGTGCAAAGAAAAGGTCATAAAAAAAAAAAAAAATTAAACAAAATAGTTAAAACATGAGCACCATTATGTAAAACAGAAAGAATGAATAAACTATTTCTGTGCACATTTTTAAGGTGATTACTATTAATAATATTTTTATATACAAATATAATAAATTGAAATGCTTCTACATTGTAAATTGACTCAAAACATAATACCTTAATTTCAAGAAAACATTCATTCAGTTTCCACAATATAGTTTAAGAAATAATCTCCAAAACTACATTCTTCTAAGTTGGTCCACCATGTTGCAGGAACAGTGTTGGGAAGGTTACTTTTGAAATGTAATCCCTTATAAATTACAGTTTACATGCTCTAAAATGTAATTTGTACCGTAATCTATTGGGTTACTTCAAGTGAGTAACGTAATCTGATTATTTTGGATTTCTTGACATTGCCATCTTTTTACAAACTACATGAATGTGTTGAAAACTGCCCAACCCATCAGAGGCACTCCACTTCTATTGAGGAGGCTGAAGAACAGATGCCTGCTCAGAGTGTGCAGCATTCTCAAAGACTCCTCTAATCTGGCAAACAGACTATTCTAGATCCTTCTAGACACAAGACAGGAGCCTACCAACCAAAAGCACCAGATACCGAAAGAGCTTTTCCCCCACAGCAGTCCAAAGATTGTCCAAAGATGATCTTCCCCTTCTTCCTTCCAGTCAGTGTGTTCCTCTCCAATTCTGCATTACACTGCTGCATATCTGCTCATTCCTCCCAATTCTTTAGAATCTGCATTTACTGTTTGCAACTTGTTTGCAATAGAAGGTATATTACGGGAGGGGATGGTGGAGGTGCGGAATAATTATTTTAATGTTTTAGAACTTCAATCAAAATATATATGGCAAACCGTTTGAAAGCTTAGACCCTCAGGAATCTATTTATGCCTACCAATAGTGATAATTGTTTTGTGCATTACATTACTTTACATTGCATTTGGCAGACACTTTTTAAACCCAAAGCGACTTATTTAGCTATTTAGCGCAGGACCAGGAAGTGCCCCGGTTTGGCCCCCTGAGCCGGCGAACAGCACAGAGACAGCGGAAGGTAGGAAGAGCATGTGGCTCCCTAGGCATCCAAGTGTGCACCCTCGTACGCATTAGGGAGGGGAACAGAGTCCATATCACGGGGAAACAGTTTGTAAGCGGGGAACAGTTGCATCGGAGTCTGGTTCCGCAAACCAGGGGAAGCGCTCCGTGCGCTCTGCCGTCTCTGGGGCCAGAGAGAGACAGGCGCCGATCGGGGAATGACGGGCAGCTACAGGTGCTCCGTCACAGATAGCTTGTTTTTTTCCATTAGAAGTACCGCCGTGTAATCCATTTATTTCAACAAAGTAACTGTAATCTGATTACCACTACTTAAAACAGTAACTGTAACGGATTACAGTTACTCATTATTTGTACTCTGATTACGTAACGCCGGTACATGTAATCCGTTACTCCCCAACACTGTGCAGGAATCTACATCAATAATGATATGTACATAAAAATATATTGGATTTATATAGCGCCTTTCAAGACATCCAGTGCTTTACAGTGCATTATTTACTGCACATCGGGTGGTGGTAAGATACTACTGGAGCCATCACTGCCCTGACCTTCCAACTAGGTAAGCTGGGTGAAGTGTCCTGCCAAAGGACACAACAACAGAACTAGGTCCCAGCAGGAATTAATCCTCCGCCCTTCAGGTTGGGAAACCACTAGTTACATCAAAACAATACCAAAATCCAAAGGGTCACTTCTATGATTAATCCTACTGACACATTTTCTCATTCTTATTTAAAATGCATATCATACACATATATTACAAACATTGATCTATGCTAAAAACCTCTCTTGTTGCTTCCACTAATCTCTCCTTGGGTCCATTTACCTCGCTGTATCTGCCCTCCTAAAGAGCCCCTGCCACTGGCCACAGATTTATGACCTGGTCTAACATGCTCAGTATTGGCGAAGCATTAAAACATGTCTGCTCTTATTACGAGGAGCTGTGTGCATCGATAAAAGCCTTAATAAAAACATCCCTCTGGTGGATTTGTGCATCTGTTTCACTTTTCCCTAAATATTCCTCTATCCTGTAATCACCTCTGTGGTCTCACTAACTTTAGTCCAAGTTGCGCATCCTTTTGAATTTTGTGCACCTGCCTCTTCCCACCACTTGGCGCAGCATTCCTTGATCGGTGCCAGGGGCTTAACGATGCTTGAATGCCACAGCTATGAAGTTTTTGCTTTGCTCTTTTCTCATAAAGGGTATTTAAAAGTGATGCCTAAAGATCAATCTGCTCCACTGTGTCACTCATGGATTAATTTATCTTCCATCTCTTCTTTCTTTTTTCTTTTTTTTACATTACCTCATTACCCCATTTTAGTATAAAGTCTTAAATTTCTCAAAGTGTGATTGGTAAGAGAGCAGTGGAGATATAATAGACTTCTTCTCATGGTGTATTATATATTTTGTAAACAAGGAACCCACAAGTAACTTCATCTATTGATCTTCATTTTTATTATTAAGGAATAAAGATGCTTTTTCTGTCCCCAAAAAGACCTTAACCATCTATAAATTCTTATTACAGTAAGTGCATACTTTTCAAAAAAAACTGCAAATTTATGACAAACATTTAATGTTTTGAAAGTCTTATTACATCATTTGATTAACCCATCCATGAACCAGCATCAGTACATTTTTCTGGATGAGAGTCAACACCTGATAGCAGTATCATTATCGGTGCTAATGTGGTCATAATACTAAAATTTTCAACTCAGTTTTGATACTAGGGAATAGACTTGATACTCTATACGGATTCGATCAGTGATGTTTAAAAAAAAAAACACACACACACCCATTTTCAACATTAAATAAAAGTACTACTGTGGATTAGTATCAGATTTTTGATACTTTTGACAGCTTTATCAGGGCGAGAATACTAAGAGGAAAGTCTTGGTGCAAACATCAATGAATCCTTGGTGTACGTATGTAATGTACGTATGTAATGTCCTTATTTAGTCTATCATTATCCATAGATGTTCTAATATCTCCTCTGGTGCCTCATTCATACAGGTCAGTAACATCAGTAAGCACAGACCTCCTCCTTCCTCCCTCTTTTGTCTCTGTGCTGTGTCTGATGTTTGGATTTTGAGCATCATAAGCAACATTTTAAATATTAACTAAGACCACTTTGTACATATGAATAATACAGCAGAGAGGCCAGCGATTGGCCAACAATCCTATCCCCTAGCCGTAAAACTAATGCACCGCTCTGGGACAAAAAGTGACCGTATTTGGCCTTTACTACCCCAGGATATGCCTTAAGAACGAGCTGTTCCATCGGCCTGGTCCAATACAGCCTGTTTGTTTACACAGCGCCCTAGCACCTGTCGGACGGCGCAGATGCAGGATTCTGGCAGTACTTGTGTTATGACTAGATGTTGCACAAACACCTCATCTAATCTGACATCACAATCAGTTGTGCATCTTTGAGGCTAAATCCACTTGGGTGTCTGTGAGAGGTGAGTGCTGTTGACACACATTTTTCTTTTTGCATGGATCAAAAAGTCAAGATGGGACATTCCTCAACAGTATAATTAAGTCAATTTAGTGGCATAAATTGCAGAATCTAACTACACCAATTAAAGTTGAGGTCATTAAAGTATTCAAGTCAATCCTATTACACTTTCTGCAACCAATACTCCTACTACACATCACATCCCACTTTATCATTAATCAATTAGAATAATTAACTCCCAGAATGTATTTAGACTTGTAATGTAATGCATTTAAAGGGTCGATATTACGCTATTTTCTGATGTTATGTTATCACGTTGTTTCTCATCAAAAACATACCTGGAGATTTGTTTTGTTTTATTGACATGTTTAACACAATAATCATGTGTATTTAGGCTGTGTTCTTCTCTGAAACAGAAAACACTCTGTTCCACCTTGTGATGTCATGTGGTCATACCTGAAGTGCTCTACTGTGTTTGATACTCCAAACTCTATACACCTTCATTAGAATCATTTGGATCATTTCAGTCCTGGAATTTCCAAACTCAGCTAAACAAAAGGTAGTTGTTAACTTGAAAGCTATCACTACATGACATTACAAGGTGGAACAGAGCATTCTGAGCTTTGGAGATATACAGCTCTGGAAAAAATAAGAGCCCAGTGCGTTTTTTTTCTGAAATCAGCATCTCTACATGTATTACAGCCATTCCATTCCAGCTAGGGGTGGGTATTGGCAAAGAAGTCACGATTCAATTTGAATCACGATTCATATGCCACGATGCGATACTATCACGATGCATCACGATACTTGAATTATTGCGATGCATTGCAATATATTCGACATACTTCAGTGAAAATTTACAAAAAAAAGAGGATAACTTAAATATAAGTGGCTGTGTATCTGGGTAGTGTCTTCAATTGATACATAACTCTGAGCAACTCAATTCATAACTGAATTTATTGAATAACAAAAACAAATAAACCAAACCAATAACAAAAAAAGTGCATAGGATTTTTTCTAAAACAAAAAATGATGTTCAAACATTTGCCATTTTGGAGGTAGCTACCATCATAACAAACAATACCCTTTCACAAAGAAAAAAGTACATAGGATTTATAAAAAAAAATAAACTAATAATAAATTTATTGATTTATTAATAATTAATTAATTATTAATTAATACAAATCGATTTTTGGCATCAAGAATCAATGCAGTATATTGTGAATGTTAGTATCGCGATGCATTGTCATGACGATTATTTTGCACACCCCTAATTCCAGCGTCTGTTGAATTCCAACACAAACACAAAGCTGAGCTACTTCAGTTCTTGCACCAGGAGTGGAATAAAGTCACCCAAGAACAATGTGAAAGACTTGTGGAGAGCATGCCAAGACGCATGAAAGCTGTGATTAAAAATAAGGGTTATTGCACCAAATATTGATTTCTGAACTCTTCTTAAGTGTAAACACTAGTATTATGTTGTTTTAAAATGAATTTGATCTTGTTTCTTTGCATTGTTTGAGGTCTGAAAACATGTATCTTTTTTGTTATTTTGACCATTTGTCATTTTCTGCAGATAAATGCTCTAAACGATAATATTTTATCTGGAATTTGGGGAGTTTATAGACTCAAACAAAAATATTCCTTTTGCCCAAACACATACCTATAAGTAGTAAAATGAGAAAAACTGATAATTTTGCAGTGGTCTCTTATTTTTTCCAGAGCTGTAGACAGACTAATAATAAAGGGTTACCGTAATCAAACGTGTGGATCAAACAAAATACAACTCTGGGTATATTTTTGATGAGGTAACAACATGATTAGCACGACTATAAACATGATTTACTAAATTCACTCTTTTGAATTACATTGAAGTGAGG
This sequence comes from Paratrypauchen microcephalus, assembly GCA_036785185.1. Taxonomy (NCBI): domain Eukaryota; kingdom Metazoa; phylum Chordata; class Actinopteri; order Gobiiformes; family Gobiidae; genus Paratrypauchen; species Paratrypauchen microcephalus. Next base: position 10,967,934 of record JAVJIX010000001.1, on the reverse strand, counting down.
AGAATAAATGAGCTCTGTTACACAATTTATTCAGTTGGATTCCCCCACTTAACAGACATGAGACAGCACATCTACAAAGTGTCACTATTCATCTATGGGAGTGTCCAACACGCTACGCTTGGTGACTCCAAACACTCTGCCCTGCTCTTCCGCTTTGACCTCCTCAGACCGGACCAACCCGCTGCACCCTGCAACCCACCCTCCCTCCCTCCTTCCCTCCCCCACCTCCTCCACCACCCCTCTCAACAAGCAGGCACCTGGGAGTCTCGCATCCCAGACTAAAATATGACAACACACTTCCCGTATGTCGCTATAACTGTGATGAAGCCATTAATAATAACAACAGGCATTCACGCACAGTAGAGCGAGAGAGAGAGTGGACATCCACTTCGGAGCTTCAGACAAGTGTTCCAAGCAAGTCAGGGTAATTAATGTGTATGTCAACACCAAAAGAGGAGGACTATGGAAGAAACATGAGCTCAGCACTTCCACAATACAACAGAGAAGCAGGCTCCAGCTTAAAGAGGGAGATAAGATAGATGGAGTCTTTGGCCCATCATGGTTTGCCTAAATATATCCATCCAACAGAAACTTTACTGGGACACTCACCATGTTCAGCCTGCATGCAAAAAAATGAAGTTATTTTTAATTCATATCAGGCGGACACGTTTCTATTAAAATCGTGTTAATTAAAGAAGATATATTAGGTTTTTTTTCCTGTTGTATAGTGATAATCTATGACACCCGTGGATCATTATTCTAAACACAACTTTGAGGGGGTAAGTAAGAAGGGAAAACAGTTATAATGGTTAAAAGCTCTTAAAAGTCTATTCTGCATAATATGTCTCCCTTAAGCATTTGGTTTACTATAGAACACACTGCCCTCACCTTAAGTACAGCAGATCCTTTCTTTTTGAAGTAGTCAATTCAAAGTGTTGCAAATACTAGTTGTAGAAATGTTCCACAACTGAACTTTCTACTGTGACAAAAGCATTTTTATTAGGTTAGCTATAATATGCAGTATTTTTAGCAGTATTCAGACCACATCAGGTCCACAAGGGAGGCAGAATTGTCTTTGCTTAATATAGAGAGTAAAAATCCCTCAGTGAGACCATTCCCATAGTATCCTTCACCGAAATGTTTAATACTGACCTATTGCCCCTTTCTGATCACCCACTCAAGTCAACACATATCAATGTTTCTCATTTCTCGTACATGCACAGATTTCAGAATAGTCCACAAGTTTAATAAACTTAAGCTGCTTTGCTGCTTGAACTGTTCATGGAATAATACATCAAGACAAGGAGGACCCAGGGAGGTATCGTTTCTTATTCATAGTCATGGTAAAAGCCACAAACTTGGACTGACAGATGGACAGATTATATTAAATTGACTTATATACTGTGTTATTCCTTCAAGTGGCATTTCAGCATAAGTGGCTTCTTTCTTGTTGTGGTTGACATTGTTCTTTTTCCCAGTGTAAAATGAGCTTAAATTTACAATCCACAAAACCCTCAGATTTCTGCTTTATATTTCAATCAGATCTGGGAAGCCAAAGAGAGGGAGGCTGCGGGGGTCCGGGACAGTCCAGGAATAGGTCAATACAGCAGTAATCTTCCATTTAAATAAAAGGTCGTCCACCGTCACTTAATGCCCAGGCAAAGTCCTATTCTCTAACATAGGTTACCCGTTTGTCACTGCCCAATATGATTTCTCTGATGCTGTCGACATATAAAAGTGGGTTTGGCTCTGTTACTCAAATCATGCGCAGCCAAGTTAATATTAGAAGATGAATAGTTTCAAAGCATCTGGTGAATGCATAAGTACAATGAAGTAAACATATGGCTTTAGAGAAAGTATGGCAGTACATGTGTTTTATATGATCCATCTCATTGGTAATAATAATAATAATAATAATAATAATAATAATAATAATAATAATAATAATAATAATAATAATAATGTCATTATTGATGCAAGCAATACTATAATGTACTAGGCTATAAAACTCAGTATAGGTTTGGCTATGTTGAATTAAAAATATACATAGGCCTAATCAATCAATTTCTCATCCTTGATCTATTTGAAGTTATTAAATTAAGGGAGCAATTAAAAAAAAAAACTGACTATATTTTTAATGGATGCTAGAGTGATTTTGGTCAAGTGTGCAGGGCAAGTGGTGGAAATGGCCAGTTCACACCTATGAAATCCAGTGTGTGGAATGTGGTCTTTGCCATTACAGAAGTCAGCTCAGCACCTGGCGACTTCTGGGCTACTTCTCAGAACTTGGCTTTCTTTTTGGAAAAGGCACACTGCATTGAGTAAAGGGGTAATTACTCCCTTCGCACCGGGAGACTTTGATTTTTCCACTGCGAGACAAGAGCTGTGAGCTCCACTATAAAACACAAGACTGCAAGGACTACCAAATGAAAGCTCCTCAAGCATTTGGACAAACCACTGTATGCTTACTACTGTCATATACATGAGTTATTTCATTTTACTTTGCAACTTTATATTAAGAACAAGTTAAAAGTGCATATCTGTTTAGATCACGAGGTGAGCAAAAAGCGCAAGGTGCCTGCAGCACATTTGGGCTGAAGTGGTCTTGAAGAAGTAACCATATAGCCGGGGTTTAAAGAGGGGCATGGAGATGACAGATAAGCAACTTAAATGACCCCTGGGCCCACGGCTCCGAAAAGCATCAGCCGAAAACAAGGCCACTGCCCTAATTCCATTTATTTTAAAACCGCCTACTCCAACTTTATAATCTAGAGCTCTAGAGCACAATGAGGTTCCAGTCTGTGTAAATCACCCGAGATAGAGCCATGTATCATGTTAGTCACACTTACCAGTGGCAGACACGCCGTAGCTGCCCAGCAGCAGGAGAAGCGCCACGGGACCGAGTCCTTGTTCGCGCCGCGGGCGACCACAGAGCATCTTTTCCGGCGGCTCCGGTGAGGAACGTCCCTGGATGAGCAGACAGCGTGGAGCGCGCTGGTTCAGAGTGCCTCTGTGGCAAAGGCGCCACTGGCTGGAGTGCTCACAGACAACACAGTGTCGACGTCCAGTATTATCTTTAATAGTTGTTTTTGTTTGGGGAAATAGTTCACTCTTCTTGACGCACACAGACAAAACGCTCAGAGCACATCCATCACGCGGCTCGTAAAGACATGGTGAAGCCTGTGATTTCCGTAATGACCGGCTGAAGAAGTGCTCCTTTTGTGCCACTCTCTGAAATATAAAACTGAAACTTTTGAACTGCTCCTCGCTTAATTCATGTCCAGGTCCTGGCCGTAATAGCCTCAATAAGCCACCGAGTGCGCCCCAAAAGTCACCCAAAAGTTTGACGCGTAACAGCTCTGAAGTCTCCGTGAAAGAAAACTTGCGTATACAGAAAATCTTTTCGAGAAGTAGCCAGAAATAAAGCTGGAGTCCCGGGCGCGCGTCCACTCCTCTGAAGGTGTCTTCCTCTCAAATGAGACCGCAAGGTGTAAACGCGCACACGGGGAATGAAGACAGCGCCAGCCTCCGAACAAGCTCTCCCGGTTTGGCCAATCAAAGACCTCCTCCTCCTCCTCCTCTTCTCCTCACTGCGAGCTCCAAGTGAAGGTAACTAACAGCAGGCTCCGAGGAAATACAGGGGAGGGGCAGGACGGAAAACCCGGAGCCTAACGCACTTAGCACCCATACCAATTTCACCCATCTGCTTTTGCTAAGGACTCAATTTCAACCATTGTCCCCAGTTTTATTTGACCTTCATGTTTATTTTTATCCATGTTTTAATGTATTCAAATGCCAAAGCACAAAAATGATCATCCTCATTAACAGCTTATCTTAAAACATAATTCTCTCAGTGCAATGAGACCCTTCTAACTCAGGTCAATCCATAACAGCCTCTCTACAGATTTAGTTTTAACTTTACATGTCCGCTAGAGGGAGACCTTTCACCCGTCAGCTGCTGAGAAACACATGAGGGATACACTGGAAACACGAGGTACCTTCATCACTCTGGAGTAGTCTTCAGTCTTCTCTATTCTCTAAGTGAATGCATGCAAACACAATGGAAAGACTGGGGTGTTTTCTACTGTCACTTGAACTGCACATTTGTTAAACAGGGACAAATGCGACAACAAGGAATAAATCTGCGAAAGTGCACCTGGTCTGTTGTACTAAACACATTCTTGTTATTGCTTTGCTTGAAATGCTGCACAGTATGACATCAAACTTATCGAAGCTCTCACTATTTATACAATTTACGTTTTTTATTTCCACAAAATACAGCTCTGGAAAAAAAATAAGAGACCACTGCGAAATTCTTTTTTTGATTTTACTAGTTATAGGTATGTGGTTGGTAGGGTTGCCAAGCGTCCCTTGAAAAACGGAATCGTCCCGTATTCAGAAACAAAATTACGCGTCCCGTATTGAGCTGAAAAGGGACGCACTTTGTCCCGTATTACCGTGTGAATCAAAAATAGTTTGCTTGGCTTATTTTAAGATTAAAATGAACATTTATCAGATAAAATGGAGATAGATGTATGGAAACTTATTTATGTGAGTCAGCCTTTTCCCACATGAAGATCATGAAAGGAAAAGTAACGTTATTTTACAATCTGAGCCTTCTTTCGGTAATAAAACAAGTCATTTGACTCACCCATAGCACGTTGGTGTCATTTGGAGCTGTTTGGTAAAAGTTATGTTGTAGCGTATCCGTTAGCGTGAGTACTCGGGGCATTACTTTGCGGTCTCCAAATAACACAAACTTTAGCACTTTTCAAATCATAGAAGCCCGATGTCTTAATCTACGATTTCGTTTGAAGCAAAAGTGGCCTGTAATCTGAGATTTATCCATAGTTTTCAGCTTTGCGTTTCATGTTTGGGTCCCGGGAGCTGAGAGCACAGTCCGCGCATGCGCACTGGCGTCCTCATCAACTCGAAACTATGGCTAAATGTTGGATTACAGGCCACTTTTGCTTCAAACGAAATCGTAGATTAAGACATCGGGCTTCTATGATTTGAAAAGTGCTAAAGTTTGTTAAGTTTGGTTAAAGTAATGCCCCGAGTACTCACGCTAACGGATACGCTACAACATAACTTTTACCAAACAGCTCCAAATGACACCAACGTGCTATGGGTGAGTCAAATGACTTGTTTTATTACCGAAAGAAGGCTCAGATTGTAAAATAACGTTACTTTTCCTTTAAGTACTCTTCCACCATGACTGATGATCATTTAGAAGAGAGCTTGAGTCTGGCTGTCAGCAGATACTGTCCAAACTACGCATCCCAAGCTGATTCCATCCAGTGCAGGTCACATTTTGTGAGAAGGTAGTGCAGAGTGGGATGATCAAGAGGGAGAAAGGGAATTTTCCCCCACAAAATGGGTGGTTGACATCTTAGTTTTAATGACCTCAGATTGCATCTCAAGCATCTAGAGTTCAAAAATTTTCCGGGAGAGCAAGCCCCCGGACCCTCTAGCTTTTCAGTGACTTTCAGCTTTTTCCATTACTGGTCACTTTCATCCCTGTTTATATTAATTTATACAGTTTTAAGTTAAGCAGGACAGATTTTTTTTAAATTATATTAATTTTGTTATTTTGTATTAAAAATAAATTGCTGATAATTATTTATTTTCCATGTGTTCATATCACTCAAATATGCATGTAATTAAATTCAGGTTTGAGTCAAATAGTTAAAACATCGCTTCACACATACAAAAAATGGCTAAAAAGATTTACTACACGACGAAGGGTGAAGGCAATCGGGCCGGCCGGTCCTGCCAATGAGGTGTCCCTTATTTTTTTTCCAGGGAGTTGGCAAACCTAGTGGTTGGGCAAAAGGAACATTTTTGTTTGAGACTATAAATTACTGACAACATTTCCCCCAAATTCCAAATAAAAATATTATCGTTTAGAAGATTTATTTGGAGAAAATGACGGTCAAAATAACAAAAAGATACATGTTTTCAGACCTCAAACAATGCAAAGAAACAAGATCAAATTCATTTTAAAACAACATAATGCTAATGTTTACACTTAAGAAGAGTTCAGAAATCAATATTTGGTGCAATAACCCTTATTTTTAATCACAGCTTTCATGCGTCTTGTCATGCTCTCCACAAGTCTTTCACATTGTTCTTGGGTGACTTTATTCCACTCCTGGTGCAAGAACTGAAGTAGCTCAGCTTTGTGTTTGTGTTGGAGTTCAACAGATGCTGGAATGGAATGGGTGTAATACATGTAGAGATGCTGATTTCAGAAAAAAATGCAGTGGTCTCATTGTTTTCCAGAGCTGTATATTGAAAACATGCTTTCTTCCTATGAATGGGGTTGCCTCTTCAGAGACCTGATTTGTAACTTAGCATCACCAGATGGAAAAGTTGAATACCATACCGTGGAACATCCAAGGCAAAAACATCTCCATGAAAAGAAGTTGGTGGACTCTGCACAGTAATACGCAGTAATACCAGGCACAGTTGGGCAGATATTTTTAACACGTAATTCTCATTTATTAGAAAAAAGAAACACTGTGAAGCTATATGACATGAACTTATGTCAGTGTAGAAGGTCAGTGGTTTTCGATAGAGGTTTAACATTTTGAAGTTGAAATTATTGTTGTTTTAAACCCTTTGTTGAGCCTTGGCAGATTTGAAAAAATAAAATCTAATACTTTCAGGTAACAAAGCACAAATGAATATGAATGAATAACCTTAAAGTGCCAACTGCTGTCTGGAGACTGAAGAGAAGTTCAGTTCAAACATATTTCTTTACTTAAGAAATAAAAATTTATTAAATTTACTTAAAGGCAAATTAACGTTTTTTTTTACAATCTGAGCCTTCTTTCGGCAATAAAACAAGTAGTTTTACTCACCCATAGCAGTTTGGTGTCAATTGGAGCAGTATCGCAGAACTTATGTTGAGCCGTTCTGTTCTACCACTGATCCCGTATCTGTTAGCATGAGTGCTCGGGGCACTGATTTGCGGTGTCCAAATAACACAAACTTTAGCACTTTTCAAATCACAGAAGATCGCTGTGCCAGGGTAGACTTTGAGTGGATTCCAAAACGGCCTGAAACCCGATATCGCAACAGTTCAGAGCGGTGTTAGCCTCTTTCGGACTAGCTGTGTTTACAAAACAGCTGAGTTCACGCATGCGCACTGTCCTCTCTGATGACGTCATCAAATGAAACTATAGCTGGATATCGGGTTTAAGGCCATTTTGGAATCCACTCAAAGTCTACCCTGGCACAGCGATCTGTGATTTGAAAAGTGCTAAAGTTTGTGTTATTTGGACACCGCAAAGTAATGCCCCGAGCATATGATACGAGCACCATGTTAACGGATACGGGATCAGTGGTAGAACGGCTCAACATAAGTTCTGCAATACTGCTCCAATTGACAGCAAACTGCTATGGGTGAGTAAAACTACTTGTTTTATTGCTGAAAGAAGGCTCAGATTGTAAAAAAATGTTAATTTGCCTTTAAGTAATTGTATGTGTCTTTTACTAGAAGGTGATAATGCTGCCCTCTTGCTAATCGGGAACTGTATCTCAATCTCAAATTGTAGGAATGACCTCATATCTGGACATCTGTAAATAGGTATTTATTCTTTGCACTGCTTTTAGATTTTGATTTGATTTTTGATTTAGTTTTTGTATTGTCCTTATATTGTATTTTGTACGCTGTCTTTTTTGCACTGCTTGGCCAGGGAGAAACAGAATTTCGATTTGCTGTATGTCGAACACACATGGCAGAATTGACAATAAAGCTGACTTTGACTTAACTTTGATATCTGCTGTCTATGCCAACCAGGGAGTAAAAAGATAACCTTCACCAAAATGCGGAAAAAACCAACAACAACAACAAAAACAAAAGGCAAAACAAAAAAGAACATTTAGTAGTTAAATCTAAAATACTATAATAGACGCGTTGATGCTGCAGCGCCACAGATGTTGAGCACTTCTTTTCTTTCACCTCTGGATCAAGTGCATCTCTATAGGATTATATTGAATTCATCTTTATTCAATGAACGCTTAAGGCTTCTGCTCCTGAGCCTTAAGAGTTATGGACACATGCACTTAATCTGCGTACAATAAAGGCAGTAAAACACTTAACTTAATCAAAACGCCACCTTACCCCTGCCCAACTATCACCCTGTCAAATTGAAATGGGGTTGAGTCACGTTGTGGACCTGTGAGAGGAACTTGGCATGACTTGGATTTCATGATTGGATTATTACCCAGCTGTAATGTACTTAAGAGTAACATAAGACGCTGCGAGTAAAACAGAGGAGCAGGGAGTGTTATAGTGTTATAGAGTGTGTGCTGGAGTACTGCAGTCTCAGTCAGGGCTCAGAGAGAGAGCTCCACACCAGTATCGCTTGGATGTACGACTTTAACCAAATCCAACTTCAGAGGTCCTAATCCGTGTGGACAAGAGAGGAGACACAGCAGAGAGGAGAGAGTACTTGAAATGTGTAAACAACAATATACAGCATATTTTATGCAAAAGAAATGACATGGGTGCGTCCACGTTTGTCGTGATTTGGGCCCAGTTTAGTCCGGATGTAGTCATGCTTTGGTCCTGTTATAGTCCTAATGTAGTTATGGTTTAGACTATATTTTAAAGGAAAAGTAACGTTATTTTACAATCTGAGCCTTCTTTCGGTAATAAAACAAGTCGATTGACTCACCCATATCACGTTCGTGTCATTTGGAGCTGTTTGAAGAAAGTTATGTTGTAGCGTATCCGTTAGCATTTGTATTCGGGGCATTACTTTGCGGTGTCCAAATAACACAAACTTTAGCACTTTTCAAATCATAGAAGCCCGATGTCTTAATGAAAGATTTCGTTTGAAGCAAAAGTGGCCTGTAATCCGAGGTTTATCCATAGTTTTCAGCTTTGCGTTTCATGTTTGGGCCCCGGGAGCTGAGAGCACAGTCCGCGCATGCACACTGGCGTCCTCATCTACTCGAAACTATGGCTAAATCTCGGATTACAGGCCACTTTTGCTTCAAACGAAATCTTTCATTAAGACATCGGGCTTCTATGATTTGAAAAGTGCTAGTTTGTGTTATTTGGACACCGCAAAGTAATGCCCCGAGCAAATGATACAGCACCATGTTAACGGATACGGGATCATTACTAGAACAGAACGGCTCAACATAAGTTCTGCGATACTGCTCCAATTGACAGAAAAATGCTATGGGTGAGTAAAACTACTTGTTTTATTGCCGAAAGAAGGCTCAGATTGTAAAAAAACGTTAATTTGCCTTTAAGTCTCAGTTTAGTTGCAATTTTGACTCTAAAACCCTAAAACAAGCTACACCATGCAAGACTAGAATCCCATACTCAATACCTCTTAACTTCTACATGGAGAATTACATTATTATTATTTTTTAAATAATTTTGATGATAAACAAAACAACAATTACATTTTTATATTCCCAACTGCCTTTATAATGTATATGTATACTGCTTTAATTGCACAAAGCTTTTCATGCACAGCTCTGGGAAAAAAAATAAGAGACCACTCCAAAATGATCAGTTTTTCTGATTTTACTACTTACTATGTGTTTGGACAAAATGAACATTTTTGTTTGAGTGTATAAACTACTGACAACATTTCCCCCAAATTCCAAATAAAAATATGATCGTTTAGAGCATTTATTTGCAGAAAATGACAAACGGTCAAAATAACAAAAAAGATATGTTTTCAGACCTCAAACAATGCAAGAAACAAGATCAAATTCATTTTAAAACAACATAATACTAATGTTTACACTTAAGAAGAGTTCAGAAATCAATATTTGGTGCAATAACCCTTATTTTGAATCACATCTTAATTCATGCGTCTTGGCATGCTCTCCACAAGTCTTTCACATTGTTCTTGGGTGACTTTATTCCACTCCTGGTGCAAGAACTGAAGTAGCTCAGCTTTGTGTTGGTGTTGGAATTCAACAGACGCTGGAATGGAATGGCTAGAATACATGTAGAGATGCTGATTTCAGAAAAAAAATTCAGCAAAACAGGAATGTCTCTTATTTTTTCCAGAGCTGTATAACTTGTGTAATTTATGGCCCTACGTTTATTAGATTTATGATAATTGTACTATTTTCTAACATAATAACCTCAGTAAATGGATGTATTTACAAAGCGTTTTTAATTGTTGAGTAGAAAAAGACAATGTGACGCTAACAGATGAGACTGATGAGAGAGCAAGAGGTTAGGCATGAAATAGAGTCCACGGTGTGTGTTTGCCTGATGGAGCAAGAAATACTTTTGTGTTTACACGTCTGCCCTGCCTCACCACTCTGTTTAGAGAGAGCCATGATTTAGACATTTGTGACCCCAACTCTAAAATAAATGTAAACTTGATAAAAGTCAGTTGAATTAATTTAGTTTCAACATACTATCAGATTTTCCATCAACATTTTATTTATTTATTTATTGATCTGAATTAGGACAATGCATATTAATCAACATGACAACAAACAGCATCAATGTAAATATGCCGGAATTAGCTCAATAGCTACTTTACATCTGTTGTCCTAAAGCACATCAGAACAGAAGAACATTTAGAGACACACAGAAGAGACAGAAGTGCACATAGACATGACGGCAAGTTCACCACAACAAACCATCTCTGAGTTTAAGAGGCCCCGAGAAGAAGAAAATCTACCTGTGTGAGCTTGTTTGATTATTTTTCAACCAATATTTCAGCGTGTTTTTGAAGGTTGAGAAGGACCCACAGTTCCTGACATGAGCAGGTCATGAGTTCCATGACTGTGATCCTCTGATAGACGTCACCATTTGGCCAAATTTGGTCCGTCTCTGTATGTTCCAGTCTCCTCTGGTCATTTGGCCATTAATGGTGGAGGAGCGAGTCCATTTAAAACTTTATAAACAAGGCAAGCATCCATAAATACCTCAAGATTCAAGATTCAAGATTGTTTATTTGTCATATGCAGAATCAACACAAGGTCAACAATGCAATGAAATGCTTAGGATCAGAAGAACCGTTGACTCGCTAAGATAGTCAAGAAGTACTAGTAACATGCAATAATAGTACATGGTAAAAAAAAGTGTTGCAAAGTGCAGGGGAAGAAGTAAACAATATAATAAACAATATAATAAACAATATAATAAAATATGTAATAAAATGTAATAAAATAAAAAAAAACAAGGTACAATGTACAAGGTGCAGGTAGGATTAAATCAAAGATCAAATAAGGTGTAAGTATTTCACAGATTGCACATAATATGGTGTGGTGTAGGTGTTGCATGTGGATTCCGTATTGCACATAGTATGATATAAATATTGCACATAGGTTATTGCACTGATTATTGCACATGTAACAGTAATTTACAGTGAGGTAGTGACAAACATGATACATTCATATAGAGCAGCAGCAGTAAACATAATTATGCATAATGAAAGGTAGTTTAGTGCAGTATTATTGAGAGTTCAGTGTTATTTAGAGTATTACCCAGAGTTCAGTAGTCTGATAACTTTCAAGATCCAAAATATTATATTTACGTACAATATTACAATAGTGATACTGTAGAGGCTTTTTGTCAAAGTTGTATCAAGTGTCAAACTTCAATTGATATTCAGCATTGACTTAAGTTTTGTCATATTGTGTAACTTTTCTGGCGGAGGGTCTGTCACCTGCTTCTGTCCATGGAGATGTTGCCTGGAATGTTCCACAGTATGGCATTACACTTATCTATCTCTATAGAGCCGGCAGGTGACGCCACAGGGCCAAGTTACATGTCAGATCTGAGGAGCGGTGAGCCCACGCAGTGTTTTTAGGTCAATAAAAACCCATTTTATTGAGTAAATGAAAGATGGATAAGTTTAATGCCATACCGAGATATTCCAGACAAAGCAATAACATCTTTGTGGAGACAAGCAGGTGACGGACCCTACACCAAAAAAGTTACACAGTGTACCTTTATGGTGTAAGTGTGTTAAAGATATAGTGCGTTTTTAAAAAAAATGTTAATCTGTATGGGTTTCCTTCTAAAAGTGTTGTGCGGTAACACTGTCTTACCTCTGACAGTCTCGTCTCAGCCCGGTTCTGCTCGCGTTCTGGAGCTCACGTAAGTAGGTCCGGTAAGTTCGCGGGGACACAAATAAAGCTTGTTTGCTTCGCAAAACAATATCAGTCCAAAAAATGATATATATTTTCGTCACAGACAGTTGTCCGAAAAAATTCAGCTGCCTATTTCGCATGGTTCCCTTTTCTCTCGGAGTTGTATCACGGCGAGCATAGCCCTGGTCATTTGTAAACATCTGCCGTCGCCATACCGCATCTGCCGTAACCATCCGCTTACGAGTGAACAAACAATAGAGCTAATGTGGGCGGAGTGATACGAATCTAGAGAAAATATGTGAATGCAAATTAGGCAGCTGAATTTTTTCAGACAACTGTCTGTGACGGAAATATATATCACTTTTTGGACTAATGTTGTTTTGCGAAGAAAAACAAGCTTTATTTCGTGTCCCCGCGAACTTACCGGACCTACTTACGTGAGCTCCAGAACGCAAGCAGAACCGGGTTGAGACGAGACTGTCAGAGGTAAGCCAGTGTTACCGCACAACACTTTTAGAAGGAAACCCATACAGATTAACATATTAAAAAAAACGCACTATCCCTTTAAGAGTATTTACAGCCCCTTTGAACCATATCATGTGTGTGCAATATACCGTCTTGTAAAAATCACAGTCCAAACCCGTTGTGTGTATTATTGGACCAGGGGGTGCATCTCTAGTATATGAAGAAAATGTTTGAACCCAGAACCCAGAATATTGTGCTACACCCTGCTGCCAGAGGTTACGCAGAGGTAGTTTTGCAAATGCCCAATTTAAACCATTCTTTTTGTTATACAAGGAAATAAGAACACCACCCAGAGAAGGAGCAGCAGAAGCTACAAAGGAAAGAGGTAAGTGAAATGAAATCAAGAAACACTAATGCTAGTTTAAGAAGAAACATATTTTGTCTTTAGCCTTTTTACAAATGTTATGCTGATTATTATTTTAACCACATAATCTGTCACATAACAATGTATGTCCTAAAAGAGCGTATTTACCAACATAATTCTTCTTGCATATTAACATGTAAAACAGTTGAAATGTCTTTTATACTTTCATAGCTTGTCATTGACGATTTGTGTTTTTGGAAGTTGTGCATCTTGCTTGCCTCTAAAGTGCCTCTAATTAAGCATTTGTTTCATTGTTTCACACATTTAAACAAGTATCCCTCGTCTAACTGTGCTTATCAAAACCAGAAACATGTCAGGCTTATTTAGCTCCTAGTTCTTTCATTTGTTTTTAGTTCTACACTGGCCAAGGACTAATTGAGGATTTAAATCAAGGGCACGCTGTAGGATACATAGTGGATTGGATGTATGTGGTGCACCATGTAGGGAGGAGACAATGAGACGGCTGTGGCTATTATTGAAGCATAATAGGTTATCCACCATTGGCTGTTTAGTGGCGCTGACTCTCCCATGCTTTGTGTTATAGGCTGACATAAAACAATCAAACTGCCTATCTCGGTAAAACAGAGGGGCTAAAAATAGGTTGCACGCTCTAGAAGTTGCTGTGAAGATAATTGAATATTATTTTCAGGAATGATTAAGTTGACCTATCCGGTAGACTAATTATTTTTTGCAGGCCAGCAGTGGACTTGTTTAATATAATGTGTTTGCTGTGAATAAGGGGAAGAATAAAGCCGGCCAATAGACGGCATCATGTAGATAAATGATTAGCTGTGTAGGCGGTATGGAGCAGCGCACTTAGTCAGGGGCAGATAAGCTAAACATGAGTAAAATGATATAACTCAAAATATAAAGCATGCATGATTTACATAATTTCTGTAGGTAAAATATTTGATGGGTTTTTTAAAAATAATACAGCTCTGGAAAAAAATAAGTGACCACTGCAAAATTATATATATTTTTTCTGATTTTACTACTTATAGGTATGTGTTTGGGCAAAAGGAACATTTTTGTTTGAGTCTATAAACTACTGACAATGTTTCCCCCAAATTTCAAATAAAATATTATTGTTTAGAGCATTTATTTGCATTTTCAAAATAACAAAAAAGATACATGTTTTCAGACCTTAAACAAGGCAAAGAAACAAAATCAAATTCATTTTAAAACAACATGATACATAATAGTTTTTATATTGTCTTTATATTGTATTTTGTACACTGTCTTTTTTTTTTTTGCACTGCTTGGCCAGGGAGAAACAGAAATTCGATTCACTGTATATCGAACACATATGGCAGAATTGACAATAAAGTTCACTTTGACTTGACTTTGATATCTGCTGCCTATTACACTTAAGAAGAGTTCAGAAATCAATATTTGGTGCAATAACCCTTATTTTTAATCACAGCTTTCATGCGTCTTGGCATGCTCTCCACAAGTCTTTCACATTGTTCTTGGGTGACTTTATTCCACTCCTGGTGCAAGAACTGAAGTAGCTCAGCTTTGTGTTTGTGTTGGAATTCAACAGACGCTGGAATGGAATGGCTGTAATACATGTAGAGATGCTGATTTCAGAAAAAAAATGCAGCGGTCTCTTATTTTTTTCCAGAGCTGTATATGTATATTTTTCACTGAGATGTTAATGTTACCCGTTTTACTGTTTGCCTGAAATGTCCCACACAATGGCATTAAACTATCTTGCCTTTATTCAGTTACAGTTGGGTTCATTTCTAAAACACCATGAAAAACATATATAGTTGCTGTGAGTGTTGCCTCTCCGCAGATCTAACCTGTAAATAAGCCTGGTAGCTTCACCTGAGAGACAGAAAGATACTTTATTGATCCAGAGGGATATTCAAGTTTTGCTGCAGAAACATTTCCACTGTGCTTCTCTGTTGCCTTTGTGGCTCAGTCAAAAGTGTGGTTTAACAGGAGGAGTTGTCAGGTAGGGTCAGCAGATCTGTGTCAGAGCAGTTTGAGGAGAAGAACAGCCCTCAGTGCAAAAGTAACACTCCTAAGATGTCTGCAGCATCACAGCCATTGTCCAGTAGGAGCCGGGTGAACAAAAAAACCTCTTCTAAGCCTCACTTCGCTCTCTTGTGGCAGTTGGTGATGAAATGTTTCTCTATTTTCTCTATATTTCTGCTTCTCTCCATGAAGGTAGATAAGTTTAATGCCATACTGTGCAACATCCGAAGCTGTACAAAAACTTGGATTCATTGGGCACCTCTAATATCTTTTATTTTTATAGTACAGTTGACTAATATATAGTAGTAAATAAGTCATGTGATTCTTACCTATTGCATCGTGCATGTGGTGAATGTTCACAAATTGTATGCTTCAACATATTTTCTGAGCTGCTCACCTTAAAAGACCAACATTTTGTATTAGGATTTGTGGTTTTGAGTCGGCATGCCGTGTGCAGTGACTTCACCTGTCTTGTCCCGCTCTAATCCCATAGTGCACCTGGGTCTGTGGGCTTCGGGGCTTTTAGGAGATTGCATGTGTCAGACTTAGGACAATTACTCTGATTGTTGCCCTTGAAATTCTCCTCAACCTTTGCTTCTGGGGAGAAAAAGTTAATACAATAAAAAGGTATAGAAGCCGAACATTTTTAGAATGAAAGTTTTTTATTAGATCTGACTTTAACATAAGTCTCTGAAATTCTTCTCCGGCATGGACGTCAAATTACTGCTGTCAGGGAAAGGTCAGGTATGCTATATACATTACCAGTGTTAACGTGTGGTGTTTTTTGCCTAACTTTAAATGTCACCCATATCTTGTGATTTCCAAGTGAACTTTATAATGCATGTATGTCCATTACAGTTAGTATATAGTAATATACCATACCATACCATACCATACCATACCATTACAGTAGTATATACAGCTCCAGAAAAAAATAAGAGACCACTGCATTTTTTTTCTAAAATCAGCATCTCTACATGTATTACAGCCATTCTATTCCAGCGTCTGTTGAATTCCAACACAAACACAAAGCTGAGCTACTTCAGTTCTTGCACTAGGAGTGGAATAAAGTCACCCAAGAACAATGTGAAAGACTTGTGGAGAGCATGCCAAGATGCATAAAAGCTGTGATTAAAAATAAGGGTTATTGCACCAAATATTGATTTCTGAACTCTTCTTAAGTGTAAACATTAGTATTATGTTGTTTTAAAATGAATTTGATCATGTTTCTTTGCATTGTTTGAGGTCTGAAAACATGTATCTTGTTTGTTATTTTGACCATTTGTCATTTTCTGCAAATAAATGCTCTAAACGATAATATTTTATTTGGAATTTGGGGGAAATGTTATCAGTAATTTATAGACTCAAACAAAAATGTTCCTTTTGCCCAAACACATACCTGTAAGTAGTAAAATCAGAAAAACTGATCATTTTGCAGTGGTCTCTTACTTTTTTTCCAGAGCTGTACATTAGTATAGCATGATCCATGTTTAGTCTTGGACTGTTTAATGGTTAAACAAGAGCACACAGACATCTGCCGTGTCTCTGCACTGTTAAAACGGTTTCAAAAAGATCAATATCAAATCCTTTTTTTCCCTGATCTTTCCTGCTTCCAACATGTCAATTCTGAGCCCAATACCTTTCTGCCTAATCCATCTTTTGGCTCTGTGTGAACACGTTGCCTTTGAACCACTGTCCCCCATCTCTTCTGTCAGTGTTTATAATAGTATTCTGGATTAGCGATAAGATTATTTGGGTAATTGATAATCATGAGGTCACAGTGATTGAAAAACTATAAAATAATTTAAATTCAATATGTCCGCCAAAAAAGTAAAACTAAAGTTTACTGCTCATGTCACTCATTCAAAAAGTTTTCATAATATGGACACCTTTTATGAATATTTTGACAAGATAGGACTTGAGCGATAGTGTTTGTATTTTGAGTGTGGAGAGAGAGGTGGGGTGTGGAAATGTTTTTTTTTTTGTCTTTTGTTAAAAAAAAGTTTGATTTCATAAAATTGTTCATATACTGCAGCAACATTAGGAAAAGAAAGAAAAATATTCTTCTATATTGCTCCCTCTTTTACAGATTGACCCTCTAATGCAGGGGTGTCAAACATCCGGCCATCCAAGACCTTTAATCTGGCCCTCGGCTGATTTTCTATTAAAATATTTTAATTATATTTCAATTTTCTATTAAAATATTGGTAATTTTCTTTTCTACGCAGTTTAGCCGTCTCCAGCACGCGTCTACGTGTCTCCAGCACCTCTGTGGGTGGCCCCTCCCAGGACTATTGTTTTGACTGTTGACCATGACACCCTCATCAGCAAAATGTCAAAAATGAGAAAAGTGGACGCCGAGTGCAGGATTTTCCAAGAAAAATTGACTAATTCCTATTTGTTCACTGAGGTGAATGGGAAACCTGTGCTTGGTGTGTTTGCAACACGTGGCGGTGCTCAATATATTCTTAAACGCCACTACGAGACACGGCATTTTGAACAATACAATAACTTGAACGGAGAATTGAGAAGACAGAAGATAAATTATTGCTGGGACTGAAGAAACAGCAGTCTGTAATAGATTTGCGTTTCTCTGTACAAATATTTGGACTGATTGCTATTTTTGGGGTATATATGCCATGAGTTTTCTGATCCGGCCCCTTTGGGATCAAAGTAGGTTGGATACGGCCCCTGGACCACAATGAGTCTGACACCCCTGCTCTAATGCATGTGTTGAAAATGATAGCTGCACGATGGTTGAATTATGACTTCAGTTAACATAGTCACTGTCGTAAGCTAAAAATTTGTAGGATTCTCATGACTGCTACCATAAATGAGAAACTTTATTATGGTCCCTTATGGAAGTGATCAAATGGAGTTATCCTCTGAGCTGCACAAAGGCATCATTAGTAAACATTTCAGAAGAGACCAGACTGAATCCTTGTTTGAGCTGAATGCTTGGCCGAGAACGTGGAAAGAGAGACACTTCCCCAGAGACACTGCGTCCTCATATCAGTGCACTGTTTCAAACGGGAGTATAGCTTTAATGTGAACAATAGTAGTGAATGATAGCTTCAGAATGGATGAGACTATAGCGGCAGTCCCACAAGTGGAGAAGTCCGTATACAATAGAAGTGAGGAACAAGGGACCAGACATTATGTAGATGAATTTGCAAAGGACTCTGGGAAAGTGTAGCTCAGCAGACCAAAGCCACATTAGCACTTACTGGTTTACAGATAAGTATGGTTTGTGTCATTACTGCAGACTATTAGAGGTCTTTCAAGTCTAAGTTTATGTTATGCTCCAATAAAGATGTCACAGTATGAAACATTTGTCTTATAAAAGAAAACATCATGATTTTAAAATTATGCAGCATTATTGACACCATGACTTAACAACAGTGAAATCCTTTAGATGATTTTTTTCCCCCCTGTTTTCTACATTTTTCTGTTTGTGATGAGCTATATGAGATCAAAAAAATTCTGAATGTTAAAGGTGCATTGTGTAACTTTTCTAGTGGCGGGTCTGCCATCTGGTTGTGTCCATGGTGATGTTATTGCTTTGCCTGGAAAATTTCACAGTATGGCATTAAACAAACATATCCTTGTATTTATTCAATTACAGGTGTTTTTATTTCTCAAAACAACATGCATTATTATTGTGAGCAGGTCCACTTCTCCACAGATCTGACCTGTAACTTGTGATATGGCCTGTTTGTCTCGTCCATCTCTGTTGAGATAGTTAAATTAAATGCCATACTGTAGATCATTTCAGGAAAGTTTCCAAGTGGTGGACCTTCACCAGAAAAGTGGACCTTTAAAGTAGATTAATTGGTTTACTTTTTAGAATATATATTGAATAAAAATAACTTATCTTTACTTCACTTTTTTTTTAAACAAGTAATTAATTTGAACAACTACTAAGAAATTAGTTTCTTTCACTTTCAACTATACATGACTTTAGAAACACTTTATAGGTACACCTTCACTGTGACTCCTTTAACTGCTAAAACTTTATACCCTTCTTTACACTGAGGAACAAAGTGCTAATTAAAGCACATAAATAGAAGTAATTGCTTCATGGTACACTTTTAGTGAGTCAAACTACATCAAAACAGAAATGCAAATGTGGAGCCTATAACCTACAGTAGTCTCTGTTTTCAGATTGAACTGTCCTCTTTTATAGAAGAGCTTCTTTCAGTGTCTAAATGACTCTAACCAAGCAGGACCTGACATAGAACTCACTTGGTCTGTTTGAATTATGAAAAAATAAAGATGAATTAATAATGAATTTGTCAAAAAGTCTGTTGTAGAGTGAGCTGTGAGAGCCTTTTATGACAATTTTGGAGGATTTGATTTAAAGCCCATAGCTGCTCACTTAAAATAGGGAAATGAAAATTCAAAGGTCAAATGAAAGTTAAGGGACTTTGTCAATTTTGCATTATCATCATTATGTAAACTGAACACTGTTTCATTTCACTGGCAACCAAGGTTGATAATGCCAGGCTTTATAAATTGAAAACTTTGCATTTGTTTGCATTTGATTTGAATAATTGTAGATACAACAAGTAATGGAAATGACATTGAATTACATTGAAAATAAATGTAAACCAGAAACAAAAGTGAACTGCACACCTTTTGTGAATTTGAACAGATGTTAACCATAGGAGTGCAGCCACAGGAGCCTCCTCTTCATCATAATAAGCAAAAACATTGGAAGCAGAATTGGCAAACAAGCTACTCTATATTAACTACTATATGTCCCATTCTTTAAGTCTATAATAAATATACTACTACCATTGGCAGCAACTGTGGGCCATAGGCATGTCACTGTTCACTGTTTGATGCTGTATTTTAAAGTAGATTGTAGATTGGCCATTATGGATTTTTATTTATTTTGAAACTATACCAGTATCTGATTTTTTTTCTTTTAAAATCAATAGCAAGCTCCACAAATTATGTTTAGTTAATTTGTGATCCATAATTTAACTTTTCACTTTTGTAAAATAATGACAAAATGGATTTTACTGAACTACTGAAATATCAAATCAAATCAAACAATATTTATAAAGCGCTTTTCATACAAAATTGTAGCACAAAGCGCCTTACAGTGGTTAAGGATTAGAAGATTGACCTTTATTGATCTCGCACAGGAGGAGTTGTTTCTATATTTGACCCGGGGACCATCCCCATGATTTTGTTTTGTTATTTAGGTATGGTCAGGCCCTAAGCTGGAGGATTTTACCTATGACGCATGTTTGTGTTGGTGGGGGAAACCGGAGTGCCCGGAGGAAACCCACCCAGACACGGGGAGAACATGCAATCTCCACACAGAAAGGCCCGGGCGACCCGAACCTTCTTGCTGTGAAGCATGAGTGCTTCACTCAGCCACTGTGCTGCCAGAGGGGAAAAAAAACAAACACCTGTTGCATGTTTGTGGAAACATACAGCTATATAACACAAATATAACATGCTCATAAAGGGCACAAAGAGAATGGAGCGGTGAAAAATATCAAATATCTGTTTCCAGATCAAATACATTTTATAGAGATGCAAGCCTGTTCATAAAGACACATGTTCTTCTACTTTTTTCAGTGCAATAAAGAGAAAAAACCCAAAACAATTTCCCTTGTGGATCAATAAAGTTGATCTAAGTCTAAGTCTAATCATGCAGATCTATTCAAGATAAACCTGACCTGGGATTAAACCTCACTTTTGAGCCATAATAGCTCCATCTTTTTCTTGATGGTCTATTAACTTCAAATCTTTTACCCACACAGTTAGTTACCATTTTTCTTAAAAAATGGTAACTTACTTAACCGCTGCCTCCCCACTGTTTTCTCCACTGTCTGGATGAAATGCAGCAACATGAAAAGTGTTTGAAAAACTGTTAGCAGTTTAGAAGTGCCTTCTAAAAAGTGGAGATGGAGAGATGTGAGGTGTTGGTGAGACTCGGAGCACCAGTGAAGAGTGGGTGCGAACACTAATTAAACACAGCATCTGTTGGAAGCAGGCTCTGGTGGAGGACGAGAGACTGGGAATCAAACTGTTTTAACAGCACAATGTGACTGTTATTATATTATGTCAAATGAAACAGGATTTAATTGACAGGTTGGGAAAGAATGCTGCACAATATTTTCTTCGTGGGTGTGGAATCGGCTGCAGATCTTACGCAGGTAAAGCTTGTGTTTGGAGTTCTTCTGTGACTTATAAACCTAAGTTTTGTTTATTATGGTGCTGTTGTATAGTGATATCTCATAGGGGAAGCATTAACAGCATCTCAGCATATTCTAGTCTAGACTTTTATGAACTGGTGTTTATGATAGAACAGTGGGTCTCTCAAGTTTTCATAAAGTATACGACACAATGAAAAATATTGCTCTCAATGTGGCCTACAGTTTCACTCTAAAATGAACTTAGTCTAATCCAGGACTAAACCTTGTAGTACTAAACCAGCTAGTAGTATGCAGGCTGGTTTCTCATAAGAATTACCAATATTGATTTAGATTTAGACTTAGCAGAGACTTAATCTGGTTAAGTATGAAAAACCTCTGACTGTTGGACTAAGGCTATGTTTGATGACGGTCTGAACAGAAGACACAAAAGTGGCGTCACGTCTTCACTCTTTATTCCATGTTTAGATGAGCGTTTTCGAGAGGAAATCTGCGCGCATATGGTGACACAAAAGTATGTGGAATTTGATTGGGTATGCATGCCAGGCGGCTAGTAACCTGGGAAATCCCAGACTGCTTTCGTTCGTTCCGATCTGAAAGACAGCCTGGCGACTATGGCAAGCTAGCTCTCCCGATTCTGGGAGCCAATCAGAGAGCGGGGAGGGGTGGAAATACGGTGACGCGTACTATGTGACAAACGGAAGCTTGTAGTTTGAACTGACAACTGACATGATTGGCTATGGGGTACGTATACTCCAAATGATAGACATTCGTAACGCCCAATAAACGGCCGTTGGCGATCGTAAACCACACCTCCGGTACAAGATATTTCGAAGGTGGCTTCCAGACCATATCTCACTTGTGATATGGTCAGGTGTAAACCGGGCAAGGCGGCTAGGTGGTGCAGTGATACATTATCACTATGTCCGCGCGCACGCGTAGAATCTTCCTTCTTCTCATCTGCGCCGCAAAAAGCAAAACAAAACATGGCTACTGGTAGCAAAAAAATTGTGTGGTCAGACAAAGAAGTTCAACTATTGCTTCCGACCACGTTAGACTACACTGATATATGGACCGCATTCATAGAGCAGTATCCTACTCCCCCATGTATGTGATGTGAACGCATACGCAACATCAGCAGATTTGACCAGAGCTTTGCGTCTTGGGCAGTGTAGACGAAAACGCTACGGCGGAGTGTATTCAAGTTTCCTACTTTGGAGGGCAGTTTCAGTTTTTTGCGTTTTTAAGCCCCCAAAACGCCGTCACTGTCTAAATGAAAGGCACTCCTGACAAAATATTTTGTTGTTTTTACCCGTAAGTGTTCTCGTGCAAACAGGCCCTGAGACTACACAAAATCTAGTGTTAGTCTATTCATCAATGTATACATGGGTCTCAGTTACATGATATTTTTTTATATTATAAACACAATTTGTAGAACTTTTGGCCTCTCAGGAATTATAGTAATGATGACATTGCTAAGAATGAGTTGGAGTAACAGTGTTGAAGATATTGTATTAACTTGTAGTTCTGCTGAAATCATTTTCAAGTAACAAACTGGAGTATAGATTTAGAGACCACACATTTCTCACAAAAACAACAACCAGACATCCAACAACCTATACCATTCAACCCAAATTACTTAAATGAATAAATTGTGATGTGGAACAAGGATTATTAATGTACAATATAATGATTGCAATACCTTTTTTCCCCCTTTAATACTTATATACAGTTAAGAGGCTGTGGTGAAGGTTTAAGCAGAGCGTTTAAATAGCCCCCTATAGCACTTATTCCTCTTCTTTTGCTCCAGGTCACAGACCTTCTTGAGCAGCTGCAGGTTCGCCTCTTGTATGTTATTGAGCTCCTCCCCAACATTGCTCCTCTCCTCCTCCTCTCTCATCAGCTCCGTCTGCAGAGAATACTTCCACTCCTGCCATGCTGTGGACCTCTGGACATGTTCTACCTTCATTTGGTCCATCTTCATGCCAAAGTCAGCCACTCTGTCCTTCAGTGCTCTGCTTTTCTTCTCCTTCTGCTTCACCTGGTCCATAGTAGCACTTAACTTGGCCTCATTTTCTTGCATGGCTTCTGTAAGTTCCGTGATGGTCTTCTTAAGAGTCATGCATTCTTCCTGCTTTACTCTGTTTTTGATGATCTCTTGTTCTTGCATTTCGTTTATTTGAAGTTTCATTTGATAAACCTGCACCATCAAGGCTTGTTCTGGCTTGTCCTTCTTTCTCAATTGAAGGACAAGTTCTTTGCTCTTCTCCACTAGCCCTGTTGTCTCCTGTTTTATCTTAAATGGCTCTTCCTGGTGGGATCTCTGCAGGTTTTCCAACACCTTTTAGAGTTGCTGCTTTTCTGTCTCACATTTGTAAAGATATTCCTGCAGCTTGGAGAGGTGCTCCTTATTATTTTGGCACAGCTCCTCTGTCTCAAAGACAAACTGGTCATATGCCACCTTGTTTTTTTATGACCTGCTGGATTCTGATCTTCTCCACATCTTTCTTGAGAAAGAAAAACTCCAGTCTGAGCATGTCTCTCTCGTCTTCCACCTTCTTTCACAGTTTCTTCCCAGCAGTGATCTCTCTTTTCAGAGCAGTTTTCTCCATGTCTGCTTCAGTTTCTCCTCAAACTTACTCACACACAGTCTGAGGCCCTTCAGGTGCTGCTCCATCTTCTGCAACCGGACCATGTAGGTGTACAGGAGTGTGGTTACTTAACTTTGCCATGCTCACATGCCAACAGAGTGGTTGGCTGCTTTTATCGCCACCTCACACACTAACATCATATCATGGGATTTTAACCAACTAAGAAGTGCAGTTCAAAGGACAAAATTAAGGGCTTGTTGGGTTTTGTGAAATGAGCTGTTTGCTTTTCTTGTATCCATGGAGACTGTGCAAGATTCTGGCTAAAGAGCTGTGGACATTTGAGAAGCTACAGGATTTTTTTCACAATATGTGGCAGAAGATCTTCCAGAGGACACATTTTGAGAGAATGGACCATTTGTCACCAGCTGAAACACCAGAGCAGAGTAAGAACGAGACCTTTCCTGTTGTGTTCACCTGGTTTTCCCTGGACACCGCTGTGATGCTGGAGGACACAGAAGAGGGACACTTTTCACTCCTCCACAGGATCTACTGACACCTGACTAGACCTCCTGTTAAACTGCAGACCTTTGACTGAGACACAAAGGCGACTGAGAAGCGCAGTGTAAATGTTGCAGCTAAACTGCAACAACTGAATTTCCCTCGGGATCAATAAAGTATCTCTCTCTTGCTGTCAACTGCTTGCACCATATAATACCATATTGGAAAGAACCAGGACCATGGCAGCTCTAAATCCACCCTAAACAAACTAAAGAATTTTAAACTTATTTTAAGGTTACGCCCCCCCCGCTCGTCAGAAAAAAACACAGTCACACGCACCAACACGCTCCCCCAATATAAATCTCACTCCTACCAAACTTCAAAACTTGAGAGCCCTGACATGA
Source organism: Paratrypauchen microcephalus (assembly GCA_036785185.1). Classification (NCBI taxonomy): domain Eukaryota; kingdom Metazoa; phylum Chordata; class Actinopteri; order Gobiiformes; family Gobiidae; genus Paratrypauchen; species Paratrypauchen microcephalus. The sequence continues at coordinate 10,943,303 of JAVJIX010000001.1, read as the reverse complement.
TGACAGCAGCTCAGTGCATGTGTCCTCTGTCTATAGTGATGATCCTCTCTCTTTTCCACACTGATAAAAAATCAGCAGTATTTTTGTTGTTGGCCTATAGAGTCTAAGCTTTATAATGTGGTATAACATGCCGGCGTGGATTATCGCCCCATATCGGCTAGATTTAGACCAACAGCTGATATATCTCTAAGCGTCCATTTAATATCGGCCAACCGATATATCGACCAAGCTCTACTGCACACCACAGGCCCATGTGTGTCCACTGTATTCCCCTTGTATAGCCTTCTCTATGCCTGGATTGATGACTACTGGCAGAGGAAGTGCCATAGTCTTGCGTTTTACACCAACAAGCTGTAGTTTTGTGCCGATGTGGGGATGGCTTCAGGGTTTAAACATGTCTTTTTGTGTGGTCTGGTGCTCCGTGTGTCCCTCTGTCTCTCCATCATCCATCGCTGTCTCTCACCTGTGCCCCCTGCTAATGACTGCTCTGTACCCCTAAGTCTAACATGAGATATTTATACAGGAGCTCAGCGGGATACACCAGAATAAAGGCAAGAACAAGAATGAATGAAAGGAAATAAATGTGGCCTTCATTCAAAAGCATAATAAGAGAATGTGACTGGTGGGCAGGTGCAGGCACGCAAGCTGCAGAGGCAAGTGAAAAGAGGCAGAGCAAAGCAGGAGGCGAAGAGATCTTATTAATGATATAGGCTGCGTTCACACATTGTTCTGATTTGCTTCTGATTTTAGTCCTGTTCTAGTATTGGTTTAGTATTGGCTTATTTTCTGCATTCAGTCCCAGTTTAGTCTCATTTGGGTTTGTGCAAGTTTAAACATGCTCATCATATTGATTGGTGGGAATCCTGACAGCTCTCTGTAATAGAAATTACAAAGGCTATCTTCTCCTGTGCCAATCTATGAGACTATACTACACGGATATTAAAAGAATGCTGCTGGTACCATAGATAATGAGGAAATTCTATAGCAGAGCAATTCATTGGATAATATCCTCGCAGAGTTAAATTGCTTACACTAGGGAGGTTCTGTTTTTGCATATGGCATATTGTCTGAAATGGTCATGGCTGGAGTTTAAGGACATTTGTATATATCAGAATTGGTTAAATAATAAACAGGGTTTAACAGGGTCTAACAAGGTTTAACAGGGTCTGACAGGGTCTGACAGGGTCTAACAGAGTCTGACAGGGTCTAACAAGGTCTGACAGGGTCTAACAGTGTCTGACAGGGTCTAACAGAGTCTGACAGGGTCTAACAAGGTCTGATAGGGTCTGACAGGGTCTAACAGAGCCTGACAGGGTCTAACAGAGTCTGACAGGGTCTGACAGGGTCTAACAGAATCTGACAGGGTCTAACAGGGTCTGACAGTTTTCTAACAGAGTCTGACAGGGTCTAACAAGGTCTGACAGGGTCTAACAGTGTCTGACAGAGTCTGACAGGGTCTAACAAGGTCTGATAGGGTCTGACAGGGTCTAACAGAGCCTGACAGGGTCTAACAGAGTCTGACAGGGTCTGACAGGGTCTAACAGAATCTGACAGGGTCTAACAGGGTCTGACAGTTTTCATAAACTATAATAACCTTGTTGCAGGTGCTGGGGTTTAGATAGACAGAGTCTGACAGGGTTTAACAGGGTCTAACAGGGTTTAACAGGGTCTGACAGGGTCTAACAGGGTCTGACAGGGTCTAATAGAGTCTGACAGGGTCTAACAGAGTCTGACAGGGTCTAACAGGGTAGTTAGACCCTGTCAGACTCAGAAACAGGGTTTAACAGGGTTTAACAAGGTTTGACAGGGTCTAACAAGGTCTGACAGGATCTAACAGAGTCTGATAGGGTCTAACAGAGTCTGACAGGGTCTAACAGAGTCTGACAGGGTCTAACAGGGTCTGACAGGGTCTGACAGGGTCTAACCGAATCTGACCCTGACAGGGTCTAACAGAGTCTGACAAGGTTTAACAGATCAAAGACACATCAAAGACAAATCGGTTGCTAGGTGCGTTGCTAGGCAATTCCTGAAAATTCCTGCATTGACCTGCTGGTGGCACTAGACGGTTGGGGCTGGGGGCCTATAAATTGCTGTGGGTAATATGGAGACTGGCTGGAATGTGCATGCAAAATTTCACAACTTTTTACCAGACGGTTCTAGGGGTTGCCATAGACTCCCATGTTGAGAAGAATATAAAATAATAATAAGAATCAGGAGCCAGACACATCACAGGAAAGATCAAAGGGTTGCTAGGCAACATCGCTAGGCAACGCAGTACAAACACTATCTTATAGTGTTTGTACTGTGCTACTAGCAGTGTTTGTACTGTGCTAGCACCTACGGTGCTTGTCCCCTAATAATAATAATAATAATAATAATAAATATAACTGCAAGCAGCAATGCGGGGGCCAAGCACCGTTTGACAGGGTCTAACAAGGTCTGACAGGATCTAACAGAGTCTGACAGGGTCTGACAGGGTCAGGGTCTAACCCTGTCAGAACAGACACATCAAAGACAGATCAAAGGTTGCTAGGTGCGTTGCTAGGCACACAGCAGCATCATGTAAACTTAATTCTTCTCATCTCATGCCTCTCTGGAGACCAGGATCTACTGCTCCAAGTCAGTAAACTTCTTCTTTGGCGCTGTCGTAGTTCTGATCAGAGTTCTTGCTCCGCGCAGCGCACACACGACATGCCCCCTGCCTCAGACAGAGCAGATCTCGGCCCTGACCTCGCTGCTTGATCCGGCTTGTCTCTGTGATCCTCTGATCCAGGATCCTAGGTCCCAAGAGCGATCAGACCGCTCCATAGGCGCTGATCAACAGTCATCTGCTTTTCCGGATTCCCTCACCATCTTGCTCCTCTGGCCAATACACAGTACACAAACTACACTCTTCCTCTCTTCCGGGTCTCCGATCGGCAGATAATGATACAAGATTGCTACCTACAGGTTGGGAGACGTGAATTACACCTTCAAAGCTGCTCCAGGTCGTATTCTAGCGACCCCCGCTGAAAAACACCCTTGACAAATATATTCGTCACGGCACTCAACGTTTGGATTCAACATGACAAATTTCTGCAACTTTGACCTGCTGCTGCCACTAGACGGTTGGAGCTGGGGACCTATAAATTGCTGTGGGTAAGGAGGAGACTGGCTGGAATGTGCATGCCAAATTTCACAACTTTTTACCAAACGGTTCTAGGGGCTGCCATAGACTTCCTATACTAGAATAATAATAAATATAGCTGCAAGCAGCAATGCGGGGGCCAAGCACCGTTTGACAGGGTCTAACAAGGTCTGACAGGATCTAACAGAGTCTGACAGGGTCTGACAGGGTCAGGGTCTAACCCTGTCAGAACAGACACATCAAAGACATACCAAAGGTTGCTAGGTGCGTTGCTAGGCAGTTGACAAATTTCTGCAACTTTGACCTGCTGGTGCCACTAGACGGTTGGAGCTGGGGACCTATAAATTGCTGTGGGTAATGAGGAGACTGGCAAGAATGTGCATGCCAAATTTCACAACTTTTTACCAAACGGTTCTAGGGGCTGCCATAGACTTCCTATATAAAATATCCTTATATTTTTTACCACAAAGTGGAGAAAATGAGCGTTATGTACAAAGAGTCATTTCGAGCAGATCAGTGATTTTTATGTCAATATTTATTGATTTAATGACACCTCAAACATCTAAAACAACAGAGAAACAGATTTTTGATGACAAAGTACATTTTTTATTTACAAATATAAGAATATAAGGCTCTTTGAATTGAAAATTCCTTCAAATCAATAGTGCCAAGAGATGTTTACAGGATATATCTTTTCCTATAAAATAGAACTTTGTCACTTCACAACAATATTGAGGCTCAGAGTACAGATCCATAATAAAAATAAAAATTAATACACACACACACACACACATATATGTACATACACACAAGCCCATGCATAAAACTTTACACACACACAGCTACACACACACACACACGCACACGCACGCACACACGTGCGTATACACACGCACGTACACACACATAACTTCATTCATTACAATTCCCACACAGCAGCATAATTTAAACTTAATTCTTCTCATCTCATGCCTCTCTGGAGACCAGGATCTACTGCTCCAAGTCAGTAAACTTCTTCTTTGGCGCTGTCGTAGTTCTGATCAGAGTTCTTGCTCCGCGCAGCGCACACACGACATGCCCCCTGCCTCAGACAGAGCAGATCTCGGCCCTGACCTCGCTGCTTGATCCGGCTTGTCTCTGTGATCCTCTGATCCAGGATCCTAGGTCCCAAGAGCGATCAGACCGCTCCATAGGCGCTGATCAACAGTCATCTGCTTTTCCGGATTCCCTCACCATCTTGCTCCTCTGGCCAATACACAGTACACAAACTACACTCTTCCTCTCTTCCGGGTCTCCGATCGGCAGATAATGATACAAGATTGCTACCTACAGGTTGGGAGACGTGAATTACACCTTCAAAGCTGCTCCAGGTCGTATTCTAGCGACCCCCGCTGAAAAACACCCTTGACAAATATATTCGTCACGGCACTCAACGTTTGGATTCAACATGACAAATTTCTGCAACTTTGACCTGCTGCTGCCACTAGACGGTTGGAGCTGGGGACCTATAAATTGCTGTGGGTAATGAGGAGACTGGCTGGAATGTGCATGCCAAATTTCACAACTTTTTACCAAACGGTTCTAGGGGCTGCCATAGACTTCCTATACTAGAATAATAATAATAATAATAACTTTGAGACCCGAACATCAAAGCAAAGATCAAAGGGTTACTAGGCAACTCGCCTAGGCAACGGAATACGATTCCTAGAGGGTGCCCAGCACCTCTGGTGCTTGGCCCCCTAATAATAATAAATATAGCTGCAAGCAGCAATGCGGGGGCCAAGCACCGTTTGACAGGGTCTAACCGACTCTGAACCTGACAGGGCCTAACAGAGTCTGACAGGGTCTAACAGAGTCTGACAAGGTTTAACAGATCAAAGACACATCAAAGACGGATCAAAGGTTGCTAGGTGCGTTGCTAGGCAGTTGACAAATTTCTGCAACTTTGACCTGCTGGTGCCACTAGACGGTTGGAGCTGGGGACCTATAAATTGCTGTGGGTAATGAGGAGACTGGCTGGAATGTGCATGCCAAATTTCACAACTTTTTACCAGACGGTTCTAGGGGCTGCCATAGACTTCCTATATAACAACCATAATAATAATAATAATAATAATAACTTTGAGTCCAGAACATCAAAGCAAAGATCAAAGGGTTACTAGGCAACTTGCCTAGGCAACGGAATACGATTCCTAGAGGGTGCCCAGCACCTCCGGTGCTTGGCCCCTAATAATAATAATAATAATAATAATAATAATAAATATAGCTGCAAGCAGCAATGTGGGGGCCAAGCACCATTTGAGGAGACTGGCTGGAATGTGCATGCCAAATTTCACAACTTTTTACCAGACGGTTCTAGGGGTTGCCATAGACTCCCATGGTGAAAGGAATATAGAATAATAATAAGAAGAAGAAGAATCAGGAGAACAGACACATCAAAGACAGATCAAAGGTTGGTAGGTGCGTTGCTAGGCAATTGACAAATTCCTGCAACTTTGACCTGCTGGTGCCGCTAGACGGTTGGGGCTGGGGGCCTATAAATCGCTGTGGGTTATGAGGAGACCGGCTGGAATGTGCATGCCAAATTTCACAACTTTTTACCAGACGGTTCTAGGGGTTGCCATAGACTCCCATGGTGAAAGGAATATAGAATAATAATAAGAAGAAGAATCAGGAGACCAGAACATCAAAGGAAAGATAAAAGGGTTGGTAGGCAACTTTGCTAGGCAACGCAAAGCAAATACTATAGGGTGCCTAGCACCTTCGGTGCTTGGCCCCCTAAATATAGCTGCAAGCAGCAATGTGGGGGCCAAGCACCATTTGACAGGGTCTAACAAGGTCTGACAGGATCTAACAGAGTCTGACAGGGTCTTACAGGGTCTGGGTCTAACCCAGTCAGAACAGACACATCAAAGACAGATCAAAGGTTGCTAGGTGCGCTGCTAGGCAATTGACAAATTTCTGCAACTTTGACCTGCTGGTGCCGCTAGACGGTTGAGGCTGGGGGCCTATAAATCGCTGTGGGTAATGAGGAGACTGCTGGAATGTACATGCCAAATTTCACAACTTTTTACCAGGCGGTTCTATGGGTTGCCATAGACTCCCATTGAAGAAAGAATAAAGTATAATAATAATCAGGAGACCAGAACATCAAAGGAAAGATCAAAGGGTTACTAGGCAACTTGCTAGGCAACCTTCGGTGCTTTGCCCCAATAATAATAAAAATAATAATAAAATAAAATAAAATAAAATAAAATAAAATAAAATAAAATAAAATAAATAAAATAAATAAATAAATAAATAAATAATAACAATAATAATAATAATAATAATAATAATAATAATAATAATAATAATAATAATAATAATAATAATAATAATAATAATAATAATGCTGTTGTATTGTCATATTTTGGAACCAGAATTTCCAAACAGTCCTTGCCAGTTACTAAGGATGAAACACGTTTCAGGTTTATAATTGTGAAGAGAGATAAAGGCTTTCAAGTTATATATATTTAGTCTTCATTAGGGTTGTAAGATTACTCTAATTGTATATTAGTATATTGTATAATTGTATTGTGATTGTAATTGTATTGTTGTAGGTAATTGTGTCAATAATATATTTGACACTTTTTAACTTCTAACATGAATTCTTACGTCAGTAAAAGTATGTGGTTTGAGACAGAGTTCAGACAAATTTTGACCTGTAATGTAATATTGTTTATGTTCAGGAAATTGATAATGAATGTCTTTTTTATTTCATTTTTTATAAGACAAAATAAAATAAAATTGATTAATGAATTTATATATTTATATTGCCCAGCACTACCTTTGTATATGAAGACAATGGTGCAGACAAAAAGCCTTCTTAATGAGTCTCTGTGCCAACCCACTTTCTAAAGTTTATCTAAAGCCCTTAGATTTTTTAACTCATTTGTACTAGGACTACAGATGGAAATTAGCACTCTGCTAAATATGGTGCAGCCATCTTTTTAATGTACCTGCACATTGTCCTTCAAATAAACAAGTAAATAAATAAATACTATTAACACAGTCAAGCTGGTGCTATTGGAGGCCAGTTGCTAATAGACTCCTACCTGCTACAACAAAACATCTCATTAAAGTCATTTTAGTTTTTAGTCCTTTAACCTTTATAAATAGTATCAAGAAGAGCGTTTCACAAAGTAATTTACCTTTTACACAGTTGAACGCTCTTCTGCAACATATAAAAGAACAGAACAAAACCTCACACTCGAGATGCACAGAGCGATAACAACTTTGCAAAACAAAAACAGGAAGTCTCACATCAGAGTGACAAATCCTCCACTTTTCCACCAGCGAGGTTTGAACAGACACCATTATTAGAGCCTGAAGAGACAGACAATCTAGATGATAATAACAAGTTTGTGTAGTGCAGACAGCGGATGGATACCACAGACTGACCTCACAGGATGAACCAGCCAATGGTCATTTAATTAGCTTTAAAAAAGATGGAGTAGCTGTGATATTTTCCCCCATATGACCACAAATAGCTGCTCATTCATGCAGGTGCACCTTTGGAAAGGACCAGCTGCGTTTAGTGAAAGAACATGCAGTATTTACCCCATAGTGAACAACTACTGAATTACAGCTTACAACCAAAATTCACATTGTGGTATATTCAGATAGCACTATGTACAATGCAGTTCCTTACTATCTAAAGTCTTACTGATAATGGACAGGGGTATTGGAGGCGATGTGTGGATACATACAGCTCTGGAAAAAAAGAGACCACTGCAAAATTATCACTTTTTCTGATAGGTATGTGTTTGGGCAAAAAGAACATTGAGTGTTGTTTGAGTCTATAAACTACTGACAACATTTCCCCCAAATTCCAAATAAAAATATTATCATTTAGAGCATTTATTTGCAGAAAATGACAAATGGTCAAAATAACAAAAAAGATACATGTTTTCAGACCTCAAACAATGCAAAGAAACAAGATCAAATTCATTTTAAAACAACATAATACTAATGTTTACACTTAAGAAGAGTTCAGAAATTGCCATGAGTCAGTGGAATAGTTTGCCAAATGAGATTATAACATGTACAAGTTTTCAAACGTTTGCACATCGAACAAAGAAATGGCTAATATCAAAGCAAATTTGCACTCATTAGTTAGTTAACTATAGGACTGGTGAGTATGTGTATGGATGTATAAAGATGAATATTTTTGAATGTTTTTTAGAAATGGCATAGTGAGGGTCTTTATCGGATATGTACGCACATATGTGATTATTTTTATGCACTGGTGTATTACCCATTTACAATCTCTGTCATAATATATTTAATTAACATCAACCTGTCCCGGGACTGCAGGTGGAAATTAGCATTTTTGCTATAACCTGGCACCATGCATCTTTCTTTTGTTTATTTCAAAGGTCAATGAAATGTTGTGCACTGTCCCTGTGCAAATAAACCATACCATTTTTAATTACAGCTTTCATGCATCTTGGCATGCTCTCCACAAGTCTTTCACATTGTTCTTTATTCCACTCCGGGTGCAAGAACTGAAGTAGCTCAGCTTTGTGTTTGTGTTGGAATTCAACAGACGCTGGAATGGAATGGCTGTAATACATGTAGAGATGCTGATTTCAGAAAAAAATGCAGCGGTCTCTTATTTTTTTCCAGAGCTGTATTTTTGAGAGAAAGTACTTTTAATCAGTTTGTGTTGGGTCTATGTTTTTGAAATACATTGCAGAGTTAAGATTTAGAAACCGCGCCAATGGTGTCTTTGTTGTTATTTCAGTACACAAGTAGGTGTTCTTTTGACTGGCCAGGCAAGAAAACATGTTTTCCCTACTTTACAAAGACATGTGATGGTGTTATTGCCTCAAGTTCAGATAGACCTGATAAAGGATTAACCAACGATGGAATTTTCCATATCAAAACATGAGATATCAAAACAATGAGAAGTTAAAGAGAAGTTTGATTTTGTTGTAAATGTATTTTAAACTGTTGAAAATTATTTACATGATTTAATAAAATGCTGGGACAACATTAACCTTACACACAAACATAGAAAATGTCATTTAGGTTAACGTTTTACTTTATGTTGCTTCTCAACCAGGTCATGACGACCCTTTACTGTATTTGTATTATATTTCCACATTATGTTTAATTTTTAGGGGGAAAAACTTTTATGCAGTCACGGTACATTTATAATTTTGATACATTACTATAAAAAATACATATCTGATTTTAACGATGGATTAACAACATAAAACTTAATATTATATCTTTGGGGGGAAAAAAGTCCTTAAAATGTAACACATAGCTGAAACCCATGAATAATTCAGTCAAAGCAGTTAACATAGCTGTACTAAGGGACAGGGATATTAATATTAAATGCTTGTAAATGTAGATAATCAATGTATTGGCGGTGCCCAGGGCTGTACCTGCTCTGCTGTCTTTAAACGTCACACTCTGACCTCATGCTTTGTGAGTCAAGGTGACATGGTTTCAGAAGATGCAAATGGCTGTGTGTCCTTCAGTCAAATCCCATGCAAAGTCTGGGCTGAGGTTAAATCCCCCAATCAGGAAACTGAGCTAAAGCCATTGAAATAAGGTCATGTTGTTTTGTTGCTCACAGAAATGCCCATTAAAGGGACTGCACCCGAGTTTTACTTCTTTTTAAAAAACTAAAACAAAAAAACGGAATTGGTTCATGTTAAACAATCTGCTGAGATCCAAACTATTCTATTCTATTTGTTTTTAGGTGAGTTTCACAACATTTAAAGTAGAGTTTTCTTATGTTAAAGCTAACAACAACTAGCATGTTAATAGCACACTTCCTGGTTCGCAGAAGATAAAATGCTCTTTAATGAGATATACACAGAGCTCAGCAGTCTCATTTTGACCCTACAAGAGCTGCTTTTGTAATTTATCTGTCTTTGCTCAAATACATAGGAAAAAAAAAATCATATACAGCCACTTTAAGAAACACAATACCTCCAAATTTTATTGACAAGAACAATGCTGAAAAATAAAAGCAGGAAATGTGAGCTACCTTTAGATGCGAATAGATATTGTCTTTCAGAAGAGACCTTTTGCCTGTGTATTTGCTCTTTCCAGACAGTGTAAACTTAAGACATGACGCAGATGGACAACGAATAGCCTACCACCTCTGTCCCACAGTTCATGTCTCAAGAAAGAATTAATGACCAAGAATCGCACCTATTTCTGTGCATGGGCAGAGGTTGGGAAGGTGGGCATATGGCGCCAGAGACACAGCTGCTGCAGGTTTCTTGTTATTTTCAAAAACACACACAACAGAACAGGTGCTAGTCTGTGAGAGGTGGTGACCTGTTTTGGTATGAATCTTTTTAGATGGATGGTGCATGTATTAGATTAGATTTTTTTTTGTTGCATTACACTTGTAAAAATGTAATGCAACAAATGCAGTTTAGCATCTGACCAGAAGTGCAATGAAGCAAGATTAAAATGTACATATCACAGAAACATGATATGAAACAGAAAAAGCCAAAGGAAAGTTACACCTGAGCAACTGTCAGTTAATGCCCCATTACATCTACATAGAAATAGACAAAAACTACACTACAGCAGTGTACTCAATTGGCATCTAAAATCTGGCATCTAACCCACAGTCTTCTTCATTTGAGGTGAAAAAGTTAACAATTTTGCCGCTATATGTTAAAAGAAAAATCAATAATACTACTCTTTCAGTTTTGGCCTTTCCATTCTGTACTCCCCAAAGCAAATCATGACCCTATAGCAAATAATGTCAGATGCCCTCTCTGACCAAACATTAACCATTTCCATTTGTCTGGACTTTGTTTTGTTTCCCCTTGTGGTTGTATTTCCAGCATACTAAAATGGACGTTAAAATCCTGCTGAATGTTGGATGCCATGTTTTCTTCTCTCCTTTTATATTTCAGAGAGTGTGAGCTTGACTTGTTTCGTGTTGTGTGCTCCTTGAAGAGACAAAGGCACAATCAGAGGCGGCCCGTGGGCCCATGCACTCCCGTTAGAGGGCACAGTGCGGCCCTTTCATCTCTGCTCTCCTGCCTGGATCCAGCCTCTCATCGTGCTGCTTTATGTTCTGCTTTCTGCCTTCAGTTCAAACGCTGGGGAGCAGTTTAAACACAGGAGCTCCCCACTGCAGCGCTCCACTGAACCAGAGCTATATAGTGAAACATAAAAGACTCAAGCATCTGCCCACTACCTCCCCTTTTAGGTATTACAATGGGATAAAAACAGGATTCTGTTAATTAAAGTATGTTACGAGCTGCATTGTAGCTAATCCAGCCTCAAGGGGGACCCAACCAGTGTACTCGAAATGAAGATGAGTGCATCAAGAAGGGCATCCAAAGAGAGAAAATCAAAAACAAAAACAGTGCCAGATGGACTAGATTTAGCTTTTATTGACAAACATATTTTGACTTTAATGAACAGTTCTTCCTTTCTTCAAATCAACATGATTACCTCTCTGATTCATTAGAGGTTTTTGTGTACACACCGCAAAGAAGCTTGGCCAGAATTTAAGATATAAACACTTAAATCTATCAGAAAATGACTTAAAATTAGTGAAATTAGCTGTCCACGCAACAAGATAATTTTACTTGATTAGTTCTCTTAAAATAAACTACCTCTAGACTAGAATTAAGCAGTCTCAGAACTAGTAAGTAGATAATAAATCTGAAAACAACATGAATAATCTGTTATAACTTTTAAAATTGTGGACAAATTTGCAGTGCACTTATTGCTGTTCAGGAAGTAGTAAAACAATGTGGTGGAAAACATTGCAAAATGAGTACAATGACACACAACTGCAAAGAATTGTATTATGTAACAGTAATTTTTAATTAGCTCCACAAATTAAAAGAAAAATTGGGCTTTATTAAAACAAATAAAAATTGCCTTCAATAATAATTCCTTGGTCACTTGGTCACATCTTTATATAGCGGTTTTCCACCTTCAAGGCACCCAAAGCACTTTACAACAAGGAACCAGTCACCCATTCACACACCAGTGTACGCAGACACTGGGGGCGAGGAGGGTTAAGTGTCTTGCCCAAGGACACAACGGCAGCATTCATCTGTGGGAACTGAAATCGTACCAACCAACCTGTGGGTCAGTGGATCTGACCGCTCAACCACTGATCTTTCTTATGTCAAGAGCGGGATTTGAACCGCCAACCTTTGGATCAGTGGACAAATATAAACAGATCTTCAAATCCTGAACTCTTCTGAACTGAACTTAGAAATGACAGAATCTCAATCTTGATTAAAAGTCTTTAATTGTGCAGCCCTGATTCCAGTTGCTGTGTATTCACGTTTGTACCACTGATAAGGCTGAGTTTAAGAAGGACGCTGAAGAAGATATAAAAAGACACAACTGGTCAAAGCAGAACATGATATTCCATGTGCTGCTGCAGCTTTCCAAATACAACAATCAATAGAAGAAAAAGTGAAACAAATGAAAGGAAGGAGATGCACCTGGTCGATATGTGTTTCAGGTGATTGAGAGGAAACCGGAGCCTCGGCAGCGTTGTGTGTGCATGCCTTTATGTTTGCGGTTACACATAAGTCCTATATTGCATGCCCGTCCTGCTCGCTGCCAGAGGGGAGGTGACGGCCCCTTTCATGTGGTGGATCCCGTGGTCGCTTATGTCTTGTTTGCTATCGACTTGGAGTCCGCCACAGGAAATATTTTTCAGGAGAGAAACAGCCACAGCTCTCTGTTATGTGCATCGATAAAGACAGACCGTTGGGAAGATGTGGAGAAACCCAAAACCTCTATAAAATAAGATGTAATAAAAAGTTAAGAACGAAATAAAGTTTTCAGACCAGAACAAACCATTTTGATTATCTATTAAATATCACACCCTGCTTTTTGTTTAAAGGTGGTATATTACCTTTTATTTTATTGCGCTTTAAGCATAGACTATATAAAGAAGTGGACTAAGTGAGCGTGATGTCACCCAGAGCGTATGAATTATGAATAGGATTTAAAATAAAATAGACAAAATAGCGAAAAAAACACCAGGATCATATAGAGTGGGTTAACACGAACATTTAAAGACCAAAATTACAAGGTTCACAGCAGCAGTTACAGAGAGAGGGACAATGATATTCCAATGCCAGTCAATGATATTCCAATGCAAGTCAATGGGAGCCAGGGTCAGTAGCCGGAAGAGCCGCATGCGAACTTCCTATTCGGAACGAGGCGGCTAGTGTGTTAACTATGTCCATTTATATACAGCTCTGGAAAAAAATAAGAGACCACTGCATTTTTTTCTGAAATCAGCATCTCTACATGTATTACAGCCATTCCATTCCAGTGTCTGCTGAATTCCAACACAAACACAAAGCTGAGCTACTTCAGTTCTTGCACCAGGAGTGGAATAAAGTCACCCAAGAACAATGTGAAAGACTTGTGGAGAGCATGCCAAGACGCATGAAAGCTGTGATTAAAAATAAGGGTTATTGCACCAAATATTGATTTCTGAACTCTTCTTAAGGGTAAACATTAGTATTATGTTGTTTTAAAATGAATTTGATCTTGTTTCTTTGCATTGTTTGAGGTCTGAAAACATGTAAAGTTTACAAAGTTTTTAATAATCTTGCTCCACCTCCTTTAAAAGAGTTTGTGAAAAGAAATACAAATCGCACAACAAGAGCCGGTTCTAGAGGTGACTGCTCTGTGCCGTTAAGGAAAAGCGCTTTTGGACAGTCCTCTTTTGCTTATCGAGCAGGTCAAACATGGAACACACTGCCTGCTCACATACGAGAGCTTCCAACACTGGCAGCATTTTCTAAAGCTGTAAAACAGTGGCTGTCCACTAGTCAAACATGCAACCATATTTAACAAAATTGAAATATATTGAGGTGTTATTGATTTAACTCTGAGACTCTTTACTTGAAATGACTGAATTGTGTGTACAGTGAGTGCTGGTTTTATGTACTTTGTGTGATTGTTGTTGTACCTGTCCCTGTCCCTGTCCCTGATTTGACATCAACCTGCCGAGGGACTGAAGATGGAAATTTGCCACGCTGGCTATAATCTTTACATATTTACATTTTAAATGTTCATTAATATGTGCTGTCCCTTTACAAATAAATAAATACAAATACAAATGTATCTTTTTGTTATTTTGACCATTTGTCATTTTCTGCCAATAAATGCTCTAAACGACAGACTCAAACAAAAATGTTCCTTTTGCCCAACCATCTATAACCACCTATAAGTAGTAAAATCAGAAACACTGATAATTTTGCAGTGGTCTCTTATTTTTTTCAAGAGCTGTATACAGTCTGTGGCTTTAAGCCATGTTATAATGTTGTGACCTTATTAAATACAGACCTGTAGTTATGTTTTGTTTCAATCACACATGTTTGAGTAACCCTTTATTATTAGACTCTCTACATTTCCAAAGCTCAAAATGCGCTGTTCCACCCTGTGATGTCATGAAGCGGTAGTTTTTACGTTAACAGCTACCTTTTAGCTTTAATCAAGCAGAGATAGGAAATTCTAGTGAAGATGTACACAGTGGAGCACTTCCTGTATTACCACGTGACATCACAAGTTGGAGCAGAGTGTTTTCTGTTTGAGAGAAGAACTCTTGTCTGTTAAACGTGTGAATGAAACAAAACACAACTCCAGGTATGTTTTTGATGAGGAAACTGTATTATAACATAGATCAGAAAATAGAATAATTTAAGCCCTTTAAAGGAGCCATTTTAAGTACTGTCATGTATGTCTTGAGAATGTGCATGGAATCCACTTTGCAGCTTTGAAGAAGAGGGACTAACTACTCTAACATGATCTCTAAACAACTGTATATTCATTTGTAAAGGGATTCATTGATAAAAACAAAGAATTGAAAAGCAAAGTTTACAAATGAAAACATGTGTTGAATCAATAATTTAATCATTAGTTTGATACATTATAATCTCCAGCCTGTGCAAATGCAATTATAAGGATTAGGTAAGAGGACATAATCTTCTGTCCAATCCTTATTACAGTAGTGATTAGTGCATGCTGATGACTTCATTTTAATTAGCATAATGAGGCACATTGTTGCAACAGCGCTGTGATCTGAGTGTGTGCCGAGTATTGGGGGGTGTAGTATTTACCTGTTTGACACTGCACCAGTTTAAACCATATTACACTTTTCACAAACTGACCAATCACGGCTCATGCATATTTTATTGCACGCTGCTGTCCATAATTACTTAATTAATTCCCCGCACTGAGATAGGGCAGTGCTAATCCCTCAGGCTCCCCTGGGGTCTCCTGGTCCCGGTATAGATGTCCTGTCCCACAATGCACTGCTGTCTGTCATAATAATGGAAGTAGCCTGTGGTGGACTTGCAAGGCATAATAAATCATACTTATTTCATTATCTGTTTTTAAGTGTACCTACAGAGAATTGCTGGGTTTCAGGTGACATCACATCATTCTATAGGCAATAATATTTTTGTTGTAATACAGCCCTGGAAAATAATAGGAGACCACTGTAAAATGATCAGTTTTTCTGATTTTACTACTTATAGGTATGTGTTTTGGCAAAAGGAACATTTTTGTTTGAGTCTATAAACTACTGACAACATTTCCCCCAATTTCCAAATAAAATATTATTGTTTAGAGCATTTATTTGCAGAAGTGGCAATTAGCCAAAACAAAGTGGAAGTTCTGGCAAATTGTCAAGATAACAAAAAAGATACATGTTTTCAGACCTCAAACAATGCAAAGAAACAAGATCAAATTCATTTTAAAACAACATAATACTAATGTTTACACTTAAGAAGAGTTCAGAAATCAATATTTGGTGCAATAACCCTTATTTTTAATCACAGCTTTCATGCGTCTTGGCATGCTCTCCACAAGTCTTTCACATTGTTCTTGGGTGATTTTATTCCACTCCTGGTGCAAGAACTGAAGTAGCTCAGCTTTGTGTTTGTGTTGGAATTCAACAGACGCTGGAATGGAATGGCTGTAATACATGTAGAGATGCTGATTTCAGAAAAAAATGCAGTGGTCTTTTTTTTTCCAGAGCTGTATAGGGTGTTATATGCAGTGTTGTCCCTGAACGCGTTCACTGAACGATAGTTCATGAACGCGTTCATATTTTGCCCGACCGGCACCTCTCTCCCTCTCGCTCACGCTCCGCCTGGTTTGCCTCAAACCTTTCGCTGCTACTGCAGGAGTGCTTACAAACTGTTTCCCTGCTATCTGGACTCTGTTCCCCTCATGCTCTCCCGACCTTCTCCTCCGCGCTGCTCTCTGGTTCAAGGGCCAAACTGCGGCACTTCCTGGTCTTGCGAGAAACAGCGCATAAAGGGGGCCACATTAAAGGGGGAATCACTAATGTTAATTTGTGAGTTTATTTTGTTTTCTTAAGTCTCTTAGTTAATTAAGTCATACCATATGGGGGTTATTTAAGTATTTTCTTTATCATGTTGAATTGCAGGTGTTTTATCATTATGGGGACCGTTATTTATAGTTGGATAAGGATGTGAAATTGGATATGAAGATAAGATGGAGATAACACATAAATAACACATGGTTTGATTGTTAAAACTGATATAATAATTGCTGTCTATGGTTCTATATGGGTTTTGGCAATGATATTGAAAAATAATAGCTCGCAGCAATGTATTGGAAAAAAAAAGAACTATGAACTAGTTAATTTTTTTGGAACTATGAATGAACTACTAACTATAAACAATTATGAACTATGAACAAACTAGTTCATTTTGAAATGTGTGAACTGAACTTTGAACTAGTTAATGTAGAAAATGAACTTTCCCAACACTGGTTATATGTATGGTCGTTAATAGACATCACCAGGTTCAATTTTTTCAAATTTATTTTACATTTGGATATTTCTCATAAAAGAGCAATCAATAGGAAAATCTGTCCCTTGCCCCCCATCTGGAAGTGTGACATTATCACATTCTGAAAACCACCAATACTGAAATAGCAAGAAACCATGTACCACATTCATTCATGTACTACAACCTAATATTTGTTTTTTGTATTAAAAAAATTTAGTTCAACCCTAACTGACAAACCCTATATCTTTCAATCAAATGGTCATAATCAAATGAAAAAAAAAAACATGAGTTATCTTTTATATTTTTGTCAAAATATGGGCATATTTCTAAATTATATCCCACACTTTTCTATTCTACTGTTTTATAATGTTAAGAATAGCAAATACAGAGATTCAGCTCTATATTTTTAATTTATTAAAAACTGTGAATGTAATCATTGCCAATCCTTATTCCAAATAGATTTGCATATGTCTTTTTTCCTCTCTCCTCTGAGGAATCTCGCTGTTCAGCCGCATACTTGCTCTGTTCATTTTCCGTTTTCTCTCTCTATTGTTTTGGACTGTAGATCTGAAGTTCCATGCACATCCCAGAGCACTTTTGTGAGTTCTTTATCCTGTATTCTCTCAGCAAAGTGATGCGATATTAATGCACTGATTTTGAACCCAGGGCAGAAAAAAAGCCTATAGGGACTTTTTTTTTATTCACTCCCACACAAGTCAGAAAAAAAATAAAATAACACAAAGCAATATATTTTTTTGTGAAAAGAAGATAATTTTGCAAGATTTACAGCTTTTAGAATGAAGTTTAGAGGTGCAAAATGTCAGGTGCTTTTTTAGTTTAAGTCATCTATGACACTGTTATTAGAAGAAGTAGTTAATCACAAAGAAGTAGTATTGATTAACAGAACATGCTTGCATACGTGTGTCATTTAATAATTTAAACACATTGTAAAAGCGCAGTAACGGTAGATTCTGTGTCAGATCTGTGGAGAGGCAAACCCGTCAGAATTGAAGACATAACAGAAGAATGAATGTTTTAAACAGTACTTTATTATTTATTTCTGCAATAAAACCCTCGAAGAAATGCAAATTTGTTAAATTCCATAATGGGGAACATTCCAGGCAAGCAAAAATACACTTATGGAAACAAGCAGATGACCTAACCTCCATGAGACAGAGTTGCACATTGTTCAACTTATAATAAATTAAAATATATACATATTTTTTGTATTTTTATTAATGATAAGTTACAATATGTAAGTTGTATCAATTGAGCAAACAAAACCTGGTTACAATATGGCGTTAATAGTTTGAATATTGAGCGTGCTGTAACCGTGAGGACTTCCTACAGTCGTAAAATGTTTCTCTCTCTGGATCTTAATCTAAAGTCTAATGACCCAGGCTGGAGGCTCCACATGAACCCGAGCTACTTACCCACTGATGAATGAATATAGCTAACATCGCAGCGCTTATGTAATCACTGTGTCACATAGTAATGGTAAATAGCATCTATTACTGCAATTACGTTGACCCAATCTGAGCAAGTGCACAGCCTTTTTGTTCCGTATTTGATGATTTAAATTATTTCTACTGAGGCCCTAACATATTAATTATGAGTCCACAGAGACAAGTCTATAATACTAGGTCGGTCACCTCCTCCACTGTGAAGTACTTTGTCTTAAGAATATTAATTGTTTTAGCAAGAGAAGTAGCACTAGTTTTATGAGGGAGGAGGACTCTGCAGTGACAGCCCCACTAGCATTATAAGTATTGTGTAGAATTTCTATTAAGAGTATAGTTATTGTAGTATATTGCAAAAGTATTTTTTCACTTATATCAATATAGTACTTTGTGAGAGAAGAGAGCCATTTTTATTGAGTAAATTATGCTGGGCAAGTAAAGTATGCTACAAATAAGTAGCTATAGTAGTAGTAATATGTTCTTTGCACTGAATATATTTTTTTCCTTTATACAAGAAATGATAATGCATTTCTTGATTGGTCTTATTGTTCCAAAAAGAAAACTTTTACTTTGAGTGCGGGGCTAGACCCTCCCCAGTAATTCAAGTGAGTTTTGCACCTGAGAACAGGACATAGAGGAGAACCAGAGAAGGGACACATTTAAAACACTCCAATCAATCAGTGATTTGACTTTGGGCCAAATCCATGGTGATAATTAGCCAATCAGAGCGTCCAGTGGTGGGGAGAGGGGAGGGGGGGTGCATGGCAGGTGCCTGGGGGCCCTCTGGAGACCTGCACTGGCTCTTCCCTTCATTAACTCCTGTCGTCCTCTCCCCTTGTCTGCCTGATCCGAGCCAGTCGCCGGGGCTGCTGGGTAATTCAGTGGCGGTCTCCGAGGTGACCCCACGCCGCAGGGCTGAGGGAGGCGAGGATACGCACTCAGGTTTAACCTCTGCAGCGCGCCGCCTGTTCTTCTGTTTTCCCTTTTGATTGCCGGACTTATGCTGTGTCCTGAAGTGGTCCGCATGAATGTGCCTCCAACATTTCCTGTTTCAACTTTGCTTAGAGATATAAATATTTGGTCAAGTTTGGTCTTAAATGTAAACTCTGTACCTATAGCTAGATGGATAGATAGATTTCCAGAGCCTGTCCCCAAAGGTGAGGTGCCCTCCTGTCCGGTGATGGTGCTGTGCAGGTGGTGCTTGGGGTTATCCATGATGGACAGGAGCTTGTTAAGAACTCTTCTCAGCTACAAATGTGAGTGAGTCAAGCTTTGTATAAGAAGTATACTAGACTAAAAGGACATAACCAGGAATGTCTATTAAATGTGCACTTTATAACTTTTTTAGTTGATGGATGCTTGCCTCTATGGGGATGTTATTGCTTTGTCTAAAATATTCCACAGTATGACATGAGACTTATCTATATTGCATGTATTATATAGCTCATAAACATGTATTCTTACTATGAGCAGAGTTGCTTCTCCACAATTCTGACCTGTAACTTGGCCTGGTGGTGTCACATGCTTGTCTCCTGAATTAGATCTAAATTAAAACTGAACCTCAACAACTGCTATTAACTTAAGAAAAAAACTGACTGTCAAAAGTGTTACCCACAGTTTTAGAACCACTGCTCCACTTACCACAACCTCCTAATTTGCCCTTATTATGAGGTCAAATGTTTCTATATTTCTACCTTCTCCTCAATGTCCTCTCTGTCCATCTGTCTCTCCAAGTGCAAAAATCCAATTTCCTCTGATCTCACTGTTTGGAGCGCGTTATGGGTCTTTATTGCCGTTCTTAGCTGATTGCTCATATTTATTTACTACAAATGGCGTTATGAGGCGCTGCTCTGAATGCACTGGGCATATAAATGCAGTACTCATCGTGTGTTAGCTCATTAGGATGTGGCGCACAGCTGAAGTTTGTTCTCGCTTTTGTCTTCATAACTGCAATTTGCCCTCGGATTTCCAACTAAGATTAAGGCTGTCAGAAAATAGCTTTGTTCCAGGTAAAAACATGCCATGCACTATGAAATACAAGATGTTTAAAATGTCAGGGAAACATTGCAAATCCAGTTTCACAACATCTTCCTTTATTAAACAATGGGCACAGATCTTTGTCTTACAGAAAGCCCTGTATGCATAATAATGACGGATTGGATATTATGGTTTAGCACACATCCATTAAAGCCCAGTTACAATGAGATTATTGCCTGTGACAAATGAAGAGGTTATATTCAAACTATGAAACAGCTCATAAATTTTGATGGGCGACATATACGACTGGTTAAGGTGCAAGAGGCGTAGAAATGCTACTTCTCTGCTTCTGTCTTTTGTCATTTGCATCGTCTTAAAGCATCACGCCACAGTAGTTTTGAATATGATGTTAATTTGAAGGTTTGAAGTTAGAGGACTGAGTGTGACTAACTGTATCTTGTGCCTCCTACAAGCTCACTATACTGAGAGGAGAAACACCAGCACATTACAATATTGCGGAAAAGACGCATTCTATTGTGGTGTAAATTGAGATTGGCATCTGGAGAAACATTACAGTTCAGATCTATGGAGAGTCCCCCATATTTACACAAGAATGTATTGCATTTATGAGCTACAGAAACACTAGTAATGAATAAATGCTAGATGGATATGTTTGTCATACCGTGGAACGTTCCAGGGAAAGCAATAGCATGGAGACAAGCATGTAGTAGACCATCCATCAGAAAAGTTGCACAGTGCACTTTGAAATGTGCATTACCTTATTATGAGACGCACTACATTTGGACAATCTGTGCTCTCAGTCTGAGGCACTAAGTTCAGGAACACTCTCCCATCATCAATAAGAGAGACTCCAACACTGGCCACTTTCAGATCATACTTGAAACACTGGCTAAAGAAAAACCAGAATTGTGAACACTGTTTAAATGCTGTTATTGTCACTTGTCATTGTTTTTGTTGTTTTTCACTGTGGCATCACCTGCCTAGGGGCTACAAGCATTTTTGCTATGATCTGCCATATTTACACTGCAATGTTGTAGATGTTCATTAATATACACTGTCCCTATTAAATAAAAGAATAAAATAAAAAAAACAATAGGCTACTGCTTATGCATTTGTAATATTTCTCACCTCTGTTGGTCGTCTTTGGGGAATTTAAATATCTATCATTACAAGCACAGGTCACTGACTGGAAAATACAGAGTCCATGAGCCTCACAAACACACATCTCTGTGACAGGTGCTGCATGCTCCACTGAGCAGCTGTGTCCTCACAGACTATGGCAGGTCTGAGCAAATCACCCAGTGTCACCTCTAATCTCCCAAACACAAGCACGCACGCACGCACGCACACGCACACGCGCACACACGCACACACACACACACACACACACACACACACGGCCATCTCACCATCATTAGCTAACACACCCTCGTACCACCAGGCAATGCAAAACTATCATAAGGCAGAAGACAAGTATTACTGAAGTATCTGAAGCAATATTATAGTTATTATAGTTGTAGTCATCATTCTTTTACTTTAATTATATTGTCTAGTAGTGCTAGGAGCATCGCAGGACTTTAAATTATAGTTGTTCTAGTAGTAATAGTAGTAGTACTGTGATATTTTCAGTTAATTTATATCTTCCCCAGCTGTTTAAAGGTGCACTATGTAACTTTTTTTCTGCTTGTCTCTATGGAGATGTCATTGCTTTACATTAAGTATGGCATTAAACATCTATCTTAATGGAGAAAAACAGGTGATGCCACATGGGCACATTACAAGGTAGATCTATGGAGAGGCGGTCCCGCTCACATTAAGAATGCATGTCCATCAAGGTGTTTTTGAGCAATAAAAACAAAATATAATCAAATAAATGCAAGAAAGACACGTTTAATGCCATCTGGGCAAAGCAATATCAACTACATGGAGTAGGTAGCAGACCCTCCTCCAAAATAATTACAAAGTAATTACACATTTAACATTGTTGAGTTAAGTTGAAAAATCTCATGATTCATTATCATCATACTTTTCTAATGCTCCTATTATATTTTTGTATATTTTTACTTGAATACAGATTTTCTCTGCTCCTGTGGAGAGGGACCTCAACATGTTGTAACTCGTCCCTAAACCCATCTACTTCCTCTCCCCCAGGAGCACCTTTCTTTGTGTAATTCCACTGCACCTTCTTCCATCTCGCCAGTAGTGTGTGGTGACTTTTATGCGCAGGTACTCATTACAAATGAGTATATTCATTTTTACGCACATTAATTGCATGTATACTGAGCCATTCTAGAGTCAAATTAGAGAAAACTATATCATATAGTTTATTAATATTTGTATATGGAACTGTATTTGACACCATCATGACAAACAGGGCTGTTTGTTTCTACTCCTACACCTTATTTATGCAGCTGTGTACAGATGTGTAATGCACTTACTACACAACATGTACATTCATAAAGATCATGAAGAGATACTAACAACAACAGTGCATTGGTCAGACAGGTGCACTGGTCAGACAGGTGCACTTATAATACAGCCTAATGTGTCACAGACGTCCCCTTAAACACAGCCCTGCATTAGAACCATGGATCTATGGTTAGCACCGAACACACTTACCTCTTATAGAAGTAAAACCACGTCTTTCCTGAAGTGGAGCAGGTGCAGAACACACACATGTTCCTCCACATGTGTGTAATAGTGGTGTTATTCCACTGACCCTGTCCCTCTTTCATAAACACAGACGAGGCAGAATCCTCACTGCCCCAGACGCTCTTACTCCACTGCTCCGTCTGGATCCTCCATTTCACACAAACTCGCCCTGAAACTAGCTCCCTGTTTGATTAAATGGCGGCCTGTATTTCTAACATCTAATCATTACAAAAGCAAAGCTACAAACAATGACTTTTCTCTAAAAGCAAGTTATTTTTAGACACTTGTGTTGAAACTTAGCGCTACTGTTGTCATCCTCTGCTGCACATGCGCACTCACTGGGAATCGCCGCACGTTGCCGGCTCCC
Organism: Paratrypauchen microcephalus; assembly: GCA_036785185.1. Lineage (NCBI taxonomy): Eukaryota > Metazoa > Chordata > Actinopteri > Gobiiformes > Gobiidae > Paratrypauchen > Paratrypauchen microcephalus. The sequence goes on along the minus strand of JAVJIX010000001.1, from coordinate 10,919,858 downwards.
ATCAGGTTTCCCTGGATGATGATGCGGGTTTATTCAGCGCTGTTTGAGCCGGCTGTGTTCGTCGGTACACATGCGTAAACCTCTAAAACACCCAGCTGGCTTCTCGGGTTGTAAAAGCACAGGTAGAAAGCATAGCCTGGAATGACTGTAAGCTGCACTCTCAACAGGTCTCAACATTCTGGCCTCCGTAGAATGGCTAAACAACATTCTGGGACATTCTGAACCGTGGTTGTGGCAGTTTGCTCAGTGACCAGAAGAATGTAGTAAAGGACACCACCACTACAACCATGTTTCAAACAGACAGACGTGAAGGAAAACAGGATTGTTTGGATAATTTGAAACAATTTAATTATTCTTTTGACATGCCATTTTAGATTTTATTGAGCAACCACTGCTTGTCTTGATTCCCCTGACCGCACGTCACTGCATCTTGACAATCCCGAGTTAAGATCCCGCAGGCGAGGTTTTATGACTTCCTCTATCCCTCCTCTCCACTGTGTTTGAGGTGTAGCCTGGCCATCTAAAGAAGCATTGATGGGCTAAAGCCTGGAGATTAGAATATCACAAATCCAGATTAGTACTGCTGTTCTGTGTATGCATCCTGCCAGGGGGTGGTAATGACAAAAAAAAGACCCCCACCCCCGGGAAACTGAAGACTGGAATTTCAAATAGGATCAGATATGGCGGGGGGCATCTTTATCAGGGATGTACAGGTAGAGCCACTCGCTGTGATGAAATGATTGTTCAAATATTGGTCCAAGAGTAATGGGAGGGAAATGGACTGCAACAGTAAACAAACCTCTACACCAGAAACAGTGCAAATAAAAGCAGATGCACTGTTCATTATCACATATCAACAAGCTGGACATGGATGTGGAAAGATGTACTCAAGTCACAAATAGAACAGGCTTTACTGTGGCAGATGTTTCAGCTTTTCAACTCAAACGTACTGAGCCTGACAATTGTGCAGCAATCTAACTGCATCGAGTGTACATAAGAACATATCTAAATAAAATGGGAGGCAATAATTATTCCTTTTCCAATATAAGAGAACTCAAAATAGCTTCAGTTTAATTATTGTGAATGACTCACTGATACAAACTCGACAGTGCTCTGAAACATGCCTGTGGCACTGAGGTGGGAGATATATCAAAAAGTGGATATACAATGGTTGTTATGGAGATGTGCAAATATTGAGTGAGTCTAAAATAAAGACAGTTGCAAATAGAGCTGATTAAAAAATAATAATAATAATAATAAAAAATTTGACATTTTCAACTAAAGAACAGGTAAAGAATGATGTTTCTTTGTTTCTGTTGTTAGGTTTAAAGTCTGTTTACTTTTTGTGAGAAATAAGGTTGGGAGATTTTGTCAGCATTACTTGCTCCTATGCAGACACTAAAATGCAATACTAAATGTCACCTTCGATTCTCTGGCTGGAAGGGGACATAGCGGTTTGTCACGTCTTAACATGCATATTCTTCTTTCTTTAACACAATTCATGAACAATTTACTGTAAAGGCTAGCAATACCCTTTAAATAGAATCAGGCCTGGACTGGTAATCGGGCATACCGGGCATTTTCCCAATGGGCCGACAGTCCTTTTTTTACTTAGAGACTTTGGTCAATCTTCAGTATAGACAATGGACTAGACCAATCAGGATATAGAAGCTTACAAGAGCGGTCCCGCCCCTTTCTCTGCACTGATCCCCACCAGTTTCAGTGTTGAGTGTGGAAACATGGAGAAGTGGCAGAAAGGGGGTGCAGAGAAGTTATAGGCTAAAAGATTAAAAAATCTCGCTATAGACGCTGCAAACTGTTCTAAAATAACAGACATATTCTCTGGAGAGGCTGCTGGAGCCACAACGTCTTCTGTAGCCCAGGTTGAAGGTGGACAGGGAACCCAAGGGAACCCGAGGGAACCCGAGGGACCCCGAGAGAACCCGAGGGACAGAGTGACCAGGGAAGTGTCGCACAGGCACAGCAGGTCAGCAGGTAGTAATGTTAGGATAATACTGGGACTTTTAGGTGATGGACAGGCATGAAAATCACCTTTCGGTGATTTGCTATTTTGAAGCCAAAACACGTGACCTACATGAATCGTGTAGATTTGATGAGAATTTCTTTTTTTTTCATTCCTTCATTCCCACAGGAATTCCGCCTAGGGTGCCAGCTAACGTGGTCCTGACCTCGAGTGCAAGATGCATTTTAAATAAACCGTTGACTGTGTAGTTACTGCAAGTTTGCTGGTGGTTTCTGGGAGCTGGGATTTTTCCTTTACATGTTGTGCCCTGGTTTCCCCTAGACCTAAACGTAACAATAGTAAAATACTTTGCTTCGAGGAACACAAACATAAATTAGTCCGTTGTGCTCCGCTAATTATGAGAGGCCGGTCTAAGCCAAAAATGCCACGGCCGTTTTTTTTGTCCCAGTCCAGCCCTGCATAGAATTCATAAATCATAAGCCATAGTTGGTGCCAGTCTGGTGGTCAGTCTGAAAAACCAGCATAAATTCACGTTTGGACCATTGCATACTGTTGTTGCATTCTTAGGCAAGACACTAGCCTTGGTGGGAGTGGCCATTGGAGCAGACCTTTGAGGACAAAGTGCGGCTTAAACAATTCCAAAAATGCCTTGCACAATAATACTATACTTGAAAGCAAACCCATGACGCTCCTGCCACAATGTACTAGAAATGCAGAAAATAGTTCTGTCATGATAATTACTACAGTATTTAAACTTATTGTTCAATAATGGAACATTGTAATAACTATTTCTTTAATCCTTTATTGATCTCATCATCTTATCCCACTGTAGTTCTTCCATTTAACCCATGGGCTCGTCTTGGGTAAAACGTCTCACTTGTTGCATTGGTTTTGTCTCATGTCCTGGAGCAGCTGACCCCACACATCGTCTCTATACGCCATGTGTGATACTGGACCTGACCGCCACTGCCTTGCCTTTGCCACAGGCCTGAGCAGCTCTTTACCCCAATGGATTTTTCATTTGCGGATCTTGCAGAATCAATGTTCTGTTTTTGCCTTCCCAGACAGGAACTATGGATCAGCATTTTCTCCCAGCTCTCCTTATCTTTTCTTGTGTGTATGCTTTTAAATCCTTTAACCTTTCTCTGCTATATTTGCCCTTCGCCAACCACATCCCTTCACCGCAGCTTCTCTGTTTCCATTTGTGCTATTTGAAGATACTCATTTTCTAAAAAGGCATTTACTCAATTCATTCATTAATGCAAAGTTAGCTACAGTTGTCCCGGCAACTATAGGGCTGGTTCACACTTGGTTTGGTCTCATTTGATGCTGTGTTACCCAGACCCTCCAGGAATTCGCGATGTTGCGATTTGCAACTTCAACGCAACTTCAGCCAATCCCCGCGAATTCAGGGCGGTGTTGCAATTTTGACCAATCGCCGCAACTTTCCCGCAATTTTTATTATTTTTTTTAACAATTCTGACCAATCATCGGTGACATATTGAACGCCGACCAACTTCCTTCTGCCTTACTTCCGTGTGACAAAACGAAACTGCGGCCGTGTCCCAGAGCGCACAGCTCGGAGCGCGGCCCGAAGGGGGCTCAGACTGCAGTCAAGGCGGTGCACACTTGCTCAGCCCCGACTGCAGTCCGTGGACCGCTTAACGACTGCGGTATTCGGACCACGTGTTAACAGCACATGGGACAAAAAAGAAGTGGGACAGCAGTCGTCGCGCCGGTGTTCTGACGAAATGTGTGACTCACATGCCCTTCGGGCCACGCTCTGTGAATTGGGACACGGCTTCTAATGGCAAAGAAACATGTCTGCGGCGCCATTTGCCCACAAAAATAACAGCAAAAGACCGGGCGAAACAGTTCCCCTCCTAGTAGTAATTTATTTTCGATGTTGGTAAGGTTGTTTTAGGACCATATCCGTGATCTCTGTGTCTTTGTATTATTCTTTGTCAGTAATAACTCAGTATTCAAAATATTACTTAATTTTAATTACAAAAAGGGAAAATCGCAACTTTCACTTCCTCCCGCAACAAAATCGCAACAAAAACCTTAAAAGCACCGCAACTTTCATCACAACTTTTTGGAAAAGCTCCCGCAAATTCAGGCATTTTAGCCCGCAACAATCACAAAAAATGCCCGCGAAATCCTGAGGGGTCTGGTTACCCCAGACATAGACTTGGTTTTGGTCCTGTTCTAGTCCAGGTTTAGTTCCAGGTTTAATTGCAGACTAATATTGTCACAATTCTAAAATGTCAAACTAAATATTAATAATAATAAGTAATAGTAAAACCCTCTTCTTTTATATTACCATGTGGTCTATTTTATTTATTTATGAGACAGGAACAGTGCACAATCTACATTAACCTTAACAGGAGAGATGCATTGTGCAGGTTGTAGCACTAGATCTATTTTCCCCCTGTAGTCCCTGGTGCATGTTTTTTTAGGTTTGATGGGGGAAACCGGAGTGCCCGGAGGAAACCCAACCAGACACGGTGAGAACATGCAAACACCACACAGAAAGGCAACCCAGGAATCGAATCCAGAACCTTCTTGCCCAGAAAGGCCCGGGCAACCCTCATGTCTTATATCTGTGTAATCCTACAGTTTTCCAGGTAGGTTCCATAGTGGTCCTTGGGCATATACTAGTGGACTATGTGCTCTTATACTTGTTCTGATACAGATCAATATCATTCTAAAGTTATTCAGGAAAGGTTCATTTCTGTTCTGTGAATGTGACTTTTTTTTAGTATTGATAACTGCTCAAATGAGTATCTAGCTTTAGTATCAATTAGGATCTGATTTTCAATACTGCTGACTCTAGTTTAGACTGTGTACACATTCACATATTAAGCTATTGATGTTTTTTGAATAAAGAACCTGCATTACCAAATGACTTTTTTAACATACTGTACTACGAAAATATCAAGAATTAGCTTCACGCACGGTTGTATGCTATCTCAGGTAATGTCTAGAATTATAAGAAAACTGTGGCAGGGTACAATTTGTACAAAATTGCCTTGCTCTAAAGTAAATATATGTTTTTCTTTCTGAACCACAATCTACATACAGTAAAACAACTTTCATTTCCATGCATGCTATTTGTAGGCAGCACCGAAGCATTATTCATTTTCTAATCAGTGATCCAAAAGTGTGTTTGAGCACACCTGTGTTTATTTATACAGACACATCTCTGTCTCTGGAGCGGAGGTCTGGAGGCAGCGAGGGGAATAGCTGTAGATTCACTGAGAGCCTGAGAAAGTAGGCTAGCTCCATTGTTTGAACCAATCTTAAAAGCACAGCGAGGGGCGGTATCTTTACTCAGATGGTGTGAGGGAGTAGTCCCATAAACCTGCGCAGAGAGGCCAAGGTGCTGATATACATGTACACACACACAAACACACCAGCGTTTCACTTATCTGGTCCTTTACCTTTATCCCTAAGTTTCCTCATATAACCAATGCAACAGTCAAGGGTGCACACTTGATTGCTGCATAAACATTCCTCTTGCCATAGCCATTGTTTCATTTCCAAACTTTCCTCCATGTCCGCTGCCCCTCAGTGCGTGTCAGTCGGCCAATTCAAGCATCGTGGTCTTCTGCATTTTGTTGCATCATGTAGGGCCAGGTGACTTTTCCGTTCTGTAATTCTGTTTTTCCCTATCTATGCTTGGAGATTGTTATTTGTTTATGGTAACAGTTATGATTTTTCTGTATTAAAGGGGATGTATCTGTTTCTATTTGTGGAGAAAAAGCCGTCTTTCGTTGTTAATTGATTTGGGGAAGGAGCCTCATACTTTAAAAAGGGCCTCCCATCTTCACAGAGGCAGTGTGTGTTGATGGTTAGAGCTGTGTGCAGTGCAGGCACCAGCTCCGACATATTTAAAGACTGCTACAGACTGTAAAAGTATCTTTTTTCATTCTTCACAATTTTGCGCACTTCTTCTGTAAATAAAATCACACTATTAAACACTATTTTGAGTATACCATATTATTTCTTTTTCAAAACTGAAAAAGTGAATATTATTTCTTTTTCGGAACTGAAGAAGTAGCTTGGATGAGCTGCGAAACATATTCGACCAAATAACCTTTGTCCAGTTGACAAATTGAATCTCTCTTTTTGCCATTTCTTTTTCAGCAAAAAAGAACCCATGACAGGTGAAATCATTGTTTGCAGTTACAACAGTACAATACATGAATGACATACTGTAATGGCAGGCAGCACCAGCTCTTGTGTCTTTATCTTTTAATATACTGTAGTGTTTTTAAAGCTCCTATATTACAAAAAATGGATTCTTGTGAGCTTTAAGCCATGTTAACATTTTGCTACCTCCTCAAAAACATAGCCAAAGTTGTGTTTTGTTTCATTCACGATTGAGTAACCTCAAAATGCTCTTTTCCACCTTATGTCATGTAGTGGTAGTTTTGAATTTAACAGTTACCTTTTAGCTTTAGTTCACTAGAGATGGGCAATTCCAGGAGTGAAATCATCCAAATGATTCTACAGAAGGTGTATAAAGTTTAAAAACAGCCGCTTCTGTATTACATGACATCACAAGGTGGAACAGAGTGTTTTCTAGGAGTGGTCAGTGGAGTAGATTGACAAACTTGCTTCTGTCTGTCTACCCCTGGGCAGCTGTGGCAACAATAGTAGCTTAGTGTGTTGGCCAAAGTCACAATGACAGTAGGCACTGGTCTGAACTGGGATACAACCACCAACCACTGAGTACAAAAGTACACATTAGAGCAGGAATCAAACCCCTACCCTCCTCCCTTACAATGTACTAAAAATGCAGGAAACACCATTGAGGGTTTGTTAATGGTTCCAAGCACAGAGTCATTGTTTTAGAGCATGACACGTCTTGTTACACAAACAACCCATGCGAAAAAGAAAGTGTCCAGGATTGCATTTGTAGTTTAGTTCTTAGGGCATCTTGGCACATAATGTAAATCACTCACTGCTCCAGCCTAGCAGACGTCAGAGACAAATAATGAGGCACAGTTTACAGTTTCAAAGTTGAACGCTGCCCTAAATTGCCCTGCCAATACAAGGTAGTTAGTGCTGCTCATGTTGTGGTGCATAAGCAATGGAAATCCTCCCACACAAGCTTAATTACCAGTCTCTAGACAAAGCCGTCTGCAAGGCAAGTAACTATCGAGAGCTCTGTATAACAATTAGTTATTAGTGCTGTCTTGTTAAAGGTGCACTGTGTAACTTCTTTTTTTGATCAATCCTCCACCAGAAAAATTGCACAATGCACCCAATGCACAGCCAGCAGCACACATGTATACCGTCTCTATCCCTGCATTTTAGGTGATTATGTCATGATGTAATAGCACTGAGTAATCTGGCTACACAGTGAGCTTTCAAGCCAGCAGTGAGAAAAACGGTGAGAGATTTGAAAAACTAGACAAGTTTCTTTTTGATAGAGTTGGAGTCTGGACTTGCTGAGGAACAGACTATTGGATGAATTAATTTGACATTCAGTGTACAGGGAATACAGTGGTGTGGCGTGTGTGCAGTGCTTCAGAGCTATAAAAATACAAGGACTTTTCTGTAGGATGAGATTGTCTGACTGTTTGTCTGCCACTCCTGCACTCACTTCATTTTTTTTTAATATACCTATATCTCCACATGACTGATATTGCAGTGTGTTACTGGAATACAAGGGGCTAGTCCCCAGCCTGATAAATGTAGAAGTTTGTTATGAGAGGGCACCAATGCCCTTGTGCCCATCAGTATGCAAAGCACTGCTCTGTTTCCTCAAATATTTCACCCAAAGTTGCACCTAGGCTATGCTGCTAATCAAATTTTAATTGAGATTTAATCATTTCTAATTGTCAGTGAATGCTAAACGAGAGGTCTACAGCCAGTCCTCTGTCAGTTAAAGCATGTGGAGCAGAGAGACTTTGGAGAAAAGTTTGAGTAAAATGTTATGAAATGTCTGATCAACATGAGGGAAAAAATAGTAATACATTTTGTCACAGCTAATTCACACAGCATCAGTTAGATCTAGTGTTTATTGTGTCTTTACGCCAGTTTTCCAGGGGCTCTGCTTACCCTTCTCTAGTGTCTATGGAGGAAAATTGGGAGTGTTGCTGTATCCACTTTAGTTCCTTCATTCATGATACAATAACAGGGGAGCACTTGAATTTTAATGCCACATTTCTGAACATTTGTGGCGAAACAATGACCTGACTCTGAGACAATGTTTTGGTTTTATTTATACTACGGACACACTTTAGCTGACAAGTTCATATTTTAGTTTTTCCCCGCGGATGGCCCTTTGTACTTCCCTTCACACTCTCTGCCTTCGCCAAACACAGCTTCTGATAATTTGCGCTCCTCCTGTGCTCGCTCCATCATGTTGCTGACGTTGTGTGCTACAGTTAGCTGTAGCACTACTGTCCAGGCATTACTTCCACCACTCCCTTTCTCTATAGTCAAGGGAAGCGTTAAGGGGCCAGCCACAACAGCCACGCAAGCTCTAGTTTTAGTTTTGTACCTCTGTCGTATATTAAAACCCACCCACTCCTTGCAAAAGCGGAGGACCCATAAAAAGCACCGCGAGACAGAAGGGAGAAGGAGGAATCATTACGCGCAATTTATAAGCCATTAAGAACCATATTAAAAAGGCTGCAATCTAATTCAACTCAGCGGTGGGTATGGGGTGTGAGCAAAGTTCATTTAGGGAGTGTGTTCAAGCTTTGTATGAGAAGATGTGCTGTTAATAGGGTCCTAAGGGTCACCTCTGTAGCCAGGGGAGGCTGCTTACCACTGCATTGGCGCCCAAGACTGTAGTAAAGGAGGAGGGCAAAGGGAGGACAGACAGACGGATTGAGAAGATGGGAAAGAAAAAAGACGACAAACCTCAAACATTCAAACTGAGTCAGCCCATTACAAAAAACTGTGGCGTGCCGACACAGGTGTATACTCAGATCTGAGGTAAGTAATAAGTTTATGGAGCACTATAATTATCTCCTGGTGTGTAAAATGAGCAGAATAATGAATAGCAAGCAAAATCAATCTTATGACTATGCAAAAAAGAATAGCTCGGGGCCAGGAATGTACAAGAATGTGTACAGGAATTGATCAGACCACCTTGAGGTCATTGTGTCATTGGCAAGTACTGAACATAAACAATAAATATACTTTGTTGGTTTATTTCTCCTTTCAACAAGTTCATCAAACAGAATTACTGTTGAAATGTAATTATAAACATACATGAGCGGGCTTTCTCCACAAACCTGACTTATTTGGCCTGGAAGATGGCCTTCTCCTGCTTGTTTCCATTGACATTTGTCCTCTGCATTTGACCCAACCTTGAATGCCACTGGGGCAACCTGTCAAGAGCAGCGTGTGCCATAGAGCAGCGCCCGAGGACCCATCTCCAGATCTTGAGCCATTCTTGTCAGGTTATTTTGCCTTTTAACAAGTTCAGTGAACAAAATTACTGTTCAAATGCCTGATCTACTCCATATAAAATGTAAGGTTAAGATTTGTCCTCTACCTGTCAAGATTTTGCATGTTTCGGTTTATAGTCATGCTTTTTTTATTTTTTATTTTATATTCATGAGGCTTTACTAAGGTTGGTATAGCAAATCAGCACCTTCATGTGGAGTTATTTGTAAATATCGTTGAATCTGTACAGTACATCGTTTGGGATAGGTTAGTTAGCAGTGCATTGAGGCAGAATTTCCATATGTATTCTGTATTCTCAGCACTCGCCTGCTCCTATGCTCTCATTTCTGTATAAAATATGGCATGTACATATAGGCCTATATTGTCTTTTCAGGGAGAAGGTCAGAGGGTCAATAAGTGTGGCGTTTACAGCGTCTACTCAGAGCCCCGGGCCCCTCCCTCCCTGGATCACAACAACACCGACATCAATACGCACCAAATTGAGCTCTCATGCAGAAGACTGCGCAAGTCGATATTCTTAAAAAGGTTACACGTCAAACTATTAAATACTTTATCGACCCAGATGCAATATGTGGTGCTTATATAAAAATCTATAGATATGTTATCCCTGTTCAGTGGAATAGAGAAAAGAAATATTGGCTTTATTTTGACTTCCTATAGTATCGTATGGCAGAGCACGTGTGGGAGAGGACATCTAATGCACTTGGCCACACGCCTTGATTTCAGCCGATTTCCTGTCAAACTCAATGCGAATATCCAGGCTATTTACACTAAGGCAATACTACACATATGTACACATAGAACAAACATGCATTTAATCAAGAACTTGAGTAATGTTAGCTGGGTAAATATTAACACCATAGCCATGAATTTCTTTTATGATTTAACACTATACAAAGACTTACCAAAGTGGGGGTTATGATGCACTGAGCTGGGAGTCACAGGGTAATTCCAAGATGTTATTGACCCATTTATATAATTTGTGGTTAATTATTAAATATTGCATTTTGCAGTGAGGCCCAAGTCAGTCAGATTTATTTTGTTAATATAGTAGAAATAAAATGGAATCTTGAGCAACTGTACTCCTTGTGCTGTAGCTAAACTGGAATAAACAGGCTGCTTTAAAGCCACAGTATGTAACTTTTTAGCTAACTGTGAGCGGGCTTTCTCCACAAACCTGACTCTTATTTGGCCTGGAAGATGGCCTTCTCCTGCTTGTTTCCACTGACATGTTGTTCCTGCTGTAATCTTCCACAGTATGGCATAAAACATATCTAACTCCATGCAGAATGTTCAGAATGTTCTGTTCCATGGAATCATGCAGCTGATGTGCAATGTCCAGAAAGGTACAACTCTGGGGAAAAAAATAAGAGACCACTGCAAAATGATCAGTTTTTCTGATTTTACTACTTATAGGTATGTGTTTGGGCAAAAGGAACATTTTTGTTTGAGTCTATAAACTACTGACATTTCCCTCAAATTCCAAATAAAATTTTATCGTTGAGCATTTATTTGCAGAAAATGACAAATGGTCAAAATAACAAACAAGATAGATGTTTTCAGACCTCAAACAATGCAAAGAAACAAGATCAAATTAATTTTAAAACAACATACTAATATTTACACAAGAGTTCAGTAATCAATATTTGGTGCAATATCCCTTATTTTTATTTTTTATTTTTAATCACAGCTTTCATACGTCTTGGCATGCTCTCCACAAGTCTTTCACATTGTTCTTGGGTGACTATATTCCACTGGTGCAAGAACTGAAGTAGCTCAGCTTTGTGTTGGAATTCAACAGATGCTGGAATGGAATGGCTGTAATACATGTAGAGATGCCGATTTCAGAAAAAAAAAAAATGCAGTGGTCTTTTTTTCCAGAGCTCTATATTCTGTACCTTTAAGAATAATAGCATGTTTTTTCCCCCCATTAAATAACACCATACCTCGTCATTACACCACTTGACTTTACATCTGCTATGGAGAGAATGGAAAAATATCTATAGAATTGAATATGTGAAGTGCTTTTTTATTGGTGTCTGCTCGACATTAAAAAGGCATGAGGCAGCTTGAGTAGAATCACAGAGGGTTATACTCCTGCCGCATTCTCTATTCTACAAAACGTGAAATTCAAAACAAAAGCAGGTGTCATTGAGGATGGAGATTTAGTTTAGCAGGTGTAAAATGGGAGAGCGGGGAGAGCAGGGAGAGCTGGGGAGAGGAAGATAGATGGATGGAGTGATATTGAGTATCAAGGTGAAAGGCACAGCATGCGCAAGTACAAAGAATAATGCAAGGCGAGGCGAAAAGTCAAGACCAGTGCCACAGAGAGCCCAACACAGTAATGGATGTACCTGAATACGGCATCATAACTCCGCATAAAATATAGCCCCATGATAATGAATGGGAGTCCGGATATACAAAAATGGAAACACAGAAATGGTAACATCAATCAAGCAGGATGAAAAAGGTCTGTTCTGTGCCACACGTGAGTCATGAGTGAAAAGAGCAAGCGATACACACAATTTTATCTGGTTTTACATGGAAATATTACAACACAGGGAGTGTTTCAGATATAAAAAAGATTTCATTGGTAGAAATAGCCATCGAGTGTTAGAACGATGTGGAACATAGTAGTATTTGTTTTGTCTTGTCCTCTATTGGCGTTGAAGGTGTCCCCAGAATCCTAATGATCCATGCACTATTCAGGTCAGAAGCATTTCTCAGTTTTGAATCTAAGGGAATTGAGAATGTCCAGCATTAAAGGGCCTATATTACACAAAATGGACTGTTGTGAACTTTTAGCCATACTATAATGTTATTACCTCCATAAAAACATACCTGGGGTGTTTTGTTTTGCATTTGAGTAATCCTGATTTATTAGTTTAAAGCTCAAAATACTTTGTTCCACATTGTGATGTCATGTAGTTTTGAAGTTAACAGATGCCTTTTACTTTTAGTTCAGTAATGGCTGCCAATTCCACGGGTGGAATTATCCAGATGATTCTAATGAAGGTGTATGGAGTTTTAAAACACAGCTGGACACTTTCTGTATTCCCACATGACATCATAAGGTGGAACAGTGTTTTGAGAGAAAACTCAACCCAAATATAGTGGATTTGTGTGTTAAATATGTGTGAATGAAACAAAACAAAACTCCAGGCATGATTTTTAATGAGGAAACATTATAACATGGATCAGAACATTGTATAATATGTGCCATTTAAGACTTTCAGCATGTTAAGATTAAATCCGGTTAAGTTAGGTCGGCAGAGTCAATAAATCTGTTTGCCCACTCACCAGAAGATTGGTGAATTGATCCCATAGTATACTGTAGATAGTATTGTATACTGCTTTAAACACTTGCCTCTGGGGTGTGTTGCACTGCTTATTGTGTGTTTGGTGGTAGGTGCTGATTAGGCTGCCATGTCACTGTAAGCTTGCCATTTTAAAAGGATGTTACTTCCTCAAAAACATACTTGGAGTTGTGTTTTGTTTCATTCACACAGTCTGTCTACATCCCCAAAGTTTAAAATGTTCTGTTTCACCTTGTGATGTTAGGAAGCAGTAGTTTAAGTTAACTGGTACCTTTTACCTTTAGTTTAGTAGAGATTGACAACTCCAGACCTGAAATTATCAAAATGATTCTGCTGAAGTTGTATAGAGTTTAAAAACATAGCTGCATGTTTTCTGTTTGAGAGAATTCAGCCTAAATATGCAGGGTTTGTGTGTTAAACAAGTGTAAATGAAGCAAAACTCCAGGTACATTTGATGAGGAACATTATAATATAGATCATAAAATAACATAATATGGGCCCTTTTAAAATTTTCTGTGTGCACCAAACACAAATGTTGTACTCATAATTTTCAAATTGAGAAAAGTTCAAGCCCTTGCACTGATCTAGACATCTTTGTAAAGCAAGGCCTCTAAATCCAGTTATAAATGTGCTGTCAATGCACAGACAAAGCAGTTGGGGCCAGCGATCGAAAAGGGCCACAGAAGAGCAGGGCAAAGTGAGAGAAAAGACAGTGACAGTGAAGAATGGAGGCAGTTACAGATATCAGCCGACCGATCTGTTATTACACAAACCCGCGGACAAAAGAGCCACAGTTTTTTTACACCAAAATAAAGACACTCATCAATTATAATCAGTGGGGTTCCTGGACCTCAGATCTCCTCTGCCAGGGACCACGTATGAGAAGCGTGTTCATCTCGTCTCTTGTCCATCTATCACGCAGTAGAAGAAGCCTCTCCTCTTGGGACATCTGGGGTAATCTTGCATGGCCGGAAATGTGGCGATGGCGAGCGGATGTCTACGGTACCCTTTGTTATTTACTGCTCACTTAGCCCCTTTCCGTACCCTGACACACACCAAATTTATGGGGACAATCGTGGGCCCGCTGCGCTTCACTGGAGCACTCCCTGATGGATGTCCCAGAACTGAGGAGGAATTCTGAGCGGAACAGGCACAGGAGCAAGAGACAGGATAGAGGTGTCTCATCGCTTTCTTTACTGTAAATTCAACTGATGAAGCCATTTCAAAACATCAGTCGATGCTTGTCATGAACACAAACTGCTCAATAAACTGTATGACTGAGATAAAATAAATCTATAATCTATAACACTATATTACAGTGAAAATAGTTTGATATAGTTAGGAATATATTTTCCTGCTGACAATGAAATGATGAAAGAACATGTTGGAAAACAGTGAAGTAAAGTAAAATGATATCAAGCTATAGATTTGGTGTAGCTCAGTAGAGGCGATAGCTTAGTTGGTAGAGTCTTTGTTTACTGATCCGAAGGTTGGCAGTTTGATTCCATCTCCCAAAGATGAATGCTGTGTCCTTTGGCAGGACACTTAACCCACTTCACCCCTAGTGTCTGTGTACACTGGTGTACTTTTGCTACAGGTATGTGTGATGTTTTAGTCATGGTGTTTATTGTCTTGTTTATCAGATGTTTTATGTTCACCGTGGGCCTAGGGGGCGCTGCAATTTCAAATCCTGTGTGCAACCTGTACATATGTGACAATATGTTTTGACAATAAAGCTGACTTTGAAATTTTGAACTTTGAATGTGTGTGTGAGTGGGTTGCTTGATATAAATTGCCTTGAATGCCTTGATGAAAAAGCGCTGTATAAAAATATGACCATTTACTGCTGTAAAGAGCAAATATTTGTTTTGCAGGACATAATGCCATAACTTGTAGCCAAAAATGTACTAAAGAAAATTAAATATAACGCTACAATGATGTATAATCTAGGATATTTTGTCATTTGAAAAGAGTTATTTTCCAAATTTTTCATCCAATTAAAAAACTAAATAATCATGTATAATCGAGTGCATTGTTGTCGCACAATTGCATGTATACTTCTGCTTCAAGTTTTAATTATTTCATATAATTTAATTAGCACAGGCTCATTATGCTGCGCATGCCTACAGCCATGTTTTACACCAGGACTTTTATGGATGCTGCTATCGGCTCATGCTTCTTGGGAAATGCCAGAGACACACCAAATGTCACGGGAATGTCAGCAACTCCGCAGCACATGTTTGGCACTTTTATTTGTGCGCATTCACCTTTGCAGTGTGTACTGTTGTTCGCTCCACCTCCTAATTTTCTGTGTCCCGTAGGGATGTCAACATTCTTAATCAATTTTCAGGATTATACAGGTCACAGTGTAATCGGTAGAAACAATTGTTTTAGAGAATTTTAGAGGCAAAATATCCAGTGGTGGAATGTAGCAATTTAAAAGTAGTAATGTGCTACAAGTATAAATTGTAGGCATCTATAATTTGCTTAAAGGGATAGTGCTTTTTAAAAAATGTTAATCTGTATGGGTTTCATTTGTAAACTTCGGCGTAGACATCCGCTGAAGGTGAACAGGCTGATAGAGTTAACATGGGCGTAGTGATATGAGTGGAGAGAGACAATACGCAAATGCGAAATACGCAGCTGGACGTTTCGTGGACAACTGTTTCAGACACAAATATATCACCTTTCTAACAAATGTTTTGTTTTAAGAAAAACAAGCTTTATTTCATGTTCCAGGTGTAACCGAGGGCGGTTAAGGCCCCCCGCTTATATTTTTAGTAGTATAACAGGTAAATCTGACAGAATAGAAATCATTCAAAAAGGCAGGGATAGTGTAAAAATAGATACAATTTATTTATACAATTTTATTTATTCAACTTAAGTTTAAAAATGCAAACTCCTAAAATACAATAAAGTGCTATAGTCAATGGGATAAAGTGCATTAGTTTGACACTTGCAGAAACCACTGGGTTAAGGTGCGTTGGTTAGATTTACACACACATTTCACTGGGTTAAGGTGCATTAGATTCTCAATTACAGCAAGCACAGTTAGTAATTCACTCCACATGCGTAACCCCAAATGGACTGTCTAGCACTTCTAATTTTTATCTACAAGGAGCACAGTTGAACACAAAACTTATATAAAAAAAAAATGACAGCACAATTGAGAGCACACTTGTCCGACCGTGGTCTGCTGTTGAACAACAACAACAAAAAAAGCAGACTGACCCAAGAGCAGCTTCACTCCAAGGCTGCTTAATGTGGAAGCATGTAGTCAAGTTACCTTAGTGCTTTAATATCCCTATGGCACTAGCAGGGCCCTGGGTACAGCCAAACGGAGGCGGACAGCACAAAACACCCCTTTCAGCACCCTGGCGCAAATATAAAACACAAGCTATAATGTTGCCACTATGCTACACATCATACAACATTGTAGACAAAAGAAAATGAACAAAAGAGCACTTATACGACGTAGCACCCATCTCAGCCACAGCCCTGAATGAATGAACGAGCCCCGGTGAGCACACCTTAAACTAATCCCCGTCAAACGGTGCGTTCACAGGCACACCAAAAAAAAAAGGAATTTAGAAAGACTGCCTGAAACCCGCATTTTAGTCTCACTGGTTACACAGGGAAGTTACCAGACCTACTTACGTGGGCTCCAGAAAGTGAGCCGAACCGGGATCAGCTGAGAGTGTCAGAGGTAAGCGGGTGTCAACACACGTAACTTTTAGAAGGAAACCCATACAGATTAACATTTTTTTAAAAAGTAGATTTTAAAGTGGATCCTTTTTACGTCTACTTTACTACATTTGACAACAGGTATTTGTACTTTCTACTCCACTACATTTTTGAACAGTAATAAAAAGTAAAAGTATTTTTTATTATAGTTTGAGACCTGCTGAAAAGGCTGAGGTTTCATTTATAGTTTGAGCCAACAAAAGTGTGAGAAGTAATGTAAGAGCCCCCCAGGGTACAGTCCTCTCTCTGTTCCTGTTCACGCAGTACACCACTGATTTCCAGTACAGCTGTGTCCTGCCATCTGCAGAAGTTCTCTGATGACTCTGCAGTGGTAGGGTGTATCAGGGATGGACAGGAGCTGGAGTACAGGACACTGATTGCACATTTTGTGGAGTGGTCCCAGGCAAACCATCTGCTCCTGAATGTGGACAAGACCATGGAACTGGTGATTGACTTCAGGAGGAAGAGGACACCAGTGGAGCCCATAACCATCCAGGGCCATGAGGTGGAAATAGTGGACTGCTACAAGTACTTTGGAGTCCATGTGAACAACAGGCTGGACTGGAAGGACAACTGTAATGCTGTGTACAAGAAGAACATGAGTAGGCTTTACTTCCTGAGAAAGCTCAGGTCTTTCAATGTGTGCAGCAAGTTAATGAAGATCTTCTACCAGTCTGTGGTGGCCAGCGTCCTGTACTTCGCGGTGGTCTGCTCATGGAGTGGCACCAGTAAAATGGACATTGAGCGGATTGACAAACTGATCTGTAAAACTGGTCACGTGATCAGCTGTGAGCTGGAGACATTTGTCACAGTGAGGGACAGGAGGACACTGGACAAACTGCTCTCTATCATGGACACTCCTGCTCACCCACTGCACCAGACCATAGAGGGACAGAGGAGCTCCTACAGCTCCGCTCAAACAGTGAGAGATACAAGACTACATTCATACCATACTCCATACAACTGTACAACTCACTCTTATGTAACGGATAACCTTATGTCCTGTCAATCATCATATCATTGTTGCACTGTCTTTCTTGTATTTTGTCCATATCTGTGATTTTAGATTTTTATTACTATGACATGACATATACATTTATTTATATAATTATGTCTTATTTGACACCCACCTCATGCTATGCTTGCTACTTATTTAGAATTTATTATTAACATTTATTTTTTACTCTTTGTTTTTATATTATATTGTGATTAGTGAGCAACTGTGTCTAAATAATTTCCCTTGTGGATCATTAAAGTTTGTCTAAGTCTAAAACAATACAAATAAAAACAGCTAGAACAATGATAGATTCAATTGTTTCTGTTGAACAAAACTCAGCACAATTCTTTATCAAAATTAACAGACTTGAAGCCTTACTCTTACTTTAGTAGATGTTGATGTGATACTTTTACTTAGTGGTATTGCTCTGTGGTATCTGTACTTTTACTTACTGAGAACTTCTTCCAACACTGAAGATATGTCATTTCAATTCCACCTGTTCTCAAATAGTAAACCTGTAAAACTGCTTTTTTTAATCTGGCTGTTTATGCCACATTTAAATTAATTCATTGGGGCCAAGCAGCGCTAAGCTGCAAGGCACCTATAGTGTTTGTATTGATTCTTATTATAGCCTTAGAATTAGCCGTCTCAATTATGAAATTGATAACTTAAAATTTGAAATAGACAGCTTACTAAACAAAATAACGGGTCTAGTGCCAAAAGAAATGTTTCACAGGATTAACGACTTCATAGCTACGGGTCAGTTGAGGCAGCACAACAAAACCAAAGAGCGACACATTAGGAAGTTTGCACAACTCCAGAATCAACATAGAAATAACCCCAAGGATCGGAGTGACAATAGGAAGGAGGACAGACCTAGCCAATCAGTGCAAAAAGAACGCTGGGTGAAAAATCTTTCCAACCGGGTACTCACTCAGACAGAGAAAGAAGTTCTGTGCAAAGGACTGAATTTCTCGGTGACTCCTAACCACATCCCCACGGTAGACTACATCACGACAGCGGAAACCGCTATTAGAAACAACAAGCTCACAGAGACAGAAGCTGGAGACCTTAGACTGAAATTAACAGCTGCATTGAGCAATGCTAAACTTCCACCCTCAAACGTAACACCAGAGGAGAGGAAGGCCATTATTGCTCTAGAGAGGGACCAGAGCATCCACATCCTGCCTGCAGACAAAGGGAGATGCACGGTGATCTTGGACTCAGCTGATTATGAAGCTAAGGTGAACAGCCTACTCAGTGACACGACAACATACGAAGTACTAAAACAGGACCCCACCAATGGGTACAAAAAGAAGATCATTGATTGCTTGCAGAAGTTGAGGAAAGAAGAAGTCATTGATCGACAGCTGTATTACAGATTGTACCCTGGTGATGCTATCCCGTGCATCTATGGCCTCCCGAAGATTCACAAACAAGTAGTACCACTCAGAACCGTTGTGTGTAGTGAGTCTATCACATATAATTTGGCCAAACACCTTAAAACCATCTTGGCTCCATTGGTGGGTAACACGGAGCACCACATTGAGAACACAGCCGAATTTGTTAACAAAGTTAAGTTTCTCCAGTTTGGTCAGGATGAGACAATGGTTTCCTTTGATGTAACCTCTCTTTTCACTTGTATTCCCACAGCTGTAGCGGTCGAAGCAGCGAGAAGGAGTTTACTACAGGATTCCAAGCTAGAAGAGAGAATCAAACTTTCACCTGACCAAATCTGCCAACTGCTGGAAATTTGTCTAAATACCACCTATTTCCAGTTCAGAGGGAACTTTTACAGGCAGATCCATGGCTGTGCGATGGGCTCACCGGTCTCCCTTATCATGGCTAATTTATACATGGAACAATTTGAACAAAGTGCCTTGGCTTCATATCCAGGCACTCCACCCACACACTGGTTTCGTTATGTTGATGATAATTTTACAAAAATCAAAATTCAAGATT
Source organism: Paratrypauchen microcephalus (assembly GCA_036785185.1). Taxonomy (NCBI): domain Eukaryota; kingdom Metazoa; phylum Chordata; class Actinopteri; order Gobiiformes; family Gobiidae; genus Paratrypauchen; species Paratrypauchen microcephalus. Next base: position 10,900,420 of record JAVJIX010000001.1, on the reverse strand, counting down.
TGGAACCTTTCACTGCACATATGAATTCTGTAGATCCGAACATCAAATTCACCCGTGAAGATGCCAAGGATAACACATTGGCATTCTTAGATTGTGCAGTAACGATAGGAGGAGACCAGCGACTCCAAGTAGAAGTCTTCAGGAAGCCCACACACACACACAGACCAATACCTGCTTTTTGATTCACACCACCCACTGCAGCACAAACTGGGGGTTATTCGGACATTACAACACAGGGCCCAAGTGGTTCCCACAAGCACAGAGGGTAAGGAGAAAGAAGAACAACATGTGCAGGAAGCCCTCTCGGTTTGTGGATATCCTAAATGGGCTGTCAACAAAACCAAGAGAGACAAGGGCAAGAAACAAGACAACAGAGAATCCGAACCCAGGAAGAAAGGCGTAGCGATTCCGTACCTGGCCAGCGTTTCGGAAAAACTACAGAGGATTTTCAGACAATATGAAATTCCAGTTTATTTCAAACCCACAAACACTTTAAGACAAAAACTTGTCCACCCAAAGGACAGAACACCGAGCCACAAACAAAGCAATGTGGTCTACTCCATTCAGTGTAGTGAAGACTGCAGTGAGCACTACATTGGGGAAACCAAGCAGCCACTTCACAAGAGGATGTACCAACACAGGCGGGCGGGCCAGAGTGGACCGTCATCTGCCGTACATCTTCACCTAGAAGCCACGGGCCATTCGTTTGAGGACAGTGAGGTTCAGATCTTAGCCAGGGAAAAGAACTGGTTTGAGAGGGGGGTTAAAGAGGCTATTTTTGTCAAAAAAGAGAATCTGTCATTAAACAGAAATGGGGGAGTTAGACATAACTTGTCTCCCATCTATAATTCCATTCTTAAACCAAGTCAAAACAGACAAAGAAACATTAGGGCAGACGAGCCAGGGCAGAAGGGTGGAGAGGGTCGTTAGACGTTGAATAGGGGGTCGTAACTAGTCGCCAGAGTAATTTGAAAAACAAAGAGACAGATTAGGGGGGATCGTTTTCAGAGCTTTTTCAGTGTAAGACGCGCCTCCCGGCAGCTAGATATAAGCAGTGTCTAACCAGTACAATAACCAGAGCTGACGAAGCCTCTCGGATGAGCGGCGAAACGTTTTCAACCAAACAAACTTTGTCCAGTTGACAAATTGAACTTTTCCTTTTATCATGGATTCTACCTGGACGACTGAGGGACTTTTCACGATTCTTATTATAAAATATTCTTCCGCCTCTGGGAGTCTATGGCAACCCCTAGAACCGTCTGGTAAAAAGTTGTGAAATTTTGCATGGACATTCCAGCCAGTCTCCTCATTACCCACAGCAATTTATAGGCCCCCACCCCAAACCCTCTAGCGCCACCAGCAGGTCAAAGTTGCAGGAATTTTCAGGTACAACCTTTGAACCGTATGTCCAATTTTCAAAAACTTGGTATCCCTGGACTCCTTGGGCCAAGCCGAATCCAACGCCCCCTATGAAGACATTTTCCGGGGAGATTTTCCACCATTTAGAATTTTATGAAAAACACTCAAAATGCTTCTCCTCCCTCAATTTTCGACCAATTTTGCTCAAATTTGGTACATAGCATCTTTGGATTGAACCTCATCAGAAATATCTTTTGAAATATTTTTTGATATCTCTTATAGTTTTGTCGTGACAGCCAATCAAATGCGTCCTAAAAGTCGCCAAACAGGAAGTGAGCTCATATCTCGGGAACCCTTCATAGGATTATTTTCAAACTTTTCACAGATGTTTGCATCCTTCCCAGGATTCCCCACAAAAAAAATTACAGGGCCCCAGCTCAAACCCTCTAGCACCACCAACAGGTCAATTATGAAAAACACTTAAAATGCTTCTCCTCCCTCAATTTTGGACCAATTTTGCTCAAATTTGGTACATAGCATCTTTGGACCAAGCCTCATCAGAAACATTGCTGGATTTTTTATATCTCTTATCGTTTTGTCGTGACAGCCAATCAAACACGTCTTTCCGAAAGCCGATGCACCCGATACTGACCTTTCACGTGCGTTGCTAGGCAACGCCCTGATCAAAGATCTTTGATCTTTATGTACCTTTGATCTGATATAGCTGCAAGCAGCAATGTGGGGCCAAGCACCGAAGGTGCATGTAGGCCTCAGCATGTATTATTAAAATTCCTGCAACTTTGACCTTAACAGGGTCTAACAGGGTTTAACAGGGTCTAACAGGGTCTGTTAGCCAGGCTTCCCAGGCTCCCAGGCTTCCTATGAAGGGTTCCCAAGATATGAGCTCACTTCGGCTGGATCAAAGACACATCAAAGACAGACAGTTCTAGGGGTTGCCATAGACTCCCATCCTAACAGTCTCCAAACAGGACGTGAGCTCATATCTCGGGAACCCTTCATAGGATTATTTTCAAACTTTTCACACGTATTCTAGTCTGTCCCAGGATTCCCCACAAAAAAATTACAGGGCCCCAGCTCAAACCCTCTAGCGCCACTAACAGGTCAAAATTTGAGGGACATTTCTGCTTGTAACTTTTGAACCGTAAGTCCGATTTTCAAAAACTTGGTATCTCTGGGATCCTTGGGCGAAGACTGATCCAACGCACATCATCAAATTAGGCTGGGTCACTGCTTGGCCCCACATTGCTGCTTGCAGCTATATTTCATTGTTGATTTTGTAAAGATGGTAACATAATAGCGGATTGGTGATCTAATTAAATCTAATTAAAGTGAATACAAATTTTACTGTTATTTACTCATGGTTTCAATAATAATAAATAATCGTAAAATCGCAGTATTTCTTCAGTAAATATCTTTAAACGCTGATACCATGACATCCTTGCAGTCTGCCCTCTTCCTGCTGGGGCCATGTGGGGCAGCTGGTGTGAAAGTGTTCGATGATCATAACAATGCATTAGAATAATCACTGGTAGCACGTTCATTTTCATAAAAGAGGCAGAGAAGGATTAATGAGCTTAACCGTACTTATGTTCCATCCATTCTGTGCTGTAAAATCAATAATCCGGTAATAACACTCTTCAGACAGGGCATTGGATGCACTAACTTCCTCTCTCTCTCTCTCTCTCTGAACCAGTTACATGAGCTGAGTTGCTATCTCCTTTGTTCCCTATAAAGTTGCCATTTGGGACGACCACAACCAAACACATATATTTTTAGCTTTTTCTACACAGTCTGGTGTGAAACAACTCCAGGGACCACTGCAGCAGAAGCAGCCTGAACATGGAGGAGGCTCGGATAGGGAATGCTTACTGAAGCTGGGAACACAACATGTACAAACAATAAAAAGTACAACATTTTTCATAAGGTAATAGATGAAAGAGCAATGATCTCAAGGGTGAAAAATGTTAAAAATTTAAAGCTATCTCTCTTTGTATAGATTAGGGTTGAACTTTCAAATATAGTTAGTAATAAGATTCTATTCAGAGTTCGCATTTTAAACTCGACCAAAAGAATTGATAAAAACTGAATTATGAACTGATAAGATGAATAAAAGCATGCCATTTGTATTTCAAGTTTGTACAGATCTATACAGGATTAACCATTTTTATGTAGAAAGAGCATATTATGTTGTTTATGGAGGAAATAGTGATACTTAAAAAATTGCAGCCTTTGCGATTTGCCAGTTGTGTCCATTCAAACTGGAATTTCGACTCAGTTTGATTACCATTCGTTTTGCAACTCTAATACAGACACTGAACGACTTATGCCAAACCACTTTTCCATCAAGTTCCACAATACATGATTCCATCTCTTTTTTAATCAGAATTTGAAAATTGTCATATACTAAATCAAAAATCAAATCAATGATTGTATAATTTGCATGTGTTTATCAGTGTATCTTAATTTCCAGACTATTGAGTGCACCTGAATATAATCCTCATCATCTAAATTTTCAAAGAATTTTATTTTTGTACATATATAGGCCGCACCTGTCTATAAGCCGCAGGTGTCCACGTCTTCAGGAACGTTTTCAAGTTCTGAGCATCTGCTTTTATTGCCTCTGAAAGCTTTTGTCGTCAGTTCGTCACACTGCCATCGCCAGTGTCTCACCATCGATGCCAAGCTCACGTGCAGCAGCTCTATTTCCTTCTTCCACAGCCAGATCGATTGCCTTTAGCTTAAAAGCTGCATCATAAGCATTTCTTCGTGTGTTTTCTGTGAGGAGGGTGTGTGCATGAAGCGCAAAATAACTGTTCAAAACAAAATGAAACTAGCATCTTCCTCGGTGCGTCGTCTGTCACGCTCTTTCACCACCGATGTCCTGTTCATGGATCTAGTCCTGTCTGGGATCATGTCAGTGTCTCGTAGGGTTTCATCAAATTTCAGGCTCTCCAATCAGGTATGAGTGTCAGACTACTGAAGTTTGAGATGTTTCTTTTTGTCATTTACGCACTCATCTGCATTTAACACATATGGGTCATTTAGATAATAACTTTTATTACATGGCAATAAACTGTTTTAGTGCACTGACAGCAGCGCTCGCTAACGCTGCAACTTCATGTTAACCACACAGACAGCGGCGCTTTCTGCACTCAGGCTGCACACATACATCTGCTGTGTCGCATCCTTGTAAAAGCTGCAGGGTTCAAAGTGTGAGAAAAAAGTAGCAGCTTATAGTCTGGAAATTACGGTAATTGTTTTGTTGCAAAGTTGTTAGTTTGGAATGAACTTCTAGAGTCCTTGTCTTGTCCTCGGTTTGATAAATAGAAGATTTTGATAGATTTTTAGAAAAAATTACTGAAATTATTTGTTTTTGGTGTGGATACAAAATACACAAGGTTGCTTTGGGAATTGGGAATTGGGAATTCCTTAACAATTTTCAACAGCTCCTTCCCCAGTCCACAGGGAGCCTCCTCAATCAGGGCAAAATGCAATCTAAGTTTGGATTTAATGGAAAATAAACATATCTCCATCCTTTTCGCATCAGCATTTGATAGAAAATTGCAATGGCGCATACCACAGAATTGATGTGATAATTTGCATTTAACTAGATCATTCTCATTGCTGCTCATGCTCGTAGCCCAAATACACAAATATTACAACCAGATTCTTGTGCACATCATTCCCCCAACTGTGAAGAGATTATTGAATTTTTCCACAAGCTAATGCCCAAACAACTGTGTGATAAAAGGAAATGAGATATTGGAAAATTGAACTTATGGGGTCCAATCTGTGCACAAGATATTTTAATGTTTTTAGATCTGAAATGTCAAAAAAGGCAGACAGGGGTAGCATATTATGAGATGAAGATAGCTCAGGCAGCAGGAAGGTTACATGGTATTTGTCCTAAAGATAACTATCCCCACACACACATACACACTGCACTGTGGATAAACACAACCGTGACAGCCTTCTAATAATGTTTCACTTTTATCAGCTGCTACAAATGTGCACTTTGTGTCCATTTGCTTTGCCCAGCCCAAGTCACACCAAGACAAACATCAAGTGGTGCAATAAATTGGAAATTCCCTTTTTGCCGTATCTAAATCCTTGGAATTCTCCAGGTCCCCAAAGTAATTAGTCTCAGGCGAGAGGGGCTCACAGGGGTGCTCATAACCCCCCAACTCAAATACAAGGAATGCCCCACAAATGGCCATAAGAAAATGATGTGCTCACCTTTTTCCATCAATTACCCCAGTCTGCAAACTCAAATTTACATCAGGGGCTACTTCCTGCAGCAAATATTGTCATTTGTGCTTGCAGCATTTGACCAGCTCAACAAAATGTTGTGTATTTTATGTCAGTGACTTAAATTCAAACTCAAGCTAAAAAGATTACATTGTGTGTGGGGGGGATAAGGGGCAAAGCATGCCTTAACCAAGCTGTACAGTTCTGAGCCAGGACTCAAAATATTCATAGACTTACTCAAGCCTGCTTGTAACATCAAAGACCTTGACTAGACATAAACTAGTCTAGAACCAGACTAAAGCATGTCTAACATTTTATTTTTTTTTAGCCATTTTACAGACTGACCTAGTCTGCACAAGACCAATCTTCCACATAGGTGTCCTGACCTAACCCTGCTTAGTATGGAAATGGGTCCCTGCGCTGCTATTGGCCACTAATGTGTACAGGTTGCCTCAACGTAACTGAAAGATGAGTCAAATGCAGAGAACAAATTTCCAGATAGACAAAATAAAGTGTCTTAACTTTTACTTGAATAAATAATTGTAAACCAATTTTTTAAGCCCCTCACTGAAGAGACACCACTGCAGGTACACACTAGATAAAATCAGAAATGCAAAAGATGATGTCATACCACCAAGATACCTATCCCACAGTTTGAGAATGTCTGCTTAGATCTTTGTGTTTCTAAGCAACATGGCCAAAGCCGTGATAAGCCTGTATAGGACCCTGCAGGCAATGGTTATCTTTTGGGCAAGGGGTGGGCGTCCTAACAGGGGGAGCACCTCCTCTAACCTGGCCCCGAGGCGCAGTATCAAACTCCCTGTCAGAAAAAGATTAAGTCAGTCCAAACCAGCGTATCAGGGGTTAATAGCCCTAAAAGTAAGGGTCAGGACTTCCATTATAGACCACTGCCTTATCAAACTTAGAGCAGGCACATGTCAATCACTGGACTTACCTGCGACGCCTTGGTCAAAGTCTTCAATTAGAGTGACACGGGTGTACAAAGGAGGGCGTATCTGTGAAATGCACTTGGTCTGTTTTGACACTCACAGATATAGTGGTCTACGAGACATGGCAGAGATGGTAAATTGAGAAATGTCTATCAAAGAAATTGTTTGAAAAATAAGAGTAATGTTAGGACCAACAGATGATACAGATTTGTTAGATCATTTGTAGACAATGCTTGGCAATGATTTTTGGCTAGTGTTAAATGAACTCAGACCACAATGGATCATCAGACCAGCAAAGAATCATTTGAACAATTTGTTATCATTGCAAAATAATTGAGTTTTTGCCCCAACGTGCATAGCATTTAAAGCAGCACCACAATAACTTTGAGTTGTGAGAGGAGGGACAATATTTGTTTAGATTCACTACTGTGAATTGTGTGGAGCAGGTGGAAGAATCACTTGATTAAAATACTCTGCTCTTAAAATATTATCACTAACCTTAGACCTAAAGAAGCTATTTAGCTTTTTACAATTTGCCTGAAGAAAACACAAAGTTTCTCACTAAAGCCTGCCAAGACTATAGGATTTTTCAGTCTTAAGCAATTATTAAACATGCAGTGAAACGTGTAGACCACAGACAGGAAGAGAATGAGAATGAGAAGAAATCTTTTTAGGGATATTTCAGCAAAGAGACCGTGCACCACAAGTTAAACGTTGTAAGGGCACGTCAGCTGTTTCCTGTCTAGAATAAAATGACGCACTTTGAGACTCTAAAGTGTTCAAAAGATGGATATGACAGAACTGTTCAGATTTGCCCTGCATGAGAAACGGTGGATTAAAAATCTTTTAAACGAAGATCCAAAATCAGATCACGCCTCCATTAAGTCAAGGACAAGAAAATCAGGTCCTAAATCTGGCAAATGACCCTGTAGTGCAGGCATGGGCAAACTACGGCCCGGGGGCCATATGCGGCCCGTTAAGCTTGTTAATCCGGCCCGCCGAACTTGAAGAAATTATATTAATAAATCTTATTAATGTTTAAATGTTTTAATTTCCCTGTAATTCTGGTGTTTTCCAGTAGCTGACGCACTAGACACATTGACCTTTGTTGAGGTGCGGCGTTTTGCTCCACGTTTGTGCTTTACTCTCTGACCCCTCAGCCTCCTGTAAAGATGAGCGGAGCTAAGAAAAGAAAAGTGGACAGAGAATGTCGAGTGTTTAATAAGGAGTGGACAAGTTCATATTTTTGACTTCAGCTGCTGTATGCCTGATATGCCAAGAGACTGTAGCGGTTTGTAAAGAATATCAGCCGTCACTTTGCCACAAAACAGTCAACAAAAGAACGAAAGAACCTGAAGGAGAACAGAACATTCAGTGCTTTAAAATAGTAACTGTTAGTAATAAAAAAGAGCTGTATTTTTTAAATTTAATTTTCTGTTTTTTAAGTCATTTCAATAAATAGTTAAATACCGTGGAACTTGAAAGATGGACATTTTGTTGTAATGCTTTTGTTCATTTTTAATTGAAATAAAGTACATGTTTTCTACATATCCCATGTTATTTTTTGCTCTTATGAGGTGGATTACCAAAACACTAAATCCACCTGCTCCTGGTCCGGCCCTTCTCTCAAATTTTAGAACCATTTGTGGCCCACGAGTCAAAAAGTTTGCCCACCCCTGCTGTAGTGTGTGGCGGGCTTAACATGAACTTGGTATTTATGAATGGTAGCAAGATTATTTTCACTCCTTGGCAGATTTTCCAATTTGATTTTCATATTTGCAGCTTCACCTGTTTTAGTTTCATACACTCCAGGAGTCTTCTTTTGTCCAATATCTCTACACGAGTGCATCTCCTCATCTTTCCTATACAGACTGTTGTTGCATATATACTCCATTACCTGCTATTGTCACCATCGTTTCAGGCTTGCATTATCCCACACAGCCTTTCTCTCTCAAATAAGCTCAATGCAGGTTCAAGTGGACTCCTTCGATCTTTACAGACACATCTCGTGCTTTCTGCTTTTGTTCCTATTTTCCATTTCTTCCTCCTTGGCCCCATCCCTCTTTTCCCATTTTTTCTGTCAATGGACTGATTTCGCTTTATCCAGGAGCACTGCAGATTAACAGATATTGTATCATGGCCAAGACAGCCAAAGCCCCTCTCTGTCCCCGACATCTAATTAATGGTAATCCTTTAATCTGCTGCTTGTAGCGTGGAGCCTTTGGTTGCTGTCCCATTTGCAGCAGCAGCAGCAGCAGAAAAGAGAGGCCGAAGGAGGGAGAAGAGAGGAGAAAGCACATGTACGTTTTCAACTATTGCACTGCTATGGACAAAGAAAAGTGCATTACAATGAAATTCAATGTCTTTGTTTCTTTTAAGATCACATTATTATAGTGTTTTAGGGGTCTCATTTGATTGACTGCTAAAAAAAAAATACTAGCTCAAAAGAAAGTACTTGTTATAGGGTAAAGTTTGTGAGCTTTTCATTTCAGGGTCAGTTAATAGTCCAATTAGCTGTTAATGGTTTATGATCCAAATGTTTATTTGTGTGTTTGTTTTTCTCTTTTCTTTTTTACACACTAACTTGTTATTGTAAAACATTTAAGCAAACATAAACTTGCAATTTCCGTAAACCATCTGTCACGCAATACAAAAACATACTTTTCAATTCCGAATGTCTGCTTGAATCATTTGGATCTCAGCATCATCCGAGTTCAAATGACATGTGTATTTACATTGTCATCCCGGCACAATTCGTAATTAACAGGGGGAGGAAATGCAGCCTTCTTAATTAGGTTAATTAATTGATATAAATAATCACCTTCAGTCTGTCATCATTTGTTAGGCAATAAAGATGCGGTATTAAAAGCTCATCTTGGTCCTGTCACAAACAATATGGTGTATCTCACACTGACACCACAGATGGTCCTTGGACGTCTTTAACAATTTTAGAGTCATTTATTCAGAAGGAAGCAGGCGAGTTCCAAAAAGAGATCATTTCTACAGCCAAGCTTCAAACACAGACTAATGTGCAGCCAGACTGCACCCACCAATCTGCTAAAATAATCTCAAATAAGATTAAGATAGCTTCTAGATGAGACTTTTACTGTTTTAAACAGACTAGAGATGTCTCAAGTCCGTAGTTCCTTGTTGGTTTATTATGTGTCAGCTTTGATTAATCAATTAGCCTCATAAATGAATGATCATAGGAGACTTGAATGCTGGCCAAACTTAAGCAAGGTGACTCTTTAGCCTTTCCTCTGAGTCGAAACAAGTCACACTCTTTATCATTAAAGAGACAGGATTACTACAGATTATTATTGAATACATAGTTTCTTTGCAGGCAAACACACAACTCAACTCAATATTTACCAACATGCAGTGAATAAATTAAGTTTTAATGAACAAACAGTGGTATATGATATTAATAGTTTTTGTTTTTTGTAAATGTTTGAACCACCTTTATTTCTCATAAAAAATCCTATATTAGATTCTTGTGAGCTTTAACCCATATTAGCATGTTGTCAAACATACCTGGAGTTGTGATTTGTTTCATTCACACATATTTGAGTACAGACGCTCCTCAACTTACGAACGAGTTACGTTCCGGACACCCGTTCGTTAGTTGAATTTGTTTGTAAGTTGTTATTATATGTTTAAGGCTTGTATAAGTTATCTATATGGATTTGTACTGCATTTAAATAACACTAATATCACTAATAACACAATAACACTAATAAATAACACTAAATAATACTAATATGCTTTTTAAAAATATGGAAAACTAATTAGATAAAAAGAAGAGAGGGACACAGAGGCAAACGCAGTCAGCTGAGAGAGAGAGAGAGAGAGCGCGCGCGTGTGTGTGAACGTATGTGTGAGACTGTGTGTGTGTGTATTTACCTCCTATTTTCCTTGAGCTCTTGGGGAAAGATTTGTCCTCTTTTTAAAACGTGCAAACCAGCCATGGCTGGCAGAAAAGGTTTCTTCCGCAGCACTTTCTTCTGCCTTAGCCTTAAAGGGATATGCCACCCCCAGGTCAAATTTGGGCATCTCCCCACAGTCCAGAGACTAAAATAAGTGGTGGAAAGCGTTTTCCTGCTCACCCAGCCATTGTCCGAGTCTGTCGCCACTGACCGCCGCGGTATCTGCAGCTACTCCGCCTTAGACTGGAGTCTAACGTCGCCAGAGAAAGATTTCGGCCAAAAGGAATTAATTTGCTCGATGCGTTTCCCAATTACTTTGTGTGTAGTGCGCATTCATATCGAGTGCAAATAAATGTGCAAATCAACACGGAGAGCTTGCCTTGGTCATTTTGGGTGGGAACTATTTTCCAGTGCGTAAGAATACAGTCGAATCACGCAGCACGCTGCCAGGGGAATCCCAGTTACGCACCGGGAAGGGAGTTCCCCTGTTGCACAACGTGGTCCGTGATTCGGCTGTATTCTTCCGCACTGGAAAATAGTTCCCACCCAAAATGACCAAGGCAAGCTCTCCGTGTTGATTTGCACATTTATTTGCACTCGATATGAATGCGCACTACACATAAAGTAATTGGGAAACGCATCGAGCAAATTAATTCCTTTTGGCCGAAATCTTTCTCTGGCGACGTTAGACTCCAGTCTAAGGCGGAGGAGCTGCAGATACCGCGGCGGTCAGTGGCGACAGACTCGGACAATGGCTGGGTGAGCAGGAAAACGCTTTCCACCACTTATTTTAGTCTCTGGACTGTGGGGAGATGCCCAAATTTGACCTGGGGGTGGCATATCCCTTTAAGGTCATTAAAAAGCGATATGGCCTTCTCACTGATCAGCATAAGGCTCAAAGGAACACGCCGCTGCCGCTGATTTTCGAGCCAAATACCAAGAAGTTTCTCCATCTCTTCCATGAGTTTCCCTCTCTTCTTGCTTATGATGGTGGATTGCATACCCGCTGCACTTTTCACATGCTCCATAATGCGGTCCTTTTGTTTATATATCGTACCAATTGTCGAACGGTTCACGTTGTACGCGCGTGCCACATTCACCATCTTCTCACCAGCATCAAGTTTCTTTATTATCGCCACCTTCTTTTCAAATGAGATGGCTTGCCACTTTTTCACAGAAGCTTCACTAGAAGCTTTTCGCTTTTCACCAACCATATTGGATTACTGTACGCATGCAAGAAAAACAACAAAGTTCATAACACGGCACCGTAGTAACACCGTAGTACGCCCACTCAGTTGAAGTTCTGAACACTTCTACTGAGTGGGCGTGACGCTTGGGGGATGCTGTGCAGCGCCCTGCCTGTGCGTCAGCGGCGGAAATACGCACTACGTACTGTACCTGGAAGTCGGAATAGGCGCTAAATACAAAAACTCACTTGCGTACATGTACAGCGCTTTTGCCCAAACATTTTACTTTTTTTTTTAAATTTTCGACCCTGTTCGTAACTCCGAATGTTCGTAAATCGAATGTTCGTATGTTGAGGAGCGTCTGCAGTATTAGAATGTCTTCATCTCCAAAGCTAAAAATCTTCTGTTCCACCTTGTAATGTCATGAAGCTGTAGATTTCAAGTTAACAGCTACATTTTCGATCCCCGGGTCGCCTGAGCCTTTCTGTATGGAGTTTGCATGTTCTCCCCGTGTCTGGGTGGGTTTCCTTTGGGCACTCCGGTTTCCCCCATCAACCCAAAACATCCAGGTAAAATCCTCCAGCTTAGGTCCTGACCAAACCAAAGCAAGAAGATCATGGAGATGGTCCCCGGGCGCAGTAATGTGCTGCCCACTGCTCCTAATAATAGGATGGGTTAAATGCAGAGAAGAATTTCTCCTGTGTGAGATCAATAAAGTCACTTCTTCTTTACCTTTAATTTAGTAGCGATAGGATATTAAAGAGCTGAAATGATTATTATAATTATTATTATAGGTGTATGAACTTTAAAAACACACTGGACCACTTACCACATGGCATCACAATGTGGAGTGTTTCTGTTTGAGAGGAGAACTAAAGTGTAAATATGTAGGGTTTGTATGAATGAAACAAAACACAACTCTATGTTTTTGATGAGGAAACAACATTATAACATAAATCAGAAAATAGCGTAATATGGACCCTTTAAGTTACAAATGTCCATTCACAGAAATACAAAAATGTTTATGCATTTAATTTTACAAATACTGCATAAATCTCCCTAAAACAAATATTTTTATATAGAGACTGATATTCTCAGAGGATTTCCTTCTTACATTACATTATCACAGATGTCTTTCATTAGCATATTCTGGGTGTTGATGCAGACTTTTTTGACACTGAAAAGCCACAAACTGGTGTGAAATTAGACCCTAGCAACACCGGAGGAGCTTGACCAAGGGCAAACTCAACCCCCCGCCCCCCCAAAAAAACAAAACAGAAGCCATTTCCCCAACAAACGCGCTCACACCTCCAGTTCAGAGAGAGGCGGGGTCAGGTGCTGTGTCGGCATAACCCAGCACGAGCAGCAAAGACAGCCTGTGATTAATGCCCCAGTCCCACGCTGGGCTGTGGGAGGCGTCTGTGTCTTAATCACTCTCCCTGTGTTTTTCATTAGCTCCTGATGCGCTCTGATGTATGGGCTTACCGCTGGTGTCCCAACCTCAGCTGCCTTCTCCATCACCCAATACGCTTTCCTCTCGTGTCGATACCCAAGACCCCACAACATGCATGCCCCCATCCCCTCTCTTCCTCCTTCCCCTCCCTGTGGTGAGTCTTGTGATTGGCAGGTGGGACTGTCAAGTCAGATGTGATGTGATGTTTATGGGCACAGCATGGCGTTGGATTATAGTGAGCCTCTGCAAATAAATGCGCTTCATCTAGTTGTAATATTGTGTAAAATAAAAATCAGTTGATGGAGAGTGCTGTGAGAGGGTCCTCTGTTGAATCTATGAGACTATTTATATGATGAGGCTAGGAAAAGAAAAAGAAATGTTACCGTTATAGTTGCCAATAGTACCCAAAGCAAACTTTATCTATATTTGGATATTAAAACTACTTTATGTCACTGATGCAATATTTCTATAGCAAAATCTATATTAAAAAAATCCCTTTAAAGCCTTTTGTAAATACAGTAATTATGTAATGTGTCATAGAAGTTACTTAAAGGGCCCATAGTGTGCTATTTTCTGATACAGCTCTGGAAAAAAATAAGAGACCACTGCAAAATTGTATTTTTTCCTGATTTTACTACTTATAGGTATGTGTTTGGGCAAAATGAACATTTTTGTTTGAGTCTATAAACTACTGATAACATTTCCCCCAAATTCCAAATAAAATATTATCGTTTAGAGCATTTATTTGCAGAAAATGACAAATGGTCAAAATAACCAAAAAGATACATGTTTTCAGACCTCAAACAATGCAAAGAAACAAGATCAAATTCATTTTAAAACAACATAATACTAATGTTTACACTTAAGAAGAGTTCAGAAATCAATATTTGGTGCAATAACCCTTATTTTTAATCACAGCTTTCATGCGTCTTGGCATGCTCTCCACAAGTCTTTCACATTGTTCTTGGGTGACTTTATTCCACTCCTGGTGCAAGAACTGAAGTAGCTCAGCTTTGTGTTTGTGTTGGAATTCAACAGACGCTGGAATGGAATGGCTGTAATACATGCTGATTTCAGAAAAAAATGCAGTGGTCTCTTATTTTTTTTCCAGAGCTGTATATGTTATAACGTTTTCTCATCAAAAACGCACCTGGAATTTTTTATTTCTTTCATGTTTAACACACAGACCCTGCGTACTTAGGCTGAGTTCTTCTCTCAATCAGAAAATAGGAAGGGCTTCACTGTGTTTTTAAACTCCTACCCCATACACCTTCATTATAATCATTCGCATAATTTCAGCCCTGGAATTTCCAATCTCTGCTGAACTAAAGATAAAAGGCAACTGTTACCTTGAAAACTACATTACAGGACGTCACAAGGTCTAACAGAGCGTTTTAAGCTTTGGAGATGTACAGAGTAACAAAAAAGGATTATTCAACCATGTGTAAATGGAACAAAACACAACTCAAATATTATTTTAGTACAAATAATACAGAAAATTTCCCCAATGATAAATATGTATAATTTATTGAACAATATGTCAATATAGCAAATATCGTGCCTATTAGACTATTATTGAGGCTTATTAGAAAGAGGTTCCCATTTGCAATAAACTCAAAGCCTATCACTGTATGTTCCATGCAGCGTTGTAATTTATAGGTCTTTGTATTATCTCTCAATTACGACTCTCAGATGCTATAACTAGCCCCCCCCCCCCCGTGCTGGACCGTCCCGTGATTGGCAGGTGTCTCTATCAGCTCAGTGGAGATGTCACTCACAGCAAAGCCTGACTCTGAATTCATTAACCTACATATAAAGGATAATTCGGGAGCCGGGTGCTGGCCATATGTGCTTTGATTGCTGGAGTCATTCCCACTTTTGGGATTTGGAGCTGAGCGGTGATAACACTTTGATAACACATGCAGATGGCCCTTGGTACTTTTTCTTATTGCCAGTTTTATCCCAGTTTCATTTGGGAATTGAACTTCAGAAGCAGAGTCATTCTTTATATTGCTAATCCCTGAAAATATGCTCCCGCTTATTCTATTGAAGACACACTTCCAATTATATTACATCCTCAACGCCTCTGCTCGTCATGTCCAGAGGTGGAAAAAGTACTGGAAATTTGTAATTAAGTCAAATATCTTTACTTTGCTTAATTCCTACTCAAGTAAAAGTAACCAACTCAAGTAAAAGTAAAAAAGTACTTAAAGTACTTAAAATGTAAAAGTTAGTTACTTTCAATTATTTGATGTAAAAAAAATTATGAGTCATAAATCTAATCCAGCACAAGTTGTTTTAATCATCTTTTAGGTGATACAGTGCAAACTTTGTTCAGTGCAAACTTTGTACATTTTAAAGACTGAGCTTACTAACACTAACACTAACACTGAACTTTTCCTTCTTTTTATAGAACTTAGAACTTTAACTGCATAACAAATTCAACAAATTAACAATTTAAAAAATTCTGAATTATATGATCCAACTCACAACTGCTCTACCCTAGGCCACTTCACTTGAAACGCTATGTGATCAGGATGGAAAAATAATTGGTTTCATGAAGGCGCATTTTGCATAACAGATTAAGGTTTTAACCAAACAATAAATATACCGTTTGGGATACACAGGCAAAAGCACATACATTCTACTTAACACTAAGGTTAACACTAAGGTTGGGCGATGTCCCCTTAATGGCAGCTGACGATGTTTACAGTGAATCATCGTGATGATGGGGGGTGGGGGGTGGGGGGGTTGTGTTTAAGATTAAGATTTGGGTTAGCACCAACCATGCTAGCTCTTTAAATGTAACTAATTTAATTTTTTATTGAATTTACTTTTAATACTATATACCCTTTTCTACTAAAATGTATGATTTCATTATTTTACTAACCTAATTACTCATCTGGGGCTTTGGCACGTAAGGGAAAAAGCTTCCATTTAATTAGAGTTTCACTTTTGTTTCTCATAGTCGACACGTTATATCAAAGGCAGCGTATGACGTTTATTTTGATGAATAACTTTAGGGTTTTACTACGCGGTTACCTGGATGGAGGGGAATCATGGAGAACTTTACGCAGACTTGTTTGGATACATCTTTACATACACGCACTCCACGATTAATATATTTACCAATGAGGAGCAAGATTTTGGTGTAATTTTGGTTCATATTATCTGCATATTAGTTATCTGTATATTAGTTATATTTGGGATTTAATTTACAGCACCATCCCTGCAAAGTTTTTAGGTCACGAAGGGGTGTGGCATCTCGACGGTGGCTCTCCATCGTGATATTGGGTCATCCATCACGTCCATCGGAACAACCCTACTTACCCCCACATGCTTTCACAAATTTCATGTTGTTGAAGTTTTGACCGCTGACAGCTCGGTCTGGCAGGGCAGGCACATTTTACATTATCATGTTATTCCCTAGTTTGTGTTTGAACACAAATACCTGTCCGAGGTTTGGCCAAGGAGAATAATTCTTGAATATCCATGATAACCTCTATCTCTGGCTCGGCACCAGCCATCATCCAAGTCGATCCAAGATAGACTGACGGTTTTGTACAATGACTTTACCTTCTATAGTGAAAATGCTGCGCATGCAAGCCCACACAATTTCCTTTCATTTCCAGGGCAGTTTTTTTTCTTTTTTCTTTTTTCTTTTTCATATTTCATTTTTTTTCTCTATCAATCTCAATTTGCTCAGTAACGAATACTTGGGTCAAAATGTACTTGAGTAAAAGTAAAATTACCTGTTTCAAAAACGACTTAAAAACACAAATTACTCATAAAAACGTTTCAGTTACAGTAACGTGTGTAAATGTAATTTTTTACTTCCCACCCTTGGTCATGCCATTACATTGTTTCTTAACAGGAGTAAAATATAATTGCTAATCTGCTTCCTGTGCATATGAAGTCTGGATAAGAGCTCCTTGGGATGAATCTGGCATACAGTATTTTTATTTCACCTGAGTCAACTGCTATATCCCTGTACAATATTGTGTTCTCATCTGCTTGATTGTAAACATGACACTTGAGGACAGTAAAAGCCACGTCGGCTAAAACACACAAGGCCTGTAGAGCTATAATTGTCTAATAGTTATCCTGGAGCCTTTTACACTTGATGAGTTAGAGGAGTGGTTCTCAAATTGTGGTGTGGACCTCTCAGTGGAAATGGATCTTATCTATATTCACATGGTCTTACTACCCTTTTCGGGGTCCGCCACCTTCTTGACTTCATGGAGCTACTGTAGCTTTATCACCTTTATCACCTTTCCACAGTATGTCAGTAAACGTATCTATGGCAGCCATCCTCTGTGGTCATAGCAATTAAGCAAATTGCTTTTGAATGGGAAAAGGCCATCTATGGGTCCTCACAAAGTCCTTCAAATCAGGAAGGAATTGCTGGTCTGAATCCCATGAATATTGCATTTATTCACCTTTTATAGATACTTTAAAAATGTGTAAACAAAAACAGTCTAAATGGAACGGAGGCAGCTGGAGGCAAACGTGGAGTGGAGAATAATGTGATTTCAATGGGAAAACTAGGATTAACTACAGAATATCAGAAAAATATGAAAATGCAAAGGAGATTTCACAAATGAACCCACTCACATCCATGTGAGCGATGTCTGAGCCCAGTTTAAAACAATTTGCTATCATGTTTTATGTTATTTATTAATGTAAGAAGAGATTATGATAAGCACTAAGCCCACTATAAAAAAAGACTTTGGAAACATACATTTTTACAGAGAGCAGGGTCATATTTTGTGAGTAAACATAAAAAATGTATTTTACCAAATGTCACTGTCAATGGGGAAGCGATCAATAATGTCACTGAATACCGATACTTGGGTGTCATTTTAGATTCTGGTCTCACTTTTAAAAAACATGTAAAGCAAATGTGCCAAAGTCTTAAGTACAACATCAAAACTTTTAAAAGCATTAGAAATTCACTAACACTGGAGGCATCTCAAACTTTTTATAATGCTATGATTATGTCCCGTTTTTATTATTGTATAACCTGCTGGTCTCAAGCAGGAAAAACTATTCTGGGACCTCTAGAGTCGCTGCACAAACAAGCTTTAAAAACCTTGGACCGGAAACCACGATCACATCACCACTGCCATGTGTTACAGAAATACAGACTGCTCAGCTTCAGTAATATACAACGATTTGCTGCAATCCGATTGGTACACAGAATTTTAAATAACACTGCACCTGCACCACTTAAGCACTTTGTTCAGTACACGTCAGAGGTGACATCTAGAGTCACACGAGCTTCTTCTAGGGGCCACTGTGTTCTACCAAAATGTAAAACCTCATTTGCACAAACAGCTTTTTCATATAATTCAATAAAGGAGTGGAACAATCTCCCAACGGAACTGAAACAACAAACAAACTATGCAATATTCACCACAGAACTTAAAAAATGGCTATGGAATAGTCAGACCTGCCAGCACTGAACTATTTAAGTCCAATACAGCACCTTCTTATTCTTGCTTAAGACAAATGTTCCTGTAAATAATGTGAATGAGATGTGCTTATGTCTGTGTGTGAATGAGATGTGCTTATGTCTGTGTGTGAATGAGATGTGCTTATGTCTGTGTGTGAATGAGATGTGCTTATGTCTGTGTGTGAATGAGATGTGCTTATGTCTGTGTGTGAACGAATTTTTGGGAGAGAGTGAGTTTATGAACTTTTGTTTTTACTGAGATTGTTTGAGTGTTATTGTATTGTATTTTATTGGTATTTTATTGTTCTATTTAGTCCGTGAGCCAGAGGGGTTGGTCGTTACCGAAAAAGTGGCAAAGGCTACTATACCTTTTCTGAAAGCCTGGAATCTCAGCTTTTCAATGATGTATGATGGCCATCTGACAAGAGTAGCTGTTTTGAGTTATCACACATAATGTAAACTAAGGTAGAGAAAATAATGTGTATAAATCAAGCAGAACACTGACATAGCTGAAGATCTATATTGGACATATTGGAATATTTTATTTTGTTATGTTTGGTATCATTTTAAACGGGAGACGCTGGGCTTTCATTTAAAGCCTTTTGTGAACATTTTGGATAAGTACAGCCAAACCTGGAGCTCTTCAAACTTTTAATCACACACATTTTCCTGCCATTTCCGCATAAGTCATCTTTTGTCTTTTAATCCTGTGGCACCAGGGAGCATCAGAGAAACAAAATCCAAATACTGAAATACTGGTATGACCCTAAGTATTCAGAAAATGTATCATTTACCCATATTATCTGATTTGGAGGGGGTGATTTTCGGTCTTATATCAGACATGGCGTTTGAGAAAATAATGTTTATAAATTAAGCAGAACATTGACATAGCTGAAAATCTAAAAACTGTATAACAAATAACAAATGAGACATGGATTCCTATGTTTTAAGGTGTGGTAACCCCAATTATGACATTGCCATTACTGTAAAAGGTCAAGGTCATGACCTTTAGCCATGGTCAATGACATTCTTTCTTGTGAGTTTATGTTTGGGTGTGGGTGTGTCTGTGTGTGGGAGGGGGGTTACAGATAGACATGTAATGTGTATGTGTGTGGGCGTATGTGTTTGTGTGTGTGTGTTTGGGTGGGGATGTGTGTGCACATGTGTGTTGTGCGTGTGTGTGTGTGGGGGGGGTTTACAGACAGACATGTAATGTATCTGTTTTATATATTGTAGTTTTACTTTTTTGTGTATAACTTTGTTTTAATTAAAAGGTACCATGCTTCTTTTGGCAGGGGGACTACCAATTGAAATTAGCCTTTTGGCTATAATTGGGTGCATTTACATTTTATTTGTAAAATGTCCATTAATATACAATGTCCCTCTATGACAAATAAAGGAAATAATAATAATAAGAAGAAGAATTTTGTGACATTTTCGCAAACATTGCATCATTCAAGGCCACGACACTAATCAAATTCCTCGTCGGAATCCTCATAGAGGAATAGGATTGTTCTTCATCAGCAAAGTCATCCTTCTGGTTTTTGCACTGTCTTGCATGGCATAGGTCAGTGCAGGCCAAGTTGTTGGCAACACACTGACATGATGGAGTAACACAGTCCCTCTTGCATGAGCAGGACAGAAACTCAAGTACTGCTTGTGGACCAATGGAGACATTGAACCAGTCTATGGAGAGGTGCAAGTCACCATCTTGGTCCACTCTAGACCACCCATGCTCAACTGGGGAAGGAATTTCAGGGTTGTTCTCAAGGCATCTTCTCCAGATAGCACCTTGATAGTTAGCTCTGAGACAGTGCTTACTGAGAGAATCTGAGCATGGAGGTAACTGCCAGGATTCTATGCCTTTCTTTGCACAAAACAGTGCATACCTCATTTCATTGATGTTGGTGATTCTGGACTTGGAGCTGTACATTTGACATGTGAATTCCTGTAAGGCTGCATACAACTCAGGTGTCATTGTCCAGTCTGCCCCAACCTTTTGAAAGGTCTCACAGAAAATTTCATTCTTCTGAAGAAGTTTTAGGGCTGACACTTTACCACGACCTGCAAATGCACTTACAGTGTCGCAGCCTGTGTATGCGTGTAAACCAGGCAAAGCCTGACACAACTGTGAACCCAGACCACGAGCGAGTTGTGAGATGTTTATGTAACTGGTGCGATTCTTTGTCCCTGTCTTCAGGAACAGGTCACATGTGAGTGCGTCACTGGTAGCCAGGATTATCACCAATACATCAGTGTCATCAGACACAAGGATGACAGATTTGTGACCAGTCCTTGAAGCATGGCAAGCATGGAGCAGCATACGGGTGTTAGCCTCTTCCTGAGTGGACGACAGGTCTGCTACCTTGTGCACTCCCTGTTGGGTCAGCTTGTAACACTCATCTTTGGTTGTAGTGTACAGAACCTTTTCACAGAGTCTTGTTCTAGACTGTTCTTTGCCCCACTCTTTGAGCAAGAAGGTAGCAAGATTTGTTTTGTTGTTGTTGCTTTGTAGGAATTTTTTCCATTGCTGAACTCTGTGCCCTGCAGTGATCTGTTTGACCTCTGTGCCTGAGTCTGCACCTCTGGCAACTCTCTCCATGTGTTTGATAGAAGCCTCATTACAGTGGTACCTCACCTTACGAAACACCCTACATACGAAAAATCCAAGTTACGAAATGCCTTCACAGCCTCTTAGCTCTAGCGCCAAACACGCAAGATTTTCAACAAAATGTATTAAATAGTGAAGCGTGGGGGGAGACACGACTCCGGAAGCAGCGCGGAGACATGAACGCACCGCGCGAGGAGCACGGCACTAGACCTGGTTTAGTTCTGGTCTAGACCTGGTTTAGTCCACGTTTAGTCCTGGTCTAGTCTCTTAGCCAATCAGGACGCAGAACCAATGTTACACTATAAAAAAAAGTTACACTATAAAAAATAAAAAAAACTTGGAAAGGGGCCTTGGAACGAATCAGGCTTTTTCCATTGAAATAGCTACTCAACTTACGAGAAATTCACATTACGAAACCACTTCTGGAACGAATTAATTTCGTAAGGTGAGGTACCACTGTATATACATCAAAAACAATGTCAAGACGGGTGCTGTGACTTGCTTCAGCTAGCACAGTGGACAAGGCATAGTCTGCAATATCAGCAAATGTCTTGCCATCACCATTCAGCTTCTGAACAAGTGCCACGCAATCTATTACACAGGTAGAATTTAATGGCAATGATTCAGCAACACATGGGAACTTGAGCAGTTGCTTGGCAAGTGAGGATTTGCAAGTCTTCCTCACATTGCTGTCTGGTGAAGCAAGACCCCACGGAAGTGGTCCAACCTCCTTCAGGTTGAGCTGTCTACTCTTTGCAATCAGTACCATCTGGGCAAATATTCGACTATCAGCTTTGAGGATCACTTCTTTATTCCCAGTTTTGCATGTCTTTGCCTTTCCCTGCATTGAGGAGAATGTTTTCAGTTTCATCTTGGAGAGTGGTGCATGGAACTGCTTTGCAGGAGGATTACTCTCAACACGCTCAGCAGAGAAGGTTCTGTAGGCATTCATGCCAATGGTGTGTGCATTCAGAAGGTCTTCAGCAACATCTGCTGGTGCAGTACTTCCAGTAGACAGAGAAACAAAGGACTCACCACCTGCAAATGGATTTATTCAAATAGAATCCAACAGATCCACAATGCTTGTAATGTGTTCTTCATCTTTGGCAATTCTGCTTTGTTCAAGGTCCTTGTGAGAACAGTCACTTTGTTGGAGTCCCAGGGAGCTTTTCAATATAGACAGGTAAGCGCTTTTGTACTCAGCAGTAAGATAATATCTTAAGACAGCTGCTGGGTTCAAGCTGAACCCTTTTGTGCCTCCAGCTGTCTTGAGTGTCCCAATTGACTGTTTCCTCTAGGGTCTGGTCAATCGGAAGCCTGCCAAATGTGTTTGTTGCACTCAACTGGGCCGAAAGCCACCTTCACAGAGAAACATGTACAGATCTGGTTTCTCATGTTCAATGTGGCTCATCTCTGAGTAGTAAGCTGTGAGTGACCGTGCATAATTCAGATTATCATAGGCAAAGGTCCAGGGGATGATTGATCGAATGCTAGCCATGTGCAATGCCCAGTTTCCTTCACGTGATGCCCTCACAAGGTTTAGTACAACCTCCACCATGTTAATATATGACATCCAGAAGCTGGCCAGTGGACCTTGCTGAGACCTGAGATGCTGCAGGAATTCACAGATGTACTGATGGACCTTTCTGAAGACTGTACGGTCAAGTGATTCTTCTACAGTGGTTGATGATATACCCTCAGAAAAAACACTCAAGTCTAGGAGCAGGATATCTAAGAGATTGTGGACATCAGGATGGTTCTCTGTGAGCCACTGGGGAAACTGATTCCAGACCAGCCTCAGGAGGGCTTCATACATGATTTTGTGGAATCTCAGAGATCTATTGTACTTATGGCCATCCAAAACACCACTGACAGATCCCTTGGCCACAGCTCCAGATTCAATGCATATTTCTCTTAGGCCTGCAGCTTGGAAGCAATTCCCAATCACACCCAAGAACTTACAGATGGTGTGAAAGACTCCAAGTCTTGGCACAATGTTGGGAAACCTGTCTCTATGTGCCATGTCTGATATAAGACCAAAAATCACCCCCTCCAAATCAGATAATATGGGTAAATGATACATTTTCTGAATACTTAGGGTCATACCAGTATTTCAGTATTTGGATTTTGTTTCTCTGATGCTCCCTGGTGCCACAGGATTAAAAGACAAAAGATGACTTAGGCGGAAATGGCAGGAAAATGTGTGTGATTAAAAGTTTGAAGAGCTCCAGGTTTGGCTGTACTTATCCAAAATGTTCACAAAAGGCTTTAAATGAAAGCCAAGAGTCTCCTGTTTAAAATGATACCAAACATAACAAAATAAAATATTCCAATATGTCCAATATAGATCTTCAGCTATGTCAGTGTTCTGCTTGATTTATACACATTATTTTCTCTACCTTAGTTTACATTATGTGTGATAACTCAAAACAGCTACTCTTGTCAGATGGCCATCATACATCAT
This sequence comes from Paratrypauchen microcephalus, assembly GCA_036785185.1. Taxonomy (NCBI): domain Eukaryota; kingdom Metazoa; phylum Chordata; class Actinopteri; order Gobiiformes; family Gobiidae; genus Paratrypauchen; species Paratrypauchen microcephalus. The sequence goes on along the minus strand of JAVJIX010000001.1, from coordinate 10,876,746 downwards.
TGAAAAGCTGAGATTCCAGGCTTTCAGAAAAGGTATGGTAGCCTTTGCCACTTTTTCGGTAACGGTTTCCATATTTTGAGGCCCTGGCTCACGGTCTAATTGTATTGTATTTTTATTCATTGCATTGTATTTTTAATCATGTAAATCAGGGACTGCAGATGGAAATTAGCTATTTGGCTATAATCTGGTGCAGAACATCTCTGTTTTTATGAACTTAATGTCTCTGTACATTGTCCCTTCAAATAAAGGCTAAACTAAAACTAAACTAAACTATCTCCCACAGATCTGACCTGTAACTATGCTTAGTGCCACTGTTTGTCATTGTTATAAATTTAAGTTTAATTCACCGCAAAACATGCCAAGCAATGCGATAATATCTTCATGGAGACATGTGTGTTTTTTTTTGTTTATCATGATTTAACAAAATTTTCCACTTTGATACTTTTTTGTATAATCTGTAAGTTCAGATTTGCCTATAAAATGTGAATAAATGTAAATAAATGCATTGGCTGGGCATGAGGAGGGCTGTTATCGCCTCTAATAGTGGTGATTGTTGCTGATGTGTCTCTGTGTACTGGCTCTGTACTGTTTACTAGCTCATAGTTCATCGTGAGCCTGAGGAGCTGCATGGTCACTGGTCCAAGCACTCTCACTAAGCAGTTATCGATGTCAGTTATTTGCAGAGTTGCATATACCCTTGAACTACTTTTGAGTTAAGTTTCAAGTTTATGGATTAGTTCATTTATTTAGGTGGCAATGGTACAAATTGAAGTACAAATTGAAGTACAGTGCACATTTACATAACATCTTGTTTGTAGTGGTCTTATTTACTCCCACGTGTAGTATAGCCCATAGGCATTAATAGATGCAAACTTTTCTATCGTTGCTACACCTCAATCACTTGGCGAGCTGATGCTACTCGGAGTTACATCTATTCGAAATTCCCTCCCTCCTTGAACTTTGGTAAGTGGTTGATAGCATGAACATCAGTTGCTGGTTACACTGCTTTTACTAATTATATCTATGGTATAGCCTGCTACAATCCATATTAATTGCATTGTTCTTACTGCAATTTTTGAAATCCCCATACTAAGTCTTACCCCTACCCCTTGGTTTTGTGCGTTCATGTGAGGGCAAGGGGTGTCCCGATTCTAATTTTGATCAAGGGCTTGGGCCACGACCGAGGGCTACATACCCCTTGAAATGAAGTAAGCTCTCGACCAGACTTGAAACGAAAGGGTACGCCTACAAACTCAGGCAGGTTTTGGGATCAGGATGGCAGCGTCACATCGACCAGCCAAGGAGTCTCATAAATGTATTTTCAGCAGTTGTAATTATCCATTAACAGTTTAGCATGGTTTACCATTATGACGATTATGTTCTACTTATGTTACTTTTAGTGAACTGTTGTTGCGGCGTGTTTAGCCGACGTTATCATTTTCATCGAACTTTCATGCATAAACAAGCTAGTTTTTTTGTCGAGCTGAGGTACCCGATAATCCTTGACATTTGTTTACATTTGTTTGTGTCAATTGTTGTCGCCTCTGTAAACGGTAATTGAGTGGTGTCCCATTTTTTTAGGGGAACATTTGTACCCCTAGCCCACTCACCTTGGTATCGAGGGGCAAGACAATGATGTAGATAAAGGGGAAGGGGTAAGACAGAGTAATGGGACGCAGCCTAACATATACTTGTAACTTATGCATATGCTGGTTTGTCCTTTGTATGCTTAAATAGATATACTTTTCTTAGTTTAAAATGCAGGTGTTGAATATGAATTTTATTTTAATTTAGTTTTTACTTCAATCCATTATATTGAAATGTTTCAAGTAAATGTAAAATGCTGTATTTTTATTTTTCATTAAATCCAAACTTGTCGAGATTGAGAATATTCCCTGTGGACTGAGGAAGGTGCTGTCTTCACAATTTAAAACATGGCTTACTTGACAACGGGCACTCTGAAGCGTGATAATCAGAGACACGTTTTGGTTATGAGGTCAACCGACAATAATGGCCTGGCAGGTTGGTCAATTAACACTTCTCCCTCTCATGTGTTGGGATCTGTTTATGCTGTATATGTATATAGTTCTCCATGGGAGTGTTAATGTTCTTTTTTAGCAGGATTTAGATAATGGTCTTTAGAGAGACGCAATCAGAAAAAGAGGGATAGTGTGACTTGCATTCTGTGTACCCTGGTTTATCATTATGAACACAAAAGGTCCAATTTCAAGGTTATTCCGTAAGCTGACAAAAAAATAAAGGGCACTGGGAACATTTTATAGGAAGATTTCCAAGATTCAATACTCACCAGTGCCTTTGCATAGTCGCAGAACCATGATCAGTGAAACGAGGGACAAAGCTTGTAAACGTTTAACCATTCCCGTTATTTCCTTTTAACAAGAGATTTGGCTCACATTCAGAATAGCACACACCAGTTAAATACAGCTGACTGTTGGGGATTGAATGGAGATGTATACCAAAGTCATATAGGACAAACATGTCAAGGATTCACATAGCAAGTTAGCCATCTGGAAAACAATGAATATTTTGAAATGTTTTACCTGTTCATTTTTAGGGCAGATATATAAAACTTGGTTGGATTTCTTTTAACTTTAGCGCAGACCATGTGCCAAATTATATGAAATTCTGCTTTGTAGTTAGCAATTTATTACTATTTTTGGAGCCACTTAATGCAGGTTAGCACTGGCACACAATAATAGTACACTGGCATGGGACCATTAGAATGAATTATGTGATGTGCTATTGTTAAAAAGAAATAGAGTACAGAGAAAGACTTTAACCAGAAGTGTTGCACGCACTGTAACTGTTAGTCCAAATAATACAAATGCCTAAATGTCAGCTAAGGACAAGGAATATTTTCAATTCTGGACACAATTATAAAGTCTTAATGTGAACATGCTGAGTTCCACATGCTGGATTGCTGTGTTGGTCAATGGGGCGAGATTAAATTGTTAGATTTAACAATTTACCTTGGGCTAGTTTTTGACTCTAATCTAAATTTTAAACAGCATTAAAAAAAAATGACATATAAATAAATTAAATCTGTCAAACTTCAAACATATAAGACCTTATCTGATGACAGAATCAACAAAGCCGTATATGCATGCCATGATATTCAGCCAATATCTTACTGCTATACCACATGGTCTCATACATCAGAGGCCATCCTGAAGCCCCTCAAGTCTCTCTTTAAAAAAACTTTGAAAACTTGACAAAAAGCCTTTACAGTATCACTATTGTAATATTTTAAGTATGATATTTTATCAGGTATTTATGGATGCTTGCCTTGTTTTTAACGTTTTAAATGGACTCGCTCCTCCACCATTAATGGATTTTATAAGTAAAAAAACTTAACAAGTTAACACGAGAGCATTGACCAGAGGAGACTGTGACATACAGAGACGCAGGACCAAATTTGACCAAATGGTGACGTCTATCAGAGGATCACAGTCATGGAACTCATTACCTGCTCATGTCAGGAACTGTGGGTCCTTCTCAACCTTCAAAAACACGCTGAAATATTGGTTGAAAAATAATCAAACAAGCTCACACAGGTAGATTTTCTTCTTCTCGGGGCCTCTTAAACTCAGAGAATGGTTTATTGTGGTGAACTTGCCGTCATGTCTATGTGCACTTCTGTCTCTTCTGTGTGTCTCTAAATGTTCTTCTGTTCTGACCTGCCTTAGGACAACGGATGTAAAGTAGCTATTGAGCTAATTCCGGCATATTTACATTGATGCTGTTTGTTGTCATGTTGATTAATATGCATTGTCCTAATTCAAATAAATAAATAAATAAATAAATAGATAAATAAATAAATAAATAAATAAATAGATAAATAAATAAATAAATAAATAAACAATTGTCTGAATAAAACCCATTGCACATTTTGTCTTTTCAGTATTTGCACAGAACAGCTAATAGCCCCTGTGTTAAAACAAGTTACAAGTTTTGCAAGTTATACAAGTTTTTGAAATGCTCTGTATGTTCAGGTTTAGGTTGCTTTATTTATTCTGATTTCTTTTTCAGTTGGAGATTGCTGGTCCCAAATGAACTTACATTATAGACAAATAATAATAATTAGCGTTCTCAGCTCAATGAAGCCTTATATTTGTCCTTTACGGTTGGATAAATTCTATTTTAAAAAGTATTGATAATTTGCATATTGTAATAATATCATCATTCACCAAAAGCTGACATTATTTTCACCTCTCTTTCCTCTTTAACGTAAATGCAGTGGAGATGATCAGTGCAGCGTCCTGGGACCTCCCATACTGCCAGTGATGAATATGTTTAGACTAGATTTTGTTCAGTGAAGCCAATGTAGTGTTTGTACTGGATGGTTACATAATAATAATTTTGCATGTCATAATTAATCTCACTGTTCACTATGAGATGATGTTTTGTCCAAGTAGATTTACATATTTCTTGATTCTATTAAGAGATAAGGTCACTATCACCCCCAGTATAATAATATTTGGTATTTGTGAGTTCGGAGGTCCCCCTGTGCGACGATGAGAGACAGAATGAGTCCTCTTTACAAAACAATACAACATCTCGGGATCTGCCATACCCCATAACATAATGTTTAAACAGATTTTGAAGTATTCTATAATTTTGTTTATTCAGTGAAGCCTGTGCACTGTTTGTACTATAGGGCTGGATAAATTTTACTTTGACATGTTACAATAAATAATGATCTCACTGTTCACTATGAGCTGATGTTTTGTCCCAGTAGATCTACATATTTCTTGATATTTCAGAGATTAAGGTCACTATCACCTTAATTAAGTCCTATGAAGGTAGCATGGTTAGTCCCAGCATAATAATATTTGGTGTTTGTGAGATTGGAGCTTCCCCTGTGAGGTAGTGAGACAGAATAAGCGCTCTTTACTGAAGGCACAGAGGAGACAATGAATACAGCGTCCCGGAACCCCCCAGACCCCCAGTGATGACATAATAGAAAGATTTAAAAATACTGAATACTATTTCTTAATTCAACAAAGCCTATGCACTGTTTGTCCTATTGGGCTGGAAAATTCTGTTTTCAGAAGTAATAATAATTTTACAATGAGCTTATTTTTTTGTCCCAGTAGATCTACAGATTTTTTTTTAGATAACAAATGTGGTTTAGCCATTAAGGTCACCATCATCTTAATTAAGTTAGCAGTTAGCATGGTTCGTCCCCCCAGTGTAATACCGTTTGGTGTTTGTGAGTTTGGAGGTCCCCCTGTGTGGTAGTGACAGAATGAGCCCTCTACTAAAGGTGCAGGGAAGACAATCAATACAGCGTCCTGGGACCCCCCAAACATCCCTACCCCACTCGCCCTGTCCTATAGAGGTGTATCCTGCTTCTGTCTGTGCCGAGGACGAGCCAGGGGACTAGGGACACATGCCTGAGGGGCCCCGGCTTTGGCCTCTACTGTCATCTTTATGATACGTGACAAGATAATGAGTCTGTAGCACCCGTGAAAATATCCCCCTTGGGTGCTTTATCCCACTGCATTTCTCTTGCCGAGTATAGCCACTGGATTCTTTCTTAAGATTCACCGTGAACAATGTGACTTTGTCCATTCAAAGGCACCTCTATTTTGATGATGTTCAAAACCAGGAGAAGCTATTTGTGGATCAGCGCTACCTGCACGCACATACACATACACACACACGCACACACTCACACAAGCAAACACGCACACACACACACACAAAGGAAAGGAGAAAAAGTGGAAGTAATACCTACAGCATACCATGACAGTGTAAAAAATACCTCTCTGCAAACAATGTGGCCTCTATTATCTGCAAATAACCAGGATCCCGTAGGTGCTTTTGGATTAAATATAACTGTGAAAATAATGGACATATTTAAAATTTGATAATGCAACACAATCCTTTTGGGTACCATTTTCTGGACCAGGACGGACGATGGGACAGTTCTAGTCTCACCTCATCCACATTGGTTTTGTGCGCTATGCCAGAGAGCGGAGCCAAAATGTTGATACCCCTCATTAGAAAGGCAGGAAAGGGTCCAACTACCTTCCACCACATGGACACTGATGGTGCAGGACCCACCATGAGATTTGAAGGTCAACAAGAAAACGGTGTGTAATGGATAGCTCATCCTATTGCCTGAAACCTGTCCATTTAGTACACACCATGTACAATGAGCTAAAGCTGGGCTGCCCAGTGTTCACTCCGTGGAAGGACGAAGGATTTAAATGTGTCCGTAGCACTCACATTGTTAATATCCACATGTATTGATTTTCAGGTGTGTGCTTGGTTTTATAACAGCCTTTTTTCATACAGTGAAGTGAAACTGGGGTGGAGCCAACCAGAATCTTGGTGCATACTTATGGGATGTTGAGAAATAAAAATGCTTAATTATAACTATAATTAAATTATTACCTGACAGACAGTGTTGAGGGGCCTAATTTTGTCAAAAAGTGCTTATACTTTAATCTGTTTGGGGGGACACACAAAATAAAAATGGATGGAGGTGCTTATTCACCAATGTTACCTGATTGAATGTACAGTTATTTATTCATAAATAATCTGCTGTACACAGCTTGGCAACAGTGTGATTGAAGAAATTTCTGAATGTTTTCAAAAGATTACAAGAATATAGATTTTTTTTCCCCAAACAGATTCATCTTTCTCTATTCCCAGGACATTTTTATCCACTAAGCCCTGAAAAGCCAACATTTATCCAGCCCTCAGGACATGCCCTGCAGCTACGAGCCTTCCTCTTTCTACAATGTGGAGTTTGCACAGGTCATATCCAAGCCTCTGTATCCTCTGGCTAAATGTGTTTCCTCACTTAGAGCTGTTCCATAGTGTTGGTTCTCCTGTTATGGCTGAATTCTAGCTCTCTCTGTGTCTGTGCTTTAGTCACTTTTACATGGGCACAGTGGACCCTCTCCCAGTGCGGCCTGCCCCTCCTGGGGTTGTGTGAACAGCTCTGTGGGGCCTTTGGATCCCATAGACCATAAGGAATACACCGGCACAGCAGTACCTCCGCCTGCTGGGATTTCAGACAATTATCAGCTCATATGTTCTCCAGGGATGTGGCTGTGGTGTGGACAGATCTACAGGCACAGAAGGGGCAGTCACCAAATAATGTCTTCCTCAGAAACACTATCCTGCCATATTGAGATAAAAAGAGCCTGCCAGGCAAATATATTACCAAATATCAGATGTCCCAAACATTGTTAGATGCACAGTGAGACATTAAATTTCATGTGGCTTAAGAATCTCCAGCTGCTTATCTAATTGTGATTCTGTCCGCGCTCTGGCCCTGCAATGGTCAGGGAGGCCACTGTTGAAAATGCTGAAGGTAAACGCTCCCTTTTAGAGCCAGCACAAAAACAGCTCTTAGTAATTTTGGAAACTGTTGTAAATTGTAGGACCCTTCAGAGGGCATTGGGAAAGGAAAAGGGCTTCTTATAATGAGAGCATTAAAGCCACATATGCCGCTCCCTCACACCACGGCACTTAAGACTGGCTTTTATTTTACCCCTTTCCTTCCGCCGCACACTCCAGCCCTCTCTTCTGCTGAATTCCCATTTGCCTATTTTTGGAAAGTCATTGAGAGTCTTTGACAAAGACGGGCTGGAGTGAATGTGAAAGCGTGCCCGTGGCCTTGTCGCCTTGTAGTGGAACAGGCCATCTGACCAACAGCAGTAGGTTGGGCCAAGAGGGGCCATTAGAGGAAACCTATGAGACCTGTGCTGCTACCACTGCCAAGCTGCCACACTCTCCTTCAAGCTCCACACCACTTGCCCGCTCCCCTCTCTCTCTTACCCTGCAGGTGGCTACTCTTCTGCTCCGTGTGGTCCCAATGGAGAACAGTGAAAAAAGGCTCCAGTCAAGTCCATTGTCCCATGTGGGGCGTAGGTGGATCTAGGGCTGATGGCAAAATAGGACTCGTGAGCTGTGGTGTCAGAGGAGGTGTAGTCCCGGGAGCGCTCATTTTATGTTGTCCAGATGACCTTGAGCTTGCTGCCATGAAAACATTTCTACCTGGTCTTGGTCAGTTGTCTTGCAATCGTGTGGCCGACATAGCCCCCTCACCTTTCTACACAGAAAAAAGACCCGAAGGCAGAGGGCTGGAAATAATAACTTGACGATTTTGGGTGCCAGTGGAAGGAGAGTTTATAGCGAGAACCTTTTGCGGTGTGGCTGTTCATGCTCCATGGCACCTCTTCAGACAAGTAGCTGCATTTGAAAGCTATTGATGGCCTTGTTCAATCAATGGAACAACAAAGTCCCCCAACCAAAGTCACTAAGAGAGAAGTGCGTGTGAGAAATACAGAGGGGCTCAGGGTTCACCTGTGTAGTGCTCTTTAAGGGTTCAGTGCATTAAAGCAAGACATAAAAGCTACAAAACAGTGGTTCTCAAACTGCGGTGCAGCCTTCTGATGATGCTGACTAGTTTTCAAGATATAATTTAGTTTTTGTTTTGCCTAGACTTATCTATCTCCATTGAGAGAAGATCTGTTTTTCAAGGTATTTTTTCCAATGGAATATTCCAGGCAAAACAATCACCTATATCTCCATGGAGATGAGCAGGTGGTGGATGAGTTACAGTGCTTTTAAAGGCAATTCTTATTTAAAACAAACAAACAAAAAAAACAAAAACAAAACAAAAACAGAAAAACATTGAAACAAACAGTACCATTCTAAGGCTACGTTCACACTGCAGGGCTTAATGCTCAATTCCGATTTTTTTGTGAAATCCGATTTTTTTGCGAGGCCGTTCACATTTCCAGTTAAATGCGAATTGTATGTGATCTCCAGTGTGAACGCTAAACTCCCCAAAAGTGTCCCGCATGCGCCTTGGAGGACACGATGACGTCACACGCAGCGAACACGCTCAATGTTTACGGAAGTAGCCTAAAGTTGCTTTCGTACCGGAGCCAAAACATGTACAGCTTATTTGTTTTAAGGAGGAGACGGAGAAGGACGAGGTTTTTGGCCACAGCGTTTTGCAGGGCAGTGGCAGCAACATGTGCAGAAAGGAACATGTGAGTGCGGAGTCACAGGCAGGAGGGATGGGATTGCTACGTGCTTCGCAGCTTCACTGATACGAGTTTATATACTATTTTCACATGACGAGAAGAACGTTTGTGCACATTTGTGAACGCCTACTTGTACCACTCTCATTGGAGGAAACACACTCAGGTCGGATGAATGCGACCTGGCTGTTCAGACTGCAGTTGCATGTCAAAAGATCGGATATGTATCGGATTTAGGACCACATATCCAAGTGGCCTGGATCGCATTTGAAAAAATCGGATCTGTGTCGTTCACACTGTCATTAGAAGATCAGATACAGGTCGCATAGAGGCAAAAAAATCGGATTTGGGTCGTTTCAGGCTGCAGTGTGAACGTAGCCTAATATTCCCCCCTTTGTAAATTGTGTTGTTTTCTTCTGTTGATTGTTATCCAAATTGAATCTGCTCAAAACAATAGTCTGTGCACAATGAAGTTTATAGGCCATTGCTATTGTCTTAAACACATTTATATTTACATGCAAATGACTATGAAAATCAGTCAGTGAAAATACTAACTAGGGGCACTTTAATGTTCCTTTGCCAGCAGCCAACACACAAATGCAAAATCTTAAACTAAACAAGCAAATATTTGTTTTTCCAAACCATTTGATTTGATTGAGTTCTCTATTACAGCTTTAGACAGCCTAGATGAGGGAAGACCATGCACAATGAGCTCCGCCCACATCCCATCTGCCACCCAAAGCACCTACAGCTCAAACAGACGAGGATTTACTTAAGTGTGTTTCATTATGTGCACGTTCATTAGGCAGATAAATGACTCACTTAGTCAAAACCATGATTTAAGAATGCTTTGCAATTGGCAGATTGTGGAGGAGTAGGTTTTTCCTCACGTCTTTCCTTAAAACACAAGGACTAAGTGCTGTTATGATCAATTAGCAATGCCTCACATTTCTGTTATTAGCAGCTTTCTAAAGGACATAAAACTGCGTGTCTCATTGTTTAGTGTTTACATTGACCACCACTGCCTCGGCGTTGGCATCTCTGTTATGAAGTGCCCTCAATTAAAGTGCTTTCCCTGTGCTCTGAGCGCTGCTATTATCACCATGACTCCCAACAGTATAATTATACCCTCCCCTCTTCACCTGCCTCCTTCCCTCCTCCTGTGCCCCTGCCTCACCTACACTTCTCCACACTAGACCTTAGCAGTCTCACCTCAGCCAATCGGAGAGCAGCATGGGTCTTCGTTAGGCTTGGCTTTGTGGTCCTGGCGCCTCTATGGGAAACATTGATGAAATACCCCAGGGGAGTCCTGGCACAGTGAGACCCCCGCTAAACTCTGAACCGCTGTCAGCTGCACTTTGTCTGAACACGATAAGTTCCTGTTAAAAGGCAGAGCTGCCATGGCACAGCCCGCACCCCCTGTGAGGCGGAGCGCACACACACACACACCTCCCAAAGCACACACATGTTTCAGACTATATGAAAGGGAGAGTGGTAATGGGGCTTTGTACAGTAACATTGGCCACATTGGTCAGAAAATAGCATTCACTACACAAGAGGAGCATATGGAAACTCAGAGGGATCCATGACATAACTAGGCTTTTTAGTCTGTTTTGTAGTGTAAAATAGGAAAAAGTAAGGACTTTTAGTGGTGCACCAATGCAGCGCTTTCAGTTCTGATAAGATGCCGTTATTTATATATTTATATTATCAACTGATATCAATGCTGAGACTGAAAACAGCCTTTATTTCCTAAAAAAAAAAAAAAAAAAAGATCCAAAAGTGTTATGAACCTATTATTTATCTCTCAAGTTACCACAGAACAACTATGTAACTGCGTAACATTGACCAAAAAAAAGTATATTTAATTTTTTGTTTTTACACTGCCACTTCTAATTTAGTCTTCAAAAGTATAGTTATCAATATTATTATTTTAAACAATATGTCACACACTTCTACAAACTCACAATACAAAACACTATTATATAATAAAAACAATAATATTATTAGCTAAAGAGTTGGATTTAGTCACAGCTTCTGTCCAAAACAGTAGTAGACTATGCATTGACTCTGAGTGGCAAGACACTTTGTTATCTTGAGACTAAAAGTGATTCCTTTATAGTGTGTAAGGTCAAACTCAAAAATGGAACAAACAAATAAAAAAAAGCTTAAATTTGCATTGTAAATTTAATAAACGGAAACCACAGTAAAAGCAAATTAAAGTGCCATTTTAGGAGTTAAATTCCAGTCAATAATTGTCATTTGAGCAGCCTAAATAAATAAACACTTTACTACAAAATTAAGACTTGAAAAAGTGCAGCGTGTGGTTGGAGTGGGTGGTTGTGAGTGGCATGTCTCTCTATAATGATGTTTATTTGGTTAAATTCCCACACATAATCCTCCCACTACAGTTAAAAATAGTGGCCAAGAGGATGCAGTTTACTTCAACCCTGCTTCGGTGATTTAAAAATATTAAAATGGCAGAGATGTCAAAAAGCACAGCGTCAAGTGCACTGAAAAAGACCACCTTACCTGTACCCGTGCCAGCAAGTCACTTAAATGATTAAGTGGAGACTATAACTTTCAAGTTGACTTAATCAGATGTATGCTGACTACACTGTGGAGCTTTTGCCATCTTCTAGACAGAAGACAGAGAAAAACTAAAAAATGTGAATGACTTGGATGATCTACAGCGTTCCATAGGCTCTAATGGTGGCTTAATGGGAAAAGGGAGAGCGAATGGGAGTGCCAAGTGACAAGTCTGAGGAAGTATGGAGCTACAAACAAAGCGCACCTGTTCTGCATAGAGAGCACAAATGAAACTTGGCCATCATAAATCATGCACATATAGCAGACAGGTACCTACTCATATTTGGACTCTGGGGGCAGATGCAGGTTGCAGCACCCGCACAGGGCTGCTGTTGTGCAATAGGCTGCCATCATTCAATAACACGGGTCGTCACAAAAAGAGCGAGAAATGGAGTCAATGACACCAAGGCTAAAAGCTTTCGTTTTTTAGGCTGGTTTACTGCTGTTGAGAGACTGGTTGTGAATGAGCTGTTCTAGAAACCATGGGTAAGCATGGAAAGATGGTTAAGAAAAAACAGAAATGGTTTATTGTTAGAGTGTTCCCTCACAAACCAGATGGTAAGGGGTTTGAACACCACATTGTAGCTGAGTCCTTGGGAAAGGCATTTCACCCACCTACAGTATGAATGAATATAGTGAGTCATTGGCAGCCACATTTTCACCAGTCCATTCCAGGGAAGATGAGGAGTGTATGACTTAAGCATCTCCAAAATAAAATACAACACATACAACACATACAGCCAATACCATAGAGGTTTAAGTCTTATTAGTATTATGATAATACTATTTTCAAATTTCAAAGGAAACATCTTTATGCCGATTTTGATTCCACAATCAGAATACTTTTTATTTTATTAAAAGGCTGGCACTTTATTTAATATTAACATTTGGCCTTAGACAAGTTCTGATTAGGTTTTTCAAATTGATTGTTTTCAAATGAGTATCTCGTTTTGATAGTTTTAGTTTAATCTAGGTGTCGTATATATAGGTTTATGTAAGCTAAATAACTTGTAAGAGTCCTGGAGAGGTTTAGTTTTGTTGTGAGAGGACATATATTCATAGCTGAACTCACAGTTGAACCTAAAAGTAGAAAAGTCACTGAACAATTCTTCCTCTACAAAGGGAGTGAGTCTTCAGACATTGTAGCAGGTTTGTCTGACTACATCCCACACGATGTGATATTAAACCATTCCTCAACAGCGACAGCATCTGCTCTATGAAAGATGAGCCAGCTCCTACTCCTCTTCAAAAAGACCCCAAGAGCACCGTCATGCACAGAGGCATAAAATTAAAAGACAAATCACTCCTTTCCACTGTTCACCAAACCTATTTAAATCTATTTAGTCCGATGCACTGGAAGACTTTGCTGCAGAAGACTTCATTTTTCTGACTCTTATGCAATGGTCTTGAGCAATGATCAGTGCTAAGGATCCCCAGTGGTAGATATATCCCACTATTATAAAAGTTATGGGCTGACTGCATAATTTGACTTCTCTCAGTCTGTTGGAAGAGAAATACGAGTCATTACAGGATATGCCTTTTGTTCAGGAAGTTTACACTGTTTTTTTTTTTCATTCCCAACACCTGCCTGGCTCTAAATATGTGGTATTTTGTACCAGACAGACTTTCAAGCTCAATTTCTGCTGATATAGTTGAAGAGATAAGGTGTCACAGGAGCAAACTATGAATGGCTTTACAGGAAATTTACTTTTATGTTCTTTCATTTTAATTAGGCTGGCCTGTGTAACATTGTGTTGCACAATTGAGTTGAAAGTACAGAAGTAATTTATGTATTCAGTTGAAAGTTGGTTGTCCTTGGTCCAAAATGCACAGAGAAAATCTTATCAAGCTGTAATACACCAACATTGGTTATTTTGATATTTCTTTTTTGCTTGTACTTCATTCCAAAATGCTTGAACTCTGAAAGCTGTTTTGCTAGATTGTTGATAGTTAATAGTTTGTAGTTGAAAAATGGTTCACCAAAACCCGGCTACAGGCTATGTTTTCCATCCATCCATCCATCCATTTTCTTTTGCTTCACTGAGGCCGGGTCACAGGGGCAACAGGCTAAGCAGGGACTCCCAGACTTCCTTCATCCCGGACACTTCCTCCAGCTCCTCCGGGGGGGGGCCCCCAAGGCGTTCACAGGCCAGCCGGGAGACATAGTCCCTCCAGCATGTCCCGGGTCTTCCCCAGGGCCTCCTCCCAGTGGGACATGCTCAGAACACCTCCCGACGGAGGCGTCCAGGAGGCATCCGGAACAGATGCCTGGGGCACCTCAGCTAGCTCCTCTCGACATGGAGGAGCAGCGGCTCTAGTCTGAGCTCCTCTCGTGTGACTGAGCTCCTCAGCCTGTCTCTAAGCCATTCTGCGGAGGAAACTCCTTTCGACTGTTTGTATCTGCGATGTTGTCCTTTGGGTCATTACCCAAAGTTCATGACCATAGGTGAGGGTAGGAACATAGATTGACCGGTAAATCGAGATTTTTGCCTTTCGGATCAGCTCCCTCTTCAGTACACTGGTCCAGTACAGTGACCACATCGCTGCCGACACTGCACCGATCCACCTGTCAATCTCATGCGCCTTCATCCCCTCATTCGTGAACAAGATCCTGTGAAGCTCCTCCCTAAGGAATTCCCCTCCACAAAACTTTGGGAAGGAAAATTCAAATGTATCAGGACACAGGACACTTACAGGAGCAGAGGACACACGCTGGACACAGGACAGTTACAAGAGCAGAGGACACACTCAGAACACAGGACAGGTACAGGAACAGAGGAAACAGGACAGTTACAGGACAGAGGACAGGTACAGGAGTAGAGGACACACTCAGGACACAGGACAGTTACAGGACATAGGACAGGTACAGGAGTAGAGGACACACTCAGGACACAGGACAGGTACAGGACACAGGACAGGTACAGGAGCAGAGGACACACTCAGGACACAGGTACAGGAGCAGAGGACACACTCAGGACACAGGACAGTTACAGGACATAGGACAGGTACAGGAGCAGAGGACACACTCAGGACACAGGACAGGTACAGGACACAGGACAGGTACAGGAGCAGAGGACACACTCAGGACACAGGACAGGTACAGGACACAGGACAGGTACAGGAGCAGAGGACACACTCAGGACACAGGACAGTTACAGGACATAGGACAGGTACAGGAGCAGAGGACACACTCAGGACACAGGACAGTTACAGGACAGAGGACACTGCAGTGTGCATCCAGGAGGATTATGAGAGCTGATTTGGAGGTAAGATTTTATATGGTTCTCTAGCCTAGAATGTCGTCATTGTTAAAACATGTTTGTGGTGTTTTATTTGAAATTCGGGTTAATGTAACCATGAAACAAGTTGTTTATGACAGTCCATCGACAAGAGTGTGACAGTTGTACTCAGATGTGCTGCTTCCAGAGTCTTCTACAAACAGTGATATCCAGAGCACTGCTGTGGGAAAGTTCATCAATATTAGACTTAGACTTAGACTTAGATTAAGTCTAAGTCTAATATCCAGAGCACTGCTGTGGGAAAGTTCATCAGTGTTATAGTTGATGTTAGTCATTTTTGCACCAATCTGAACGTGAGGTTAACAGTTAAAATAAAAAGATTAAACAAAATTTAAAAAAAACCTCTGTATCCTTTAGAAAAAAGGAAGATATTTGAGAACCAACAAGACACAGACCACATATGAACAAAGTAAACCAACTAAAATTATTTTAATTATAATTTTTTCAACATATACTTCCTAGTGAACATTTATCATGTGTTTCTAGAGGGTGATGTGGTATTAGGACAGTACAGTTCTAATGTTCATGTGATTCTGTTCTGGTCCAGTATTGTATTAGAGAGTAATAAGTGCTTTATGTCTATTTAAACATGTACGACACAGAGTAGATCATCATAATGTATCATCATGTGTTATTCCTGTATCCACAGGCAGAGACCAGAGCATCTTCACTGGAATAAGTCCTCACACTGTCCAGCTCCAAACTGTGTGTCTCTGTATCTGTGCTCTGTGTGTGTTTGATTCTGTTTAAGACAATACAGAACTGTGGGAAACTAAAGGCTGTTTTTGTATTATTTTACTTTAAAGGCCTTTTAAGGGCATTTGACGCTGCATGTTAAAATCATTGTGTAGACAGAATTCAATTATACATAAAAAATAAAAAAATAAAACCATAAAAAATGCAAATTTTAAAGATAAATATATGTATTCAGCATGATATGATCACATTTCATCAACATGAAAAAATTACATTCATGTTCTGAGAAAAATATGTGTAGAGGGGATCGAAATATGTTTCAAAGCCTAAACATAATTTTATTGCATGCAGCCGCTTTCCTTTTTTTTTGTTTTTTTTCCTTTTTCAGTGTATGTTTTTGATGAGAAAACGACATTATAACATACATCAGAAAATAGCATAATACAGGGGGTCCTCGGGTTACGACGGTCTCGGGTTACGACGTTTCGTGGTTACAAACGCGCCTCCATTAAAAAAAATATGTATATATTACGCGTCATTCCGTCTTACGCGGTTTAGCGTGGTAAGAGATGTAAACAAACGCGAACGGCGCGCGGCGCACGGCGGAAGAATACGCTTCGTTGTGGTTGTAGGGCGGAGAAGACAGCCTCGTGTGCGTGCCCAATGTGGGCGGAAGTACCTGATGTGGGCTCTGATCTGCTCCTATGAAAGCGGCAGTGATAACCAAGCAGCGTAGTGGTCTAATTATTGAGATGGAAAGGTTATTGGTGCTTTGGTTGGAAGATCAAAGGCAAAATCCGGCTTACGACGAAATTCGGGTTACGACGCGTCTTAAGAACGGATCAACGTCGTAACCCGAGGACCCCCTGTATAGGCTCTTTAAGATGAGAATCCCAACTGTCAACTGGACCAATGTTTTTAAGAGAATTCAGTTCACCACTCATCAACTAGCTTTTTCAGTTCTGACAGACAAGTTTCTGTCACTGCCTTAAAGGTCCCATGACATGGTACTTCTTGATGCTTTTATATGGCTCCTTAATGGTTCCCTAATACTGTAAATGAATCCTTCTTCAAAATCAACACTCAGTGCATGAGAAACAGAGATAAGCTGAGAAAGAGTAATTTTTCTCATTCTGAACACTCCATAATGGGCATTGTTGCTTGAATGCAAATGAGGAGAAAAGAGATGGCCAATAGTAGAGGGTGGGGGCGTGGCCAAACTCTCCGCTCTGTGCTCTGAGCGCTCAGCTGATCCATTTCCTTGTTTTTGCATGGGGGAGAGATTTGAAGCATTCCATTGAAAAATAAACACATTTCCACATAAAATAAAATTAAACCACTGCTGTTCAAAGGTCCAGAGGCTCAGATAAAGGACTTCCGAGCCTAGAAACACTCGGACGTGCCTCCAGGCAAATAAAAAAACACATTTCGCATTGCCTAGCGCATTCGCAGTCCAAACTCTCTGGGCGTGATTTACAGAGACGCTGAG
The DNA here is from genome assembly GCA_036785185.1 of Paratrypauchen microcephalus. Lineage (NCBI taxonomy): Eukaryota > Metazoa > Chordata > Actinopteri > Gobiiformes > Gobiidae > Paratrypauchen > Paratrypauchen microcephalus. The sequence goes on along the minus strand of JAVJIX010000001.1, from coordinate 10,859,641 downwards.
TACAGACAGACGGGGGTGGAACTCCATTTGCATTTCTTTTTTCGATCTGACGTCAATAACGTGCCTTGTTCAAAATCGCCCGTTTGAGCTCTGATTTTTTGTAACGCAGAAAAGGATCGCAAATGCTCAGTTTAGACATTTCACAACTTTTAACCATGGGGGGGCGGGGGGGGAGGGGGCTAAACAGGGTAGGGGAGCTCACATTAACGTTCAAAAACCTCAGAAAGTGAAAATTTCATGCCATGGGACCTTTAATGATTCCCTAATACTGCAAATGAATCCTTCTTCAAAATCAAGACTCAGTGCATGAGAAAGACACATGTACAGAGTCAGAATATCTCTCTCTCAACAACTCATTCTGGGCCTTGTTGCTTGAATGCAAATGAGAAGGACAGAGATAGGTTAGAGGAGCGGGTGGGGGGTGGGGGGGAATGCGCCCGCTGGTTCCTTGTTTTAGCAGTGCGCTGTGTGCTGGCCCCACTTCCGTGTTTTAAGAGCGGAGGAGGAAAGGAGAGCCTTTTCAATGAAAAAAACACATTTTCACAGAAAATAAAATTAAACCACTGCTGTTTCAGAGGTCCAGAGGCTCAGATAAAGGACTTCCGAGCCTAGAAACACTCGCACGTGCCTCCAGGCAAATAAAAAAACGCATTTCGCATTGCGTAGCTCATTCGCAGTCCAAACTCTCTGGGCGTGATTTACAGAGACGGTGGGTAGACATCCAGACGGGGGGTGGAGCTGCATTTTTCGATGTGACGTAACATAGTTGCCTTGTTCAGAATCGCCCGTTTGAGCTGTGTTTTGTTCTAACACAGTAAAGGACCGCAAATGCTCAGTTTAGACATTTCGCAACTTTTAGCCATGGGGGGGGGCCCTAAACAGGGTAGGGGAGCTAACATTAACGTTCAAAAAGTGAAACGTTCAGAAAGTGAAAATTTCATGCAATGGGACCTTTAAATATCTGTCTGAAGTTGCCAATCAACATAATTCACCAAGTTCTTATTTGTATTACTCAATTTACTTCTACTTCAATCACAATGACAGAAAGAGCAGAGCACAGTGCCACTCCTTCTCATCGGATCGCAGTGAGAATTGGCCCGGACCAGAGCAGCAGTGAGGGGACGTGAGACAGTACATCATTCAGCGCACACAGCTTCATTAAAAGCCCATCCGTCTGCACTGAGTGGCTCTACGGCCAAGTGACAGGCCTCTGATTCACTGCAGCCTCAGTCACAATACAGGCTGTTATCAGGATTAGCCCTACCTTTTAAATATAAGTCTGTCAGCATGGGGAAAAGAGATTTGTCAGATAGGCCTGTGCAGTTAATCACATTTTAATTATGTTTTCTGTTATGGCTCCAAAAATATTGTAAAAATACATAAGGTAATTAATACATTCTTGACTAATGAAAAACAAAGTCACAGAACGTTATTTAAATATTAAGTGTATTTTCCCTCACAGATGAACTTTTGACTAAACAGTCATTTCAGAAACATCATGACATATCATGAATCATATCATGACATGTATGTGCCTGTTTGCAACAGTTCTTATTTGAGCCTATATCAAATTGTTGAAATTAAATGAGCAGTGGTGGAAGAAGTACTCCGTTTTGTTACTTAAATTAAAGTACAGCTCTGGATAAAAAAGGAAAAAAAAACTCAAGTAAAAGTTAAAGTGAAAAAAAAAATCAGCTTAAGCAAAAGCAAAAATATTAAAAAGTAATTTGCACATATTTTGAGGTCTTACAAGCCTTGATTTTCATAAAGATTTTTGTTGAATTTAGTTCAACGGAAACAACTGAATAGATGAATAGATAGAGTTAGAATATAATAGTATATATATATATATATATATATATATATATATATATATATATACATACATACATACATATACATATATATACTTATACTTATACTTTGTGTTTGCTCAAACTACAGATGTGTTAAAAAATAAACCCTCACCCTTTGGAGCAGGTCTCAGACAATAATAAAAAATATTTTTTATTTTTTCAGTCCAGTTAAAAAAAAATTTAGTGGAATAGAAAGTACAAATGCTTGCTTTCAGGCGTAGTAAAACAAAAGTAAAGATAGTCATCTTTAAAATCTAATTAAGTAAAGTACAGATACCTAAAATGTATACCTAACAGTACTTTTATTATGTTCCACCACTGTTAAACTTCCATTTCAAATAATCACATTTACCTTCCATAAAAATATTAAGAAATTGTTAGGATATGCAGTAACCCCTGACCCCTGGCTGAAATAAAAACTGACTGAATGAAAGTGAATAAACTGGTAAAACAAACCATTTCTATCTGATAAGAGTTTTTTCTTGCATTTAGAACATTGTTGATACTGAAGTCTGTAATGACAAGCTGTCGCTACAAGAATAAATATTATGACTACTCGAACACATTTTCCTGACCTCTGTCTAATGTGACAAATACATGAGCTTTGAATAACTGTACACTCAAACAACAAGTCAATTAACTGAGGTGTCACTAAAAATTCAATGTCATAAGTCATTGTTTCATTCACTTTGCCAGATGAAACTTTTGTCATATTGCGAGGGTTGTGAGGACAAACCACTAAATGAATTGTTGGCGAGAAAGTGAAATAATTGTTTTTCATTAATATTGAATAGGATTCAGAGGCACAGGCGACCATGTGTGCAAAGTGGGAGTGAACACAATGTGGGTGACAGAGAAGAGAAAGATTAGAAAGCAGGCTGTTTATTTGTCTGCTGTTGTTTCTGACTAATGATGATTAGGTACAACTCAATAATTACTAATTCATGGAGATGCAAGCGCAAACAAACTGTAATAACACAGTGCAATGTGTCTGCTAATCAACAATTACTGGCACAGCGCACCAACTTCTGCTTATCACTTATTTTAAGTTGGTGGTAACTACATATTATGCTGGTACTATATCTGTTTTAGTTTGTTGGTTCATTAGTGTGCACGTGTGTGTGTGTGTGCATGTGTGTGTGCGCGCGCGTGTGCATGCGTGTGTGTGTGTGCGTGCGTGTGTGTGTGTATGCAGCTTAATTTCTATTGGGAGCACTTTAAATAATCATAAAAAGTGTATTAAATGAGCACTAACTTTCTATTGGAGGGTCTAACACTTGCTTGTACGCATGGAAATTTTATTCATTCATTCATTCATCTTCTTCCGCTTTTCCATTTTTGCTTAAAATGTTCCACAGAGTGGCATTAAAATTATGTGTCTATGGAGACAAGCAGGTGACATCATCAGGCCAAACTGCAGGTCAAAATTGTAGCAAGATGTGAGGCCACTTACAGTTAAAATGCATAACTTTTATTATTTTAATTTTTTTTGGCAATACAACATCTATAATTGAATGCAAGATGGCTACATTTAATGCCATGCTGTGGAACATTACAAGTAAATCATCAACATCTCCTTAGAGACAAGAAAAATATATAGTGCAGCTTAGTTTGTTTTAGTGAGATGGGATTTGTTCTAAATTCTGAGACCCAAAAACTCATTGTTTGTGAAGATGCATATGTGAGAAAACTACAACAAAAAGCATAGATGGCAATGAACTGTAATTAAAAATTCACAATGCTTTTCTTATCACTAACAACAAAAACTACAAACAGACAGTGCAGCCTGATGAAAAGGAACTTAGTGCTTGTGCCAATATTTATTCCCTTAATTTTCATTTGTCTTTGGTGGCTAGCGCTCTTGCTTCACAGCAAGAAGGTTCCGGGTTTGATCCCCGGGTCCCCCTTTCTGTGTGTGTTCTGTGTGGAGTTTGCATGTTCTCCCCGTGTCTGGATGGGTTTCCTCCGGGCACTCCGGTTTCCCCCATCAACCCAAAACATGCACCATAGGTAAAATACTCCAGCTTAGGTCCTGACCAAGCCGAAGCAAGAAGATCATGGAGATGGTCCCTGGGCGCAGTAATGTGCTGCCCACTGCTCCTAATAACAGGATGGGTTAAATGCAGAGAAGAATTTCTCCAGTGTGAGATCAATAAAGTTGCTTCTTCTTGCTTCTTCTGCTTCTTCTTCTATTTTGGATGCTCCATTTTTACATTTTGGTTATACAGAATCCAGCAGCAGGGGACAGATAATAAGTGTGATGCTTGCAACGTGCTACTAGGCTATTGCTTTAGCATGTTTCTTTAAACAGACAGATACTAGTGCAACTAAATGAAACAAGGGCACAGTCACACATAGAAGTCAGCAAATAGAAACTCATACAGTATCTACCACTTCATATTTTTCTTATTCTCGACTGGTGGGTTTGAGGCCAGAAGTGGGTCAGAGGGACTGGTGGTTGATAATATACTGAATGTATGTAAGGGTGCACTCACAATAGACCAACCAAACTGTGGCAAAACTCGCAAAGTTCCGAAAGTAAAGCACACTACATTTGTGTAGCGCAAACTTGGAGGTGGAGCAAAGTACAGCAAAATTGTTACTCTAAGGACACAATGGCATAAGATTTAAATCCACAGAAATTCTGATGATCAACTCTTATCTAGAATAGTATGGGCAATGACAGTGACGTTTTGTAGCATACAGCTATGGAAAAATTGATTTTACTGCTTATAGGTATGTGTTTGGGCAAAAGGAACATTTTTGTTTGAGTCTATAAACTACTGACAACATTTCCCCCAAATTTCAAATAAAAATATTATCATTTGGAGCATTTATTTGCAGAAAATGACAAATGGTCAAAAATAAAAAAAAGATATGTTTTCAGACCTCAAACAATGCAAAGACACAAGATCAAATTCATTTTAAAACAACATAATACTAATGTTTACACTTAAGAAGAGTTCAGAAATCAACATTTGGTGCAATAACCCTTATTTTTAATCACAGCTTTCATGCGTCTTGGCATGCTCTCCACAAATCTTTCACATTGTTCTTGGGTGACTTTATTCCACTCCTGGTGCAAGAACTGAAGTAACTCAGCTTTGTGTTTGTGTTGGAATTCAACAGACGCTGGAATGGAATGGCTGTAATGTAGAGATGCTGATTTCAGAAAAAAATGCAGTGGTCTCTTTTTTTTTTTCCAGAGTTGTATTGCAGGCTTTTTCAACCAGTGTGCTGGGGAACACTAGATATTGCAAGATCAAATGCCCTATTTTAATTAACAAATCTAAAGAGTGTGTATACAGTAATGCAAAAATAGCTTTCTACCATGTGTTAATGTTGTTCCCTCATCAAAACGCTGCACAAAGTGGTTTTAGATGTCACCAATGCAAGTTTGAGTATGTTTGCAATCTCTTCCCTCTTCTAATCCTCCTTATGTTTAGCTGTAAGATTCTGTGCTCAACGTACAAGCCTATGTCACCAATGCTCCCATACGACAATTCACTATAAATATACAAAAGCATCATACAAAAGTGTATACAACAGCTAAACAAGCCTGATGTGATGTGCAGTACTGTAGTTTCATTAGCATCATGCACGCTGATCACAGAGAGATGAAGCTCTGAAGGAGGAGTGAAAGGAGACTCGGAGGGTCAAAAATAAATGTGAAACTTATAAAGCATGTTAATACGTGTTAGCAGTAAATGTCCAATAGATCATTTTTTCAAACATTTAATAGAATAATTTACCATTTTGGTGTGCCCTGAGCAAACTTCTGCACCAAATAGGGAAACTAAAGTACACTGGCACAGACATTATTCATCACATAATATGAAACTTTTTCTTATTAAAATGATGGGATTTGGTGATGTTTTTTTTTTTTGCAGATGGTGTGCCTCAAAATCTTTTCAACCAAAAAAGTGTGCCACGATTTAAAAAAAAACTTGAAAAACACTGGCCTATTGTATCGTGTTTCCCTCACTGTTCTTATTGTGGTTTAATTAAAAAACTGACAGAGGAGCACTTATCACAGGCAGGACTCGTATCCCCCATAGAAATATATCACGCGATTAGCACGTAAGCAGAACAAACAGTCCTATATCATGTTGTCACTGCATTTGACCCATCTTTGAGTACCGCTTGGGTCAAACCTGCCTGAGCAATGGGCCATCGAAGTCCAGCACTCGGGAACCCATTTCCACATTGTGAACTGTACTGCCTTGTGTATGTTATAGGTTGATAGGCGAAACTAAAATATAATGACAAATATTGGAAAAACACTTTGTTATAGTTTAATTATTAAACACACACACAGAAAACAAACAAACGTATAGCTACTTAACCCTAGAACACTTTCGCTAAAAAAGTAACACTATCAAGAAAAAAAAATACAAAATTAATTTGAACAGTACATTTTCAGGAGACTGTGATTAATAGTGTTCACAGTTCTGTTTCATTCACCTTGTTTGATTTTCAACAAAAAAGGTGAGCCTGATTAACTGCTCATGATAACTAGCTTATGACTGTAATTTTATATGTGATAGACAGCACAAATCACGTACACTGTTGTAGTTCTAAATCTCTCTGGTTAGACTGTGTTAAAATAAAGATCAAATTAAAGTCTAACAGAGCTTCAGGCAGAGAAGAGCCTACAGTTAGCTTACACAAAGTATCAATAAGCCATAACCTTTCTTTTTTTTCTATTTGGTCAGTATGAAGTATTTTTTCATGCTTTATTCAGGCTGTAAATAGAAAAGTGTTACCAAGACACCTTTATGGTGTTAGCGATCCTATTGTTGTTGAGTAAAGTGTTTTCTTTTGTCATTTTACTTTCTCTATCTGCAGTACATGACGGTGCCCCCTCTGTGATGAAACCAGGTCAGTGTATCTGGTCTTGTGTTGTTGTTACTGACCCCCACCTCTGCGTCGGCCTGAGGCTCCACACCGAAGCTGCCTCTAAGCTCTTAATATACGTCCCCAGTGCTCCGAATCCGTCTGCAGGATGACCCCAGCCAACAGCGGGCAGCAAAGACAAGAGTAAAGTCTCTGCTTGGACTGTAAATGACATTTCTTACATCAGTTCCCTATAGAGCCTTGTGTATCTCACTCTCTGCTTCTATATCCCTGCCATTGTCAAACCTGTCCTATAATTGTGTCGAGTTTTGCCGGATCATTTATATACTTGTACTTGTAACTAGTATATAATTCTAGTTATAATGAAGTAATTATAATTAGCTAAACACAGTACTCGAGTTGAGGGGGGATGGGGGGGGGGGGGGGGATACCATCCCCCCAGGGCTAAAAAATTGTCAAAATCATCCCTCTTCTAAAACGGTCATCCCTTCTTCCATCCCCTGTGGGATTTTATCAATCAGGCATGAAAATCCTTGACTGGAAGAATCCATGACTCATCGCTGTACCAGCGGCGAGTCTGGTAATGCTTGGTCCAGAATGCGCTGCCGTTGCGTGTAGACAGACAGCTAAGTGAACCAATCAGAGAACAGTTAACGGACAGCGACGTGAACCAAGCCAGTAGGAAGCAATGCAAAAACATCTTTTTTGAAAAGAAAGGCCTCTAGAGCTGTCAGCTGCTGTGGTTTTAAGGAATCGATGTGTTTTAGGTCATTTAAGACCAATTTTACAGCTGAATGGAAGGGACGTTCAGTTCTCTGATGCGCCATCTTGATTCAAAACTGAGGAGGAACTTCTGCTGCCTAAGAGTGACGTTGCGGGCAAAGGCGGGTGCACTGACGTCACCATCTTTGAACGAATCAGAATCGCAGAGTCCGTTGTTAACCGGTGGAGCGAGGGTGTCCAAATGGACATTTGGCTGGCCAGGTAATGAAAATCCTTCACCTTTTGGCGAAATTCGCCGTTTTTGAAGTAAAAATAGCCAGTGCCAAGAGCCAATCATAGGCCGAACTGCGCTCCAGGTTCCAATCATGTTGCAGCACCACCGATCGCGCTCCAATCATGACGATTAGCGCTGTTGTGTTTGCGCCTGTTCGCCGATCAGCTGTGAACGAGCCGCGTGATATTTCGTAAGAAGAAACTCGCCTGGGGACACGGGATACGTTCGGAATATGTCCGTTTCTTCGGAGCTCCGGATTATTAAAGACCATGGATATACCCGACGCGCGCATACACGTGAATACGCAAACTATCGGGAGTGACCGCGTTCTTATGGGTGAGTCATATTATCAGAGTATTTCTGCGTCAAAGGGACAGATTAGCTGTGTCCCTTTGATGCAGGGGGCTTGTGTCAGCGTGTGTGTACAGGGCTAAACCGGGACTAAACCAGGACTAAACCAGGACTAAACTGGGTCTAAACCAAGACTAAACCAGGACTAAACCAGGACTAAACCAAGACTATACCGGGACTAAACCGGGACTAAACTGGGACTAAACCAGGACTAAATCAGGTCTAAATCAGGTCTAAACCAGGACTAAACCAAGATTATACCGGGTCTAAACCGGGACTAAACTGGGACTAAACCAGGACTAAACCAGGTCTAAACCGGGACTAAACCAAGACTAAACCAGGACTAAACCAGGTCTAAACCGGGACTAAACCAGGACTAAATCAGGTCTAAACCAGGTCTAAACCAGGACTAAACCAAGACTATACCGGGTCTAAACCAGGACTAAACTGGGACTAAACCAGGACTAAATCAGGTCTAAACCAGGACTAAACCAGGACTAAACCAAGACTATACCAGGTCTAAACCGGGACTAAACTGGGACTAAACCAGGACTAAACCAGGTCTAAACCGGGACTAAACCAAGACTAAACCAGGACTAAACCAGGACTAAACCAGGACTAAACCAAGACTATATCGGGTCTAAACCGGGACTAAACCAGGACTAAACCAGTCCTAACCAGGTCTAAACCAGGACTAAACCAGGTCTAAACCAGGTCTAAACCAGGACTAAACCAGGACTAAACCAGTCATAACCAGGTCTAAACCAAGACTAAACCAGGTCTAAACCAGGACTAAACCAGGTCTAAACCAGGTCTAAACCAGTCCTAACCAGGTCTAAACCAGGACTAAACCAGGACTAAACCAGGTCTAAACCAGGACTAAGGTGTGTGTACGTGTGTGATAACATATATCCTGTGTATTATTAAATTATTGATTGATTATATGGACTTTTTGTTATAAAAGCATTTCCATTTTAACAAAGTACCTTCTAATTCTGCCCTGCCCTGAAACACCACAGTGATGTCAGTGATGGGGGAGGGCTTAGCTTAATGTCAGGCAAATGAGTTCCTTTCTGTTCCACAAGCAGATCTTTAACGGGGAATTACTCAGATTGTTGCCTTCAGAATGTGCTGCTTTCACAAGGGGGGCTGTTTCTTTCCGATAAATAGTATTGTCTTGTGGAAGCCATGCAACTGAGAATGCAAGCTATGAATCAGATGGGATTTAGAATTCAGACCCTCCAGGAATTCGCGATGTTGCGATTTGCAACTTCAACGCAACTTCAGCCAATCCCCGCGAATTCAGGGCGGTGTTGCAATTTTGACCAATCACCGCAACTTTTCCGCAATTTTTCCTAATTTTGACCAATCATCGACGACGTATTGAACGCCGACCAACTTCCTTCTGTGTAGGAGACATAACTGATATGAGGTGCACGGTGCGTTTGTGTGTGTGTGTGCGGCAGAGGCGGTGGGTCACGTGAGTGTGGGTGTGTGCACGTACGGAAGTGTGTGCGTGTAAAAGCGCGCGCTCACCTGTCACACAGAGGAGAGAGTCAGGGTTGGGGTGTAGCTGTATTTTTTGTTGAACGCAAACCATTAATTCATCTTTCACGTTAATCTGTTCATCCTGCTGTTTTCATGAGTTCCATTTCATCCTGCTGCGCTGTCATAACTGTGTGCGCTCTTTTTGTAATAAATGCACAAAACGCATATCTGGATCTCAGCGCATCTGTCACCATAGCCTCCTCTTTGCGCGCCACAAATCTGCGAGCCATAGGACCCAACCTCATATTCTCGGCGGCTAAAAGGTTTGTTGTTGTCAAGGAGGTGCACACTTGCTCAGCCCCGACTGCAGTCCGCGGACCGCTTAACGACTGCGGTCTTCGGACCGCGTGTTAACTGCGCATGGGACAAAAAAGAAGTGGGACAGCAGTCGTCGCGCCGGTGTACTGTCGAAATGTGTGACGCACATGCCATTCGGGCCACGCTCCAAGCCGCGCGCTCTGGGAGTTGAGACACGGCTTCTAATGGCAAAGAAACATGTCTGCGGCGCCATTTGCCCACAAAAATAACAGCAAAAGACCGCGTATCTTTGTATTCTTTGTCAGTAATAATTCAGTATTCAAAATATTACTCAATTTTAATTACAAAAAGCGAAAATCGCAACTATTTATCGCAACTTTCACTTCCTCCCGCAACAAAATCGCAACAAAAACCTTAAAAGCACCGCAACTTTCATCGCAACTTTTTGGAAAAGCTCCCGCAAATTCAGGCATTTTAGCCCGCAACAATCACAAAAAAAGCCCGCGAAATCCTGGGGGGTCTGAGAATTTGCCATGTCTAGCAAGTCACCCTAAAATGGACTAGAATGCAGGAAATTGCATCTAAGAAATACAAAATACACCCCCCGCTGGAAAATATGTCAATGAAAAATTTCACCATCCCCCCTAGTTTCATTTTACAACTCGACTACTGGCTAAACAAGTCCCAATCTCCCTTTGGCTTTGAATTGCACGGTATTAGTGCAATGCCTGTACATGCATTTTTTCTTCTCTAATTAGACATAAATTAATGTATGACAAAAGTGCACCAAAAACCAAGCTGTTTGAAATTATTTGTCATGTTTTTTCATGACAAATAATGCAACTCAATATAAAACTATTCCAAATATTCAGAATACAGCACTCTGATTGGCCCATGTAATGGAATATGTTACAAGATACTTTTTAATGCAGGTTTTCAGTATTCTTACCATCACTAGCTCTGACTGACAAAAACACTACTAAAATTGCATCAAAATTTAACTGTTAACTCATACTTTGAGAGGTAGAAAATTTGGCATCAGCATTTGTCCTTGTAATTAAGCACATTATTAGCTAAGAGACTATGCTTTTATTTGAGTACATATTTTTAGTACTCTTTGCTTTCATTGCTTCTACGTTCTTGTCTTTTCCCCTATCCATTCTACAACAACACATCTCTAAAATATGTTCAAGCTACAATCACTGTTGACCCACGCTGTCCTTTTTCTTAGGTGCTGTCTGCAGTTCTTTACAATTACACTGAGGCCAGACAAATCGAATGGGCAACTTGTCTCTCCGGCTCTGTGTGATGCTGGCGATCAATGAGCATCACAGTTAATGCCCTGGCCCCTGTTTTCCAACGGCTCCTGGAATGTTTGGACACATTTGTAGGTGGCAGGTTTTCTGTTCATCCTGGGATGTCTTCAAGTCGATCCTGTCCTGTAGAGGGTGATCAGAGAAAATGTCCTTGAAATCAATATGGCTTCTTTTACTGCTCAGGTTCGCATAGGGATGTACTGCAGGTGTTAGGAGATAATGGAATCAAATATGTGGTCATATATAAGAAAACAATTTTTTGTTTTGTTGGGAGTTTTGTGGTTCTGTTGGAAACTTGGAAACTCTGAGTTGTGCTACACCTTAGGGGAAGTAATATTATATAATATATGTTATGACTGTTGTGTATGTCTTCAGATGATACAGAAAACAATAACATGCCAAGGCCAGAAAAAAAGGCAATATGTGAAAAATGATTCAAATCTTCTCAGGACCTTCTTATTTTGAGTTAAATGTACTAACAGCTGCGGCACCTCACCATTCTTTTCCGCTAAATTATTAATTTTTTTGCGAATCTAGCTAAGAAGGGTACCTTAATATCAAATTATAGTTTTGCGATTATTTTGAGAAGAAGCATTTGACAATCGTTAACGTCATGACCAAACAACGGTGAAATCTTCGATTCACAATCTCTAACAGATCACTGTTCCTCAAGTATGAGATCATAGGTAACCTAAAAGAAACTTGAAGATTGATTCAAATCGGAACTTTCTTGTTTTGAGTCGAGAATACTAACCTCTATGGCACCTCGCCTTCTTTTTGCATAGACTCTTTGTTGTGAATTTTGTAAAGTCTCAAAGAGGTCCCTTACAACCCTTTGAGTGTAACGGCTGGTATTCCTGTATACATAAGTGTACTCTGTGGGATAAAGCAATACTTTTTTTTGTTCTGTGCTTCAGTGTTGTAATGTCGCTCTTGACCTGTCCAAGGCGATCAGAACCTTTGTCCAAAAAAATCATTACGGCTACTTTTCCTCACTCTGCGTGATTTATCCATTTACAGCAAGTTTTACTCAACTCTAATGTTAAAAACTCATAGGTTGAATCAATAAATCAAAGCTGGCTCTGGGAGCAAACAGAAGACCCAAGGGCAGTAGATGAATCGGACTCTAGGGCTGGACTTTAGTGGTTTGTGTTGGGGTTATTAGTGAGAACAGTGTGATTGTGTAAACACCTTAGTTTCACTGCCCTCTTTTCTACAAATATTAGTGAATCTCTGGAATGGTAATAACTCCCATAAGGCTTGGCTAGAATATAGTTGCTTATTTAAATGTCATAAACTAATTGCAGTTAATTTGCCCTATGAGCACCCTGCACTATAAATCATTTGGTTTAATCTTTAAAAAAAATAAAAAAATTAATGCACCTTTACTTTTTTTTGTCGGCACAATTTTATCACACTGTGCAACTGACAATTTTGGTTTGTCATTCTTATCTTTCACTCTTTTGCCACGATAATGTAAAATCATGTTTGTTGCTTGAAATTCAAGCAAACAAGTTTTCAATTTGGTCCCATCTTATTGAGTTCAGCTCCATTTATCTGGTCTGCTCATGTGTGGGCGAGAAGACAAAAGATGCAACAACTGCCAATGCGCTTTAACATAAAGGATTAAGTTTGTGACCTTTGCAGTGTACCAAGCCTTAATAACAGAGTAATAAAGATTCCTCTCTGGAGCGCATAGAAGCACAATCGATAGACTGACACATTTAGGTCTTTGGTAAAACACTCACTGGTCCTGATGGGGTTATTTTGAGTGTTCTTTTACTGGGAAAAGTAAAAGAGATGAAGATACAGTCTAGCAATATTCAAATTAAAGTGATACACAGATACTAAGCTTGACAAAAATCAAATCATAGAAAATAAGCGATACTAAAACTAGAAATATTTGAGCATTACATATCAATACCACAAAAAAAATAAATAAATGACAGATTGGACGTTTGACAAATAGTTTTAGAATGGTAATATTATTTATCATTATTTTTCATTTATCATTATTTTGTTTTGAAAAGTATATTCTATTCAAATATGCGTTTTTGTCATTGTAGTATCAAAATTAGGCAACTAAACAAGCTTTAGTTTCAAAAATGAGTTTGCAATTTTAGCATTGTGACTTTTTTAAGGTATTGATATTGAGATTTTTCCATTTTTAAAAGTAATATAACCACATGGTGAAATAAATTATTTTTTATTTTTTTATTATTTATTTTATTATTTTTTTTATAATTTTTTATTTTATTATTCTGTCTTTAACAGTATGGTATATTCAAGTGTGTTTTTAAATTGAATTTGCTTTGTGTTAACAAAATCAGTATCAAGCAGCACTAAATCTTTAATGTTTTTATCGCAACATCATACTGGATTTTGATTTATTTTGCATTTTTTAGTCCGCTAATACCAATTTTTCTTGTAACATGGTGCCATCCATCAGTAGACAACCATAAAACTGTAAAATGTGTATTCTTTTATTTTATATTGAATCATATCCTGTCACAGCCCCATTTGCAGAGACTGACATTGCCTTTGCCTAATCACTCTGCCCGTCCCCTTTGACGTTAGTAGAGCTTTAATGGTCCTGACATGGAAAACCACACGTCACCAGATGCTTCACTTAATTATTCATCACTACACATGTGTCCAGTCAATTCTCCTCACACTGCTATAAAGTACAACATAAATAACGTCCCCACATTGCTGTCTGATACCTAGAAATATGTAGTGTACCACTGTATGTTGGATTTAAAAACGCCACCAAGATTCTGTGTTTTCATTTGTTAATTCATTCATAATTCATGTATTAATGTATTTGATGATAGGGTTGTGTGTGGGTGTGTTTACTAGTTGATTTTTATCTCATGTGCAGCATTGGAAAATGAAATTAAGTTAATTGGATTCCGTTGTTATTATAGTTATCGGGAGATTATTAAAGTGCTGTGTAGTTAATTATTGTCTAAGTCAATTCTGCAACAATTCACTATTTTTGTTCTCTTTGCACGAACCCAAATCTACCAAAAAATTCAAGACATTTGATATTTGTAACTTTATATAATTATATATTTTGTGAGCACTATTGTTTGTAAGTACAATATCAATGGGTTTGAGAATGATGAAAAGTCAGGACCACTGCCAGAGCATTTAACAATTCAAAACAGATTATGTTACACTTTAAATCAGGGGTGTCAAACATGCAGCCCGGGGGCCGGATCCGGCCCTCCAACACCTTTAATCTGGCCCTAGGCTGATTTTCTATTAAAATATTTTAATTATATTTTAATTTTCTATTAAAATATTGGTAATTTTCTGCGCTGCTTTTCTGCACGTCTTCTTTGTGCAGCTTAGCATAGCAGTGTCTCCAGTGCCTCTGTGCATGGCCCCCTGCCATCAGAGCAGGTAAAACGCTGTTAAAGGACCACCATTTGACCATGACACCCTCATTAGCAAAATGTCAAAAATGAGAAAAGTGGACGGCTAGTGCAGGATTTTCCAAGAAAAATTGACTAATTCCTATTTGTTCACAGAGGTGAATGGGAAACCTGTGTGCTTGGTGTGTTTGCAACAAGTGGCGGTGCTCAAGGAATATAATCTTAAATGCAACTACGAAACACAGCATTTCGGAAAATACTTGAACGGAGAATTGAGAAGCCAGAATATAAATGAATTATTGCTGGGACTGAAGAAACAGCAGTCTGTAATAAATTTGCATTTCTCTGGACAAATATTTGGACTTATTGCTATTTTTGGGGTATATATGCCATGAGTTTTCTGATACGGCCCCTTTGGGATCAAAGTAGGTTGGATACAGCCCCCGGACCAAAATGAGTTTGACACCCCTGCTTTAAATGGTCAACCGTCCTCAAAATGGCATCCTATAATAGAAATTCAGTTTTCTGTTATATGGATACCACCCATTAATACTTATATTTCACTAAATATCTAAAAAAAATTGACACCAGTCTCTTATTTTTTCTACTTATTTTGAATTTATTATTATAATTTATATTTTTGCTCTTTGTTATTATATTTATTGCGATGTGTTAGCTACTGTGTCCAAATAATTTAACCTTGGGGGAAAATAAAGCCTAAATCTCCCAGATTAAGGCATTCACTTTATTTCGAAAGGGCTAGTAGAGAAACTAATACTAATCAAATCATTATACTTCATGAGTTATACATAGGCAAATTAGATTTGACCAGTTTTTACCTGTTCACTTGCAGCATAAAGGCCTTTTCATCTGAACAAGCTCAACTTTTACAACAATCAACCTGCCTTTGTCATTTAGAGAACTCAAATCAGGGTCTTTCTTGACAACTCTCCAGATTTGCCGCTACTTTAGCTGTACAATTATCCTTCGCCATCTGGATTCTTGGAGAAGGATTTTAAAACACAGTAATTAAGATCATCTACACACCAATTTACACAATGACAACAGAAATCTTTACAGTCTAAAGACATGCAGTAATTACTTGACAATCAGGATGTTCTCGGGTACAGCATAGATGAGTTATTGTGTATTTTTCTGGTGCTCTGTCTCTTGTGTGGTCACTATCCCCCCCTGAGCAGCGTTCAGTGTCAGGATTGTAGTCTCACTGGCTACAAACATCCCGTCGCCGCGGTGGATTTACTGGCATCACCCCCTCCCCTTTGCATGCCGTGCTCTTTAATTACCCTGGCCTATTGATCCTCTATGGGACACACACTCTGGAGCTGGGGCCGGGCCTGTACAAGTTAATGACTGATTATTGTGTGGTGGGCCCCTGGGACGGGACAGGAGCTCGGAGCACACTGCAGCAGTCTCTGCACCTCTCCCTCGACTCAAACACAGCTCGAAATAGCAGTTTGTACTCGCTGCTCTGCTGAGTCCATTACTTTGAACTGGCGTTTAGTTTGGAGTTTGCAAGAAAGTTTTGTCTATAATAGTATGTTATTAGGGTTACTATATAAATCAATATAAGAATAAAGCTTGTAGTAATTTTCAGACAATTCAAATATAAGTCACCTCTTGTCTGTATGTTGCAATACTTTGTCCAAAGTTCTTAGTGTACATTCACACTTGGTTAGGTCCTGGTTTGTACCCAAAGTACTTGTCTTGTTTTAGTCCTGGTCAAGTCCCAGTTTAGTCCTAGTTTAGTCCCTATTTGTGTTTTGTATTTGTGTGTAAGTATGAATGCAACCTTATATGCAAAAGTTATAGTCTTCTACGGTCCGGTTGTTGATTCCCCGTTGCTATTTGCACATGTTTAAGTAAGGTACCATATTTGTCTCTCCCCACCTCTCGTTGTTGGTGCTCCTTTGTGTTTTTAAAGTCTGTTCAAATGAACTACACCCATTCTTATAATTTCAGCTCTCGAATGTTCTTCACTACACAAGATTTTCCCCACGATAAGACTCGTTTGTCGCAGATGGACAAAATGCAATAGATGACGTCCTGATCTGTGAGACCACACTGCCCCTGGACTCTTGGGGAGTTTTTCAAAGCCTAGGCACTTTGCATTGTATGGGCATGGCAAGGCATCTTCATCATCCATGTCATGTTCCAATGTCCATGTCCTCGATAGGCATGTGTCCTCTGGCTAGCATTTTAGCTAATGCTATATACATATCCTTCTCTGCCTTGATCAGGCAGATTTTCCCATAATGTCTGTCTTTTTGAAGAAAAAAAAAAAGCTGCAATGCTGGGTCCAGATCGTGGTGTCAAAATTGTGCCAAACTACTCTAGTTAAACACCTTTGCATTTGAGGGTAGGTGCTTTTCAGTGGCGGCTGGTGAAAAAAAATCTTGGTGGGTCTTATGTGCCAATAGATTTCCCTGCCTATTATCAGGGCTCTCAAGTCTCACGCATTGAGAGTGTGACACACGCAATTCGACGTGTTCACACGCCACACATGGCATTTCTCACGCTGAATTTTTTTTTTTTTTTTTGTGCCCAGAAAATCGGTCTGTGTGGCTCAGTTTATGCAGGCACCGCGCGTTTTCAGCGAAAAAAATTCCCCCGCTCCCCCCTTCCCCGGAAAAAAATCTCAGATATCAGGCGCCGCGCCCTTTTCAGCCAATCAGAAAATAGATTGTTCTGTTGTTGGGCAGACTGTTGACAGTGCAGTGCGCGCTCAGGACAGCGACTGAACAGGAGATGATAAAACAAACTGAGAACCATCAGGTAATAACTTCATGTATATAACTCTTATTAGTTGCTTTGTAGTTTATGTTTGCTCTTTAGACAAACATTTACACAGGGCTCTCAAGTCAAGTTTTGTGCCCAGAAAATTGGTCTGTGTGGCTCAGTTCATGCAGGCACCGCGCGTTTTCAGCAAAAAAAACTCTCCCCCTCCTCCCCATCCCGCTGCCCGGAAAAAAATCTGCCAATCAGAAAATAGATTGTTCTGTTGTTGGGCAGACTGTAGAGTGTAGTTGCAGCTTCTAAGCGCATACTGCGGTGATGATAAAACAAACTGAGAACCATCAGGTAATAACTTCATTTATATAACTCTCATTAGCTGCTTTGTAGTTTAAGTTTGCTCTTTAGACAAACATTTACAGCTCTCAAGTCTCACGCATTAAGAGAGACAATTCGACGCGTTCACACGGCGTTTCTCACGCAATTCAAGCCCCCCCGCTCCTCGGAAATTACGCAGTCTCACGCACGACCCCGCTCAAAACTTGAGAGCCCTGTTTATACTAGTGTGGTTACACCTTTTAGTACAGTATTATGCATTGTATTAAAATGCACAGTACACATGAAATGATTCTTATTAGTATAATGTGAGTAAACTCTTAAATGAACTACTTTTGTACTATATGTCTTGTGTTTAAAGGGTTTTAACCTCAAACAAACATGACACTCAATGACCACAACAAAGTTATAAGTAAATATGAACTATATTACATCTAATGAAAAAAAAGTGCTTTCAAGCATTTAGATGAACATCTCAAGGGTAAACCTCAACACACAAAATGTTTAACAGTCACAATATTCTAATGGGCCCAAATAAACAATTTATCCTATAGCCGGCAAAACACTCAAATATAATTCTCCAACCCCCTGTTGCAGGCCTTCTTCGTAGCTTGGGTACAGAACTGGCTCCTTCACAGCAATGGCAAACAAACAGGAAAAAGGTACTGTACCTCCGCCACTCACGCGTTGAGAAATCGTCGGCAGCGGCAGGGAAATCCAGTCAGCGTCGTTCCGCTCTCCCTCGGGCAACGTTACTCATCGTGGTCTTTCGAACGGTCCTCTCCGGTGTAGCTGACAGGTCGCTAGCTTACTCGCAAAGTCCATTTACAAGCCACTTCAGACCGAAAACTTAACTTATCTAGCAATAAAGCATCAAATTCACTTTCCGTGAATCAGTTTAATTACTAAGACTTGGGACAAGCTGAAAACGTGACTTCTTCCAAAAGTGCATCTCCCGAATAAGACCCGCGCTCATCCCCACTTCCTGACTGACCTTTCAACTTGGTCGTGATTATCTTATCACAGATGGCACAGAAAATAAATAAATTAAAAACAATAATTCAGACGTCCTTTCACAATAATTCATCCGCGTATTTCCTGCGGATAATACGTGGATACGCCTATCACGTGACTAATCAGTCTGGGACAGGGCGAATAGCGATCCAAATTTCCTGTAGCAGGTGCGACGCACACGGGCGCCCCGAAACCATTTTATTCGGCGATGCTGATAGGCTGATAGGAATCATATTTTTTAAATTTTCCCCTAGCAACCACACACGATTGGCTATTTCGCTACACCTCGAGGGCGCTTTGGACGCGAGCCCCATACGACTATATCGGTGGAAATTCACTGTTGAATAAGAGTCATTTGGTGGAAATGTTGTTTGAATAATTCAGAGACACACAAATAATTAAAACTGACATTGATTAAAAAAAACCAACAACATATTTTTAGTATTATACATTTTATATTTTTCCTCTCCTCTTTGGGAAGGGCGGCGCCCAAGCGCCCCCTATGGGCCAGCCGCCACTGGTGCTTTTTCTACTCTGACACCTGCTGCATGAACGCTTGAAACGTGCCATAGAACATTTGGACCAACCTAGACCTGCATTCCTGAAAGATTTTGGGTGCCTTCAATTGTTTTGCACATCATGATAAAAAGGATTTTTTTTTTTTTTTAATGTGCAGTATTTATTATTTCATTATAATCTACAAAAGGAGAAAGAGAAAGTGCATTTATAGAAGCATCATATTGTAATTTTGAAAATGCTTTCATAAAATAAAATAAAACAAATAAAATAAATAAAATATTAGTGTTGTATCAACCATCCTCTAGGGGCCCAGGGGTGTCAAACATGCGGCCCAGGGCCCGGGTCTGGCCCTCCAACACCTTTAATCTGTCCCTAGGCTGATTTTCTATTAAAATATTTTAATTATATTTTAATTTTCTATTAAAATATTGGTAATTTTCTGTGCTGCTTTTCTGCACGTCTTCTTTGTTCAGCTTAGCATAGCAGTGTCTCCAGTGCCTCTGTGCATGGCCGCCTCCCATCAGAGCAGATAAAATGCTCTTAAAGGACCATCGTTTTGACTTTTGACCATGACACCCTCATTAGCAAAATAAATGTCAAAAATTAGAAAAGTGGACGTAGAGTGCAGGATTTTCCAAGAAAAATTGACTAATTCCTATTTGTTCACGGAGAATGGGAAACCTGTGTGCTTGGTGTGTTTGCAAGAAGTGGTGGTGCTCAAAGAAAATAATCTTAAACGCCACTACGAGACACGGCATTTCAGAAAATACAATAACTTGAACGAAGAATTGAGAAGACAGAAAATAAACAAATTATTGCTGGGACTGACGAAACAGCAGTCTGTAATAGATTTGCATTTCTCTGGACAAATATTTGGACTTATTGCTATTTTTGGGGTGTATATGCCATGAGTTTTCTGATACAGCCCCTTTGGGATCAAAGTAGGTTGAATACGGGCTCTGGACGAAAATGAGTTTGACACGCCTGCTCTAGCTCATCATGTTGTACTGTTCCTGCTTTTTCATTATACTGTCAAAAACAATCTAAACTCACAGAGGTAACACACA
Organism: Paratrypauchen microcephalus; assembly: GCA_036785185.1. Classification (NCBI taxonomy): domain Eukaryota; kingdom Metazoa; phylum Chordata; class Actinopteri; order Gobiiformes; family Gobiidae; genus Paratrypauchen; species Paratrypauchen microcephalus. The sequence continues at coordinate 10,839,391 of JAVJIX010000001.1, read as the reverse complement.
CAAAGCAGCTAAAATCATAGTTTCTCCAAACCCAACCTTGTAGATCTTAACAGCAGGGCCATTAGAGGCATTGCACTCTCCAACAAGACTTCACTCACCCCTTTGCCCTCCCTCTCAGTCCTCATCCCTTTGCCCTCTGGTCGGAGGTACTGTACATGGTGCTCAGGTGCAGGAAGAATCACCTAAGCCATCACAGTCCTTCGTAACTAGCCCCACTGCATGTATTTTAAAATGAACAAACAAGCTCTTTGCGTGAAAAGTCCCTCAGTCGTCCAGGTAGAATCCATGATAACAGGAGAAGTTCAATTTGTCAACTGGACAAAGTTTGTTTGGTTGAAAACGTTTCGCCGCTCATCCGAGAGGCTTCGTCAGCTCTAATAAGAATACTGGTAAGACACTTGCTTATATCTTGCTGTAGGGAGGAGCTACCTAGCTAACTACTTTCCGGAACTATCTCATTGGTTTCCGTCTTTTGTTTCTCTGGCGTCTAGCTAACGATCCCTATTCATCCCTACACGCCTGTTTTTCACACCTCTGGCCCTGACCTGGCTAGCCCTATTGTTTCCCTGTTTGCTTGATCTGAGAATTGGTTTGAGAGGGGAGTTAAAGAGGCTATTTTTGTCAAAAAAGAGAATCCTTCTCTGAACAGAAATGGTGGAGTCAGACATAATTTGCATCCCATCTACAATTCCATTATTAAGCCTAGATCAAACAAACAGGGAAACAATAGGGCTAGCCAGGTCAGGGCCAGAGGTGTGAAAAACAGGCGTGTAGGGATGAATAGGGATCGTTAGCTAGACGCCAGAGAAACAAAAGACGGAAACCAATGAGATAGTTCCGGAAAGTAGTTAGCTAGGTAGCTCCTCCCTACAGCAAGATATAAGCAAGTGTCTTACCAGTATTCTTATTAGAGCTGACGAAGCCTCTCGGATGAGCGGCGAAACGTTTTCAACCAAACAAACTTTGTCCAGTTGACAAATTGAACTTCTCCTGTTATCACAAACAAGCTCTTTGTAAAAAAAAAAAAAAAAAATCTCTTAGATTGCAACATGGTTTATAACTGCCTCAGTGACATAATTGATAAAATGTTAAAGGAAAAGTAACGTTATTTTACAATCTGAGCCTTCTTTCGGTAATAAAACAAGTCGTTTGACTCACCCATATCACGTTCGTGTCATTTGGAGCTGTTTGAAGAAAGTTATGTTGTAGCGTATCCGTTAGCATTTATATTCGGGGCATTACTTTGCGGACTCCAAATAACACAAACTTTAGCACTTTTCAAATCATAGAAGCCCGATGTCTTAATGTAAGATTTTGTTTGAAGCAAAAGTGGCCTGTAATCCGAGATTTAGCCATAGTTTTCAGCTTTGCGTTTCATGTTTGGGTCCCGGGAGCAGTCCGCGCATGCGCACTGGCGTCCTCATCTACTCGAAACTATGGCTAAATCTCGGATTACAGGCCACTTTTGCTTCAAACGATATCTTACATTAAGACATCGGGCTTCTATGATTTGAAAAGTGCTAAAGTTTGTGTTATTTGGACACCGCAAAGTAATGCCCCAAACATATGATACAGCCCCATGTTAACGGATACGGGATCATTACTAGAACATCATTACTTACAACAGAACGGCTCAACATAAGTTCTGCGATACTGCTCCAATTGACAGAAAAATGCTATGGGTGAGTAAAACTACTTGTTTTATTGCAGAAAGAAGGCTCAGATTGTAAAAAAATGTTAATTTGCCTTTAAAATTAGTATTCATTTTTTCTGAGGCATTGTGGATCAGTTACTTAGCAGAGGGAATTAGATAAACCAAAAATTTTAAAGGTCCCATGGCATGAAATTTTCACTTTCTGAGGTTTTTGAATGTTGATGTGAGCTTCCCTACCCTGTTTAGGCCCCCCCAATGGCTAAAAGTTGCGAAATGTGTAAACTGAGCATTTGCGATCCTTTTCTGCGTTTGAAAAAAACACAGCTCAAACGGGCGATTCTGAACAAGGCAACTTTGTTACGTAACATCGAAAAAAGAAATGCAAATGCAGTTCCACCACCGTCTGGATCTCCACCCCCTGTCTCTGGAAATCACGCCCAGAGAAGCTACGCAATGCGAAATGCGTTTTATTTTTTTTGTGCCTGGAGGCACGTGCGAGTGTTTCTAGGCTCGGAAGTCCTTTACCCGACCCTCTGGACCTCTGAAACAGCAGTGGTTTAATTTTATTTTCTGTGAAAATGTGTTTTTTTCATTGAAATTCCTCTCCTTTCTTCCTACGCTCTTAAAACGCGGAAGTGGGAGACAGCACACAGCGCTGTCTCCCAGCGGCGCATTTGCCCCCCCCCCCATCCGCTCCTCTAACCCTATCTGTGTCCTTCTCATTTGCATTCAAGCAACAAGGCCCAGAATGAGTTGTTCAGACAGAGAGATTCTGACTCTAACTGTGTACATGTGTCTTTCTCATGCACTGAATGTTGATTTTGAAGAAGGATTCATTTACAGTATTAGGGAACCATTAAGGCACCATATAAAAGCATCAAGAAGTACCATGTCATGGGACCTTTAAGTATCACCACCGAAGTAGAAGATCTGCCTACTGTTGTACTGTACTGTTACATCTGACATTCATCCTCTTCACCCTCTTCATCCGCTGACCCTCTCTTCTGCATCCCTTGCTTGTTCTGACCCTCTCTTCTGCATCCTCTGCATCCTCTGCTCCCTCTGACCCTCTCTTTTGCATCATCTGCTTCCTCTGACCCTCTCTTCTGCATCCCTTGCTCGTTCTGACCCTCTCTTTTGCATCCTCTGCTTGTTCTGACCCTCTCTTTTGCATCCTCTGCTTGTTCTGACCCTCTCTTTTGCATCCTCTGCTTGTTCTGACCCTCTCTTCTGCATCCTCTGCTTCCTCTGACCTTCTCCTCTACATCCTTTGCTCATTTTCACCCTCTCCTCTGCTTTTCTGAGAATGAGACTGCACTTAGGATCCTGGTTTTCGCCATCTGTTGGATCTTAGTTTTGGTCTATCTATTGTCCCTGACACCTCAAGAACCAACTCAGGACCTGAGAGCCCAGGATCTAAACCAGGATCTGGTCCAGGACTGGGTAAGTCCAGGCAGGCTCTAGACCAAGGAATGTTTTAATCATTTTGGTTGCAGGTAATTAAACAAACAAGCTTTTAAAAAATATATATCTATCAATGTGAAAGAACAGTTTACATCTTTTTAATTAAGCTTTTACAGTGCCAGCTAGAGAAGAAAATTGCTTTCTTAAGTTCATTGTGATTTCACGTCATACTTGGGCGTATTCAAAAATAAATAAGACCTAACGTGCTTGTACAATTTAGACATGTTTTGATCGATTTTTTTTTAAATCAAATCTGAAATATGTTAATAAATATTTTAGTGAAATGAGAAGTCTAACCTGTCATGCACTTGATATGATACTTTGTAGTGTACTGTCAAAAAGCTAAAAGAAAAAAAGAATCACTAACTCAAGAACTGTTGGCTTATGCTAATTTGCTAACAATACAACACAAACACAACACAAATCAGCTGCTGCAGATCCAACTGAGTCTGCTCAGATTGTGATGAAAAAAAAAGATCACATTAAAATCTAATAGAGCTTCAGACAGAGCAGAGCCTCCAGTTAGCTTTACACCCCCAGGGAATGTTGACATCAGCTGCAAATTATCAATAGTCTATAAACCCATCATGTAAAGTGTAAATTTGTTATTTGTAAGATTGTTATAATCAGTGGTGAAAGTAGTTTTCATTTCTTACAGGTGCTATAATGTCCAGTGCATCACTACAGTTTAAAAAACAAAAAACAAAACAAAACACTAGGTCAACCGGGGATCGAACCCAGAATCTTCTTGCTATAAAACTAGTGCACTAGCCACTCAGCCACCACACCATCTAGGCTTTTTCTCTGGCTACAGTCAAATAAGTTTGACAATCCTTGTGTAACTGCGGATATCTCTACACAAGAGTCTCGGCCCGAAACTTGGGTAGCTTTCAGTTCTCAATTCTTTTCAGTTTCAATTCTTTTAGCGGTGCTGCGCACCGGCTGAGAATGTTATACCGGCTTACTTTCACCACTGGTTATAATGAATAAAAGATTTCTAATATTTGAATATATTTTCAGGACCCAGAAGAGACTCGGGTAAGGCTCCAGGATCATACCAGTGCTCCTGTAACGAACCCTTTGAACCAGAGCAACACCAAGCCAAACGCCAAATGAGCCACCACACCGTAAGACCCCCTTTAGTTCGGCTTTAGTCCTGCTTTAGTCTAGTATTTAGTCTGTGTGAATGTGGTAGTGTTGTCACAATACTGAAATTTCAAACACGATTTCTTAACCAAGAAATAGGCCAGATACAAAATACCAATTTTGAAGCCACAATTATAAAAACACTTTAAGACAATATAGACATTCATATTTTTTATGAGCGTTCACACTCACAGTCAAGATTGTATGTTGTTGAAGTGCCTGTGGATGAGGCTGTTTGGACTTGGGACAGGTCTTTGCTCAGTAAAGTTTGAGGTCACTGAAATGAAACTCACTGTAACCTGTTCAAGTCACAGCTTTTCCTCTCCTCACAGCCTCACATGTTGTCTCTCATTTTGACCAAATTTTCTTTAGTTAATGTATGTTTCATTTGTCCACAGTAAAGGAGAGTACCCAGTGGACGTGTTCTCACTGGAGCAGAGGCATCAGGGCTTCACTTTTTTGGGATGATGTACATGTTTCTTGCATTGGAGATCATTTGTGATGAGATTTTGTTCTGTCGTTGGAAATAATCACAGAAAACCTAAGGATAAGTGACGACTTTGCCTGGGTGACCTTCATGGCGGTCGGCGGATCTGCTCCTTAACTTTTCACATCACTAATTGGAGTATTCATTGCTCACACCAACGTCGGGATCAGGACCATCGTTGGTTTGGCCGTCTTTAACATCCTGTTTGTCATTGGCATGTGTGCCATCTTCTCCCATGAAGTTTTGAGACATGTCCCTTTATGTCCTGGACTTGATTACAGGGGGTCCTCGGGTTACGACGGTCTCAACTTACGACGTTTCGTGGTTACGAACGCGCCCCCATTAAAAAATAATAATAATATTACGCGTCATTCCGTCTTACGCGGTTTAGTGTGGTAAGCGACGTAAACAAACGCGAACGGCGCGCGGCGCACGGCGGAAGAATACACTTTGTTGTGGTTGTAGGGCGAAGAAGACGGCCTCGTGTGCGTGCCCAATGTGGGCGGAAGTACCTGATGTGGGCTCTGATCTGCTCCTATGAAAGCGGCAGTGATAACCAAGCAGCGTAGTGGTCTAATTATTGAGATGGAAAGGTTATTGGTGCTTTGGTTGGAAGATCAAAGTCAAAATCCGACTTACGACGAAATTTGGGTTACGACGCGTCTTAAGAACGGATCAACGTCGTAACCTGAGGGCCCCCTGTATACTGATCGTGTTTTTCCTGGACAACTCCATCCATTGGTGGGAGAGTGTAGTGCTGCTGTTCAAGCTGAGAGAGCGGTGAAGATGTGCCGCAAGAGAGGCAAGAACACAGTGGATGTGAGGATCACCGAGGAGCTGGACATGGTCAGGGCTATACATCATTTTAAAGCAGCTGCCCATAGATAAACATTTAGCTGTAGTTTCGCTCCCAATTCTATAAACTGTGAATTAGCTCAACAGCGCCCTGGTTTGATTCAGTCACTTTGACCCCATTATATCTCTTTGTGGTTTTGCTGAGGTTTGCTAAAAGAGATCAAAACTTAGAGCAGGTTATTGTTATTATGTTTTACCTTTTTTTTTAACCAGGACCTTCTTGCTGTAAGGCTGGTGCTGTAACTTCTGCGCCACTATGTCATTTAGTTCTGCAGAAGAAGCTACTTGAATTTTTAGTCTAATCTCTATCTATAGTCTGTCTATGTCGATATCTCTGTCTTGATCTCTATATCTATATTTATTGTTCCATGATGTTTTGCTGTTTTCAAATGCTCAAAAAATGAAAACATAATGGCATAAAAAATGTGTAGATTTTCTGGTATATAGTATATAAGTGTATATTTTATCTGAAGAAAATAAAACACTGGTTTAACTTACAATTTATATAGAAATCATTTACATCTAAATATTGTTAATTGATCATAATGATATGTATAACTTGGTCAAACTAAAAAAGTTTAAATTTTAACAGTTATGCATTAAAAATTGGTTCAACAAGAAAATATTTGTTACTTCAGCGATCAAAAGTTAATTGAGTCAATTTTTTAAAATTCATTAGCATTTATGGGCCAATTTAAAATTCTAGGTTAAATGTATGTATTTGTAATAAATACAATCTATTTAAGCTTTTTTGTCCTATATATACTGGTTGTATAATCTTAATAAAAAGTTAAATAATCCAATGTGTTGTGAAATTATTAAAAGTGCATAAAGGTGAACACAAAATACATAGTGATATGCAAGTAGTTACATAGCAACCAGTACCATTACTACTACACAAATAAAGTAAGACACTTGTTTTTTTCATCTTTTTTTTTTTTTTTTACTCTTAACTGGTCCTACAGTGGTACAGTTTGTACAATTGGATAGAACAAAAATGTGAAAAAAGTTCACCTGAGGATTTGCTGAAATCCAAAAACTTAACTGCCTTAGAAGTGTATGAGTATGAACAATAAAACTGGAGATAAAAGGTTTTGTACGGCTAAGTGAACAAGCTTGAAATAACTACTTGCTATGTAGCAAGACACTCAGCTTGTGAACTTTGTGACTCATTTTCTTTCTTTCTTTCATCCAGTCCCATAAGAACTTTCTGAATGAACTTGAATGCGTGTACACATTTCTTCAGGTACTGCATATTCAAAGTACAGTATAATGAGCCCAAACAACATGACAAAACCTTGAACCACTGAATTAAAATAATACAGGACCTCTCTACAGTTTAGCATTGGCTAATTGGCTAATTAATTGTTCCAAATTAAATACAGTGGTACCTCACCTTACGAATGACCCAACAAACAAAAATTTCAAGTTACGAAACGCCTTCACGGTAAATTTTGGCGCACTCAGATGCATGCCCCGAAACGTAAATACACTTTATCAACACACACGGGGTTAGGTTCCAGAGGTGGCCCGCGGTGGGAGAGGTCCACGAGGTAGGACAACTTTGTATTTTGCAATTGTTCTACATGTTTTAGGGCTGTAAATGCCTCACCACACACATTCTACGCTTTTCTCAGACTGGAGTTGGGCTTTTCTCGCATTTCTCGTTTTTCTCGTTTGAACACTCGAACTTTCATAGATTTTCAATGGAATGTGTTGATAGTGAAGCGTGGGGGGGACACGGCTCAATATAGCGCCGAACGTGCGAGGGGAGCGGAGACACAGGATTACTATCAACAACACATCAGCAGGGTAAAACTCACCTGTCTCACGACGGTCTAAACCCCGCTCACGTTCCCTTAGTGAGTGAACAATCCAACACTTGGTGAATTCTGCTTCACAATGATAGGAAAAGTCGACATTGAAGGATCAAAAAGCGACGTCGACACAGCGCCGCGGCGGGCCCTTGCCTCCCCCTCGGGGCCCGCGCGGCTCGGCCCGCCCGCGCGGCTCACAGCTCACAGTGTCAGCCCCCCGGCTCTGGAAGTCACATAGAACCAGAGCCCACCCCGAGCGAGACCCCGCGGTCTTGCCCGCCGATAGAGCACCTTTCTCGGCCTGTTAGCTCACAGTGTCAGCCCCCAGGCTCTGGAGGTCAGATAGAACCAGACCTCGCCCCGCTCTTAAAGAGCCCCGCTGAAAGAGCGTCTTTCTCGGCCTCTTAGCTCTAGCGCGGAACGTGCAAGGAGCGCGAAGACAGGAGCACCGCGCTCCTCCAACGGCACTGTCATGTCCTGGGATAATCCTGGTTTAGTCCAGGTCCAGTCCAGGTTTAGACCTGGTTTAGTTCTGGTCTAGACCTGGTTTATTCCAATCAGGACACAGAACACAAATGTTACACTATAAAAAAAAGTTACACTATTTAAAAAAAAAACTTGGAACGGATCAGGCCTTTTCCATTGAAATAGCTACTCAACTTACGAAAAATTCACGTTACGAAACCACTTCTGGAACGAATTAATTTCATAAGGTGAGGTACCACTGTAGTTCGGAATTAAATTATTCTCCTTCGAGTTTACATGGAAATAATAATTCCAAATTGAGGTTTACGTGGAAAACACATTAAATTGGCTTTATTTAATTCCGCTCAACATCTGGGGGTCGGGAAGGGTTCTGATTAGAGAGGAACATGAACGTATTTACGTCTCCCGGAAGAAAACACACAATCAGCTGGCTACCGGCTTTTTGTCATCTCCGTTCGGTTACTGTTTTTCTGTTTTTTGCCATCCACGCTTGAAAAAACTGAATAAATGAAAAGATACATGTTTATATCAGTGTGGAACTTCAAAATAATTTCATGTGATGGAATCTCCTCTAGAAAATTTGCATAGTGCATCTTTAAGTATCTATCCCCAAATAGCTTTACATTTTAGAAGACTGACCAAAAATGAAATAAATTACCTACATAATTACTTCAGTGCAAGTACAAACCACTCAAATTAAAATTGCATTATGTTTTTTTTTTTTTACAATTATCTATTCTCTGTCTGAATATATTGGATTTATTTTGGAGCCTTAAAGGGCACATATTGCACTATTTTCTGATCTATGTTGTTTTGTTTCGTTCACATGTTTAACACAAACAAAAAAAGGACAATTACAAACTGTCAGTTGGTGAGGAGTTTGATATAAGATATGACAAGTTTTATTCTCTATATACCCCGTTATAATACCTGATTTTCTTTTATTACTTCATTTACGGGAACAAATATTTTCTTCATAAAATTGTGGTACTTATTTTGCATTCATTCACATAAACATATTGAATATTTGTGATGTGAATAGTTTCACTATACAAAAAATATTTTTTCCTAAACTGGTGCGGATGCCTCTCAGGCACGCAGAAGGGAAACAACCTAATCTGATTAAATTTGGACACTTATGAGAATGATGTCAAGGTCTTTACATTTATTGTTTCACTTTTCAGCATGAGCTGTTCAGCAATCACTGAACAGAATGCGAGACCCACGCCATGGGTTGCCAGATCCTATTGCTCAGTGACTCAACTTATGGTCCAGTGGTTCTTGAGAAAATTACAAAATAAAGTCATAAAAATGTGTATTGTTAATATTGTTTTGATAATGTTAATTTTTTTTTTAAATACTATAGTTTATAGTTGTCCACCCCCAAGCTGCACACAGCAGAGGCACACGCCCATAAGCAGAAGGGAGAGGGGAGACAAAAGAAGTTTTGAAATGTGTTTGTCGTACATAGAACGTAGACTCCAATGGATGTGTGGTGATGAAAATAAAAAACAAAACAAAACACCAAGACAGCTTAATATGGTATACACATTCTAAGATGACAATATAACTCCTCCTCTTGAAAAAGTGCCAGCCACCTCTCCATCACTTCTTTTGTTCTTGGCTCATTGTGGACAATTTCTTGTCTCTTGCCATTTTAATAACCTGTCTGCTGTTTCGCTTCTTCATTTCTTCTAAAATAGATATCCACTCTTCTTCCATGCTCTCAGAAGTCTCACCAATCTGGAAGGAAGGAAAGTGGTTGACCTCAGCTCTTCTAGGCTTTTTACTGTTCTTAGCTGGGTGGTCTTGTGAGGTTGAGGGCTTACATTTTAAAGAGTTCACACTGACTTCAGGAGATGTCCCATGTGACTTGAGGGTTGACCTATAGTTTGCCACTTTAACCTTGAGCTTTTGCTTCCACCCCAAGGTTTCATCAGAACACCCAGCTTGTTTAAGACATAGGTGCTGCATTATCAATGCCTTATCCACATCAGCAAAGTCAAAATCCTCAGGATAAGATTTGAATTAGTAGATTTCTTCAGCAAGTGTTTCTAGCAGCGTTGTATAGTAACAAAGTAATAATACTTCACTACTGTACTTAAGTACATTTTGGGAGACTTTGTACTTTACTTGAGTTTTGTAAAAAATTATAACTTTTACTTTTACTTCACTACATTTCCGAATTTAATTGCATACTTTGACTCCGATACATTTTCAATGTGCCGTTTAGTTACTCGTTACAAAAAAAACCCTCTACTGACTGCAGGGAAGTCAGGACATGCCTGGGCTTGTTCGCTACTTGCACATGACAATCAGCCTACACCTGTTGGTTTCATGCAGCTAGTTTAATCAATCAACATCCCTGATGAAAGAGGAGACAGCATCCACGTCGGCTACAAATGAAGGGGGACCTGACGATGAGCATCCCTGGCCGTACTTAAACACAATGTTCTCTTACGCTGATATGAAGGATTCGTCCTATTGAATGAAGTGCCTCTTGTGCCTTCCAAGAAACATGGAAATTCTATCTTACAGAAACTCCCCGTCCAACCTCAAGAAACACATTGAGGTAAGTTCTAGATTAATGAAATTGTTAGCGTCTATATTCCAATTTCAGTAACCATAGCATGGGCATTCTAGACACTGTTGTGAAACCTTGAGTATAACATGTAGAAATTAACTTTGTGTGACATTGTTTCGGTTACACAAAGCGTATTTGACGATGTTGGAGCTAACAGGCTACCTAGCTTTTTCCGCGCAAGGGAAGGCATAGCTGTAGGCTAAGTGTAACGAATGAGAAAGGGCACACGAGTTCAAACGGACAAAAATAACATTAACATGTGCCTACTTTTAAAAATTTAAACAAGCGCTGTGTGTTTGTGCTATCTAAGTAACAAAGCAAGAGTTAGCTTCAGACTGCCTTTGCTTGATACTTTTACTTGTACTTTTAATTACATTACTTGGTACATTTATTTTTACATTACTTGTCATACTTAAGTACAAGAAGTTCCAGATACTTTAAGACTTTTACACAAGTAACATTTCAGTCAGTGACTTTGACTTTTACCAAAGTCATTTTTGGGAGGGATACCTATACTTTTACTTGAGTTTGATTTTCCAGTACTTTATACAACACTGGTTTCTAGTATGTTTGAGAGCATTTTAATGCTGGGTGTCAGCCTAGAATAGTCCTTTGCATAGGCTGCATTCCCGTTCTGAAGCTGTATTTCGATGTCATATGAGAAGGCAGGGATGTGGAAAACTTTGGGCCACTGTTGTGTTATTAATGTTGATGGTAAGTGTTAAAGGGGTTCAGTTGGATTGGATGTGCAAAGAAGCACACCCAAATCACAGTCATCAATGTGGCCATTTTTTTCACCTAACAATTTCAGAATTGAAGTTTGTGTTGCACCAATGCACTTCGTAAGAGGTGTAGATCTTCTAGCAATTCATTGACTGCAACAGCCGGCACCAGAAAAACATTTTTTAACTTGAGTAAAATTGAGGTAAATTTCAGTTCAACTGTTTTTGACAAATCCTCCACAGGTTGTAAAATATTTTCAGACAAGCCACTGTTTTCTTTTTCTGATAATTCAGCAGGAGATTGAATGTCTAAAGAACATATAATTCCAGGTTGGAAATTGTCTTCTGTGTGTGGTGTAGGCCTACTGTATGTTTCCTTGACTTGTGCACATGAAAGGCTCCATAGTTTACAGTTTTATATTTGCAAACAGAGAACATGCATTGGGAATGGTGTCTGCTCAGGTGAGTTAGTAGAGCTTTCCAAGTCTTTGACGTCCATGGACAATTTGGGTGAATACAGCCATAACTATGGCCCCGGGTGAGTTGATTGTCCAATTTATAATGTTTCAAAACCTCAGATCGTCCAGAATAGGTGTTGCCAGAGTGCTTACATTTCCACATCAAAACACATTTCGTCTGGGGAAAAAGGATAAAGGTACTGTGTGTGTCAAATTTATATAGGCCTTTCGTACATAATGTGTAAAGTAGGTGGGGAAATATTTTTTCAAAATTAAAGAACATTTAAAACAAGTATATAAGCTACTGAACATCAGCATGTATTAATGTTAGCCCAAAATGGCGGCCGCACAAGACGACCTAATATAAAATCTAACCTATCACTCGTCATAAGCAAACATAAGGGTATAATCGCACATGCTGTGGAAAATAAAACCTCCATGGTTATTTTAATCGCTCTGATAAACCAATAAATGAATTCAATATCTAGAAGACATCATTAAAACTAGCTGATTGAAACTAGCTTTAATCATCTCATGTTAGTGGCTTGACTTGGCACAGCACATGCGCAAGACATGCTCAACAAAATGTTCATTCAATCAATTAACTATTGTAAATTACTGCTGATTTGCATTAGCCAATTAGATGTATTCAGAAAAATTTAAGCCAAAGAGAAAAACATATTGAATGAACAACAGCAATGTTTTACTTTTTCAGTGTAGAAAAATCTTTGATTAAAAACATTTTTTCTGCATTTAAAGCCAGGGATGTCTTAAAAATGTCATTCGGTGCAATGGACATATTGTTAAAATTTAATTAATTTGAAAATTGAAAATGAAAATGATGAAAAACACAAACTGAGATCTATAAATAAACAATAGGCCATTAAAAAGTTTTTCACAAAACAAAAACTATTTCACAATTTGCCCATATACGACAAGCCTGGTACCAGTTTTTTTTTTTTTTTTTTTTACACTTCAAAATTGGATTAAAAAAATAAGCATGTTAGCACTTTCCCTATTTAAATTTAAGTTCTTATGTAAAAATATTTTTTTTATGTCAAAAGTTTTTCTGATACATTTCACTGTAATGTGTGAAAGCACCCATTATGGCCACACTCCTACTGCAGATTGAATAGGCCTACCTAACTAGAAACTGAAAACAAGTAGGTGTAATAGTTTCATAGTCATTTCATTGTAGTTATCTCCTCCCTGCAGCTAGATATAAGCAGTGTCCACCAGCCCTCTAGCCAGAACTGAAGAAGCAGCTTGGATGAGCTGTGAAATGTATTCGACCAAATAAACTTTTGTCCAGTTGACAAATTGAATTTCTCCTTTTGTCATTTCACTGTAATATCAGCGTTTCACCACATTTGCCCTGTTATCGAATGACAGTTCGACTGAAATACAAAAAATGTTTTCTTTTGAAACAAACTTTGTGAAAACTCAACCAAATCGTGCTAATAACCAATCCAATCCAACTTTATTTATAAAGCACTTTAAAAACAACACAGTCGACCAAAGTGCTGTACACAGGTTAAAACACAAAAACATGAGACACAGTAACATTAAAAACAGAACATGATAAAAGTCAACTACTCACACTGAGTTAAAAGCCAATCTAAAAAAATGAGTTTTAAGAAGGGATTTAAAAACAGGAAGTGAGTCGGCCTGTCTAACATTCAGTGGAAGTGCATTCCAGAGTCTTGGAGCAGCCACTGAAAAGGCCCGATCACCCCTAAGTTTCATTTCTGTTTTCGGGACAACAAGGAGAACCTGACCTGCAGACCTGAGAGAGCGGGAGGGCGTGTAGGGCACCAGCAGGTCCGACACATACTGTGGGGCCAGGCCACGGAGACAATTAAAAACAAATAAAAGAATCTTAAAATCAATGCGAAACTGAACAGGTAGCCAATGGAGAGATTGAAGAATGGGAGTTATGTGATCGAATTTCCGAGAACTAGTTAAAAGACGAGCAGCAGCATTCTGGACTAGCTGAAGACGGGAAAGCAAGGTTTTGTTGAGACCTGAGTATAAGGCATTGCAATAATCTAACCGTGTCGAGATAAAAGCATGGATTAAAATTTCAAAATTATGACGAGATAAAAGCAATTTTACTTGGGCAAGTTTCCTCAGCTGATAAAAACTGGTCTTTATGACTGCCCTTATTTGGGCATCAAGTAATAACATCTAATTACCTTTAATATATTAAAACCCCTAAAAAGACCTCTCCAAATTAAAATCATACCTGTTGCCGGAGGAGCTGCCACGGAGGACGCGCAGAGGCTGACGTTACTTTTTTGTGCTGTTCTTGATCTGTGCGTTGCAACACTGGAATTTCCCCACTGAGGGACTAATAAAGGCATATCTTATCTTATCTTATCTTATTGAAGTATATGGATTATATACAAATGTTTGGTCTCTGTGTAAAGGGAACATTCTCTAGTTTTACCCTCAGCATTTACATTCACTACAAATGTGATTGGAAAAAAGTTACACACCTTGGAACACCAAAAAAAAGTGTTTTTTTTTTTATCCTCGCCTAATTTTTTTGTAAATATAAGAGGTGTCTATAGCTGCTGCTCATAGCTGAGGCCTTAAATACACTATCTTTCAATACAATAAGTTGTTGACCACTCAAATTTCAAATTGGGAATCAATAGCTGTAAAAATAAACTTTTTACTCCACTTTTTGTTATACTTTGTCCAGGCGTTTTATACAGGGATCATGCTTTTATCCAAACCTATCCAAACCTATCCAAATTGGAAACATTTAGAAAACGTTTAATAACTTTTGACTCATTCAACCTACAGACATCATTGAGGGCTCTACTGAAAGCTTACAACTAGAGGAATCCATTTCTGCACACAAGGTCACTATATTATGTCCCTGAGAATTACATTCTATAAAAAAGTGTTTTTTTTCTATCAAAAATAGACCAAACAAGTGTTGAAAATATGTATTGAAAAATTCTATAACACTGCACACTGTATACATTTTCAAAAAACCATGGACACTAAACGTTCCACACATATTTACAGGTATTTACACACTAAGAGTCTGGTGTGTTCCACTGACTGTAGCAGTCCCTTGTTTGAATAAAGCAGAGTGCAGTGTCACAGGTAGAACATTTTACAGCTGTCTTTGACTGACATCTTCTACACTTCAGCCTGCCATTTGTGCGGTCACCACTGCTGCCCATCCGTTCTTTGTTGCTCCGGTCGTGGTAGGGCTCCTTATCTGCAGTTGGGCTTTATTGGTACACAGTGATGACACTAGTAAGAAAAACACAAAAATATAATAGGAAATAAGCTCAAAATATGCTTTCTAAAATGTTATTTTCAAAGATCAAAGTCAGCTTTATTGTCAATTCTCCCATATGTGTTCAACATACAGTGAATCGAAATTTTGTTTCTCTCTGGCCAAGTAGTGCAAAAACAGTGTACAAAATACAATAAAGACAAAACTAAAACTATCTAAGACAAAAATCTAAATCTAAAAACTAAAATCTATTCTTATTTATTTTCTTATTTATTTTATCTAAACACCCAATAAATAATAGTAGGTCTATTTTACAAAAAGTGATCTAAATGCACAAAAAAAATCTAATGTTTATTGTTTTATTTTTATTCAAATACTACATCAAATACATAATAAAATGATACTTACACATCCAGAAGTACATCCTTCATAAACAACGCCTCCTCCTCACAGTCCATATGTTTCCTGATTCTCCACCTGCTCCAGACTCCTCCAGAGCTGAAATCGACTTGTGCAGCCTCCAAACTTAAATATTTTCTCTTTCCAGTCCTTTTAGCCATATTTTCAATCAAGGAAACTCAAATCAACAGCAAAGGCGCAAGACGCATGGCTGTGCGTAAATTACGCACCGTTTACGCACGGACCGCAATTTCGCGTTACGCAGCTGTTTCACGTCGAACTTGTTGTGAAAGGCCTAACAAACTATATGTCTCCCTGTTCAGTGCCTCATTGGCTGTTTGCCTGAACTGTCAATCATCCTGTGTAACCTAACTTGTTGATTCAGCAAGCGTGAACGTCGTACTTGATTTTTACCGGAGCGTCACACATGATTGGACCTTTATAGGTCTAGCCCAGCCCAGACATCTTCTTACTGGCCGGTTTAAGTGTCAATTTTAAGTATACTCTCGTGTTTAGCTGCTGTGAGCGCGATTTTAGCGAGGAAAGCGTATTGGATCTAAAACGTGTTTTGGACTAAATTGTTTTACTGGATTTTATTCGCTGGATCCTTACGGACAGAATGATACCAAGCTTGTGGTGAAATACAGATGTTTGACCTGTCCAGAGCCTTCAAAGGTAAGCAAAGTAACAAACCTCGTTTTGTGCTTTTCCGTATAAAAGCCCCATGTGCTCGGGGACTGATTGTTGTGCCGGGAAATGAATTGCATAGTCAAAAAGAGGAGACTGTAAGGTTTAATTTGATGTGTAGATGTCATGGGACACGTTCGGGAATGTGTGCACTTATATGGAAAGAAAAAAAAAAACAGTGAACAAGCCCGTGCACGGGCCGGTCACAGCGTAAGAAGTTAATAGTCCAGTTGCATTTTAAATATTACAAATTAATCTACCAAACCTAATTTCCTTTATTTAAGTGAATTTACATTCAAAATAAAAATATTACTTTAATATAGGTGCATATATAGTTTTATTTGTATAGTTAAATAATACAAATAAAATTGTAAAAGAAATGCTGATATTTTTTAGTTAAACGCTTAACGTTACCTACAACAGTCACAGGTCTGTTTCACCATATGACACGTTTCATGTTACCAAATGACATTTTTCATACCTTTTCATTCTAAACTGGTTTGTACTCCATCAAAGAGAAACAAAACATCAGTGTTGACTGCTCACATCAAACACTGATTTCAAATGTAATATGTAAAAAATTATAACAGTTTTAAGCACATTTTGAACGTTGCACTGAATGACATCCAAAATTGTGGCATTTGTACTTCTCAAGACAAAGGTGTCAGCAGCAAAATTTAAAAAGGCAAATCTGTATCTTGTTTCTTCTTTTGAGTCCTCGTCCCCACAGTGATATCACATAATACACGAGAAAAGAGCTCACATTATTGTTCAAAATGGCCCTTTAACTTCATTTTACCGAGTGACATTGATGAAATAGGCTTTTGGGGACAGCTTTATTTAAGACATTAAAAGTAGTTCTTTTGTGTTAATTTTGAAAATAGTTTTAAATGTTCATGTCAATGCTTTTAAAATTATGCTACAGAGAAAAGTTTATGATTGTATAATATATGAAATGTATATTATTGTTACAACTAAAGTGATAAAAAAACAAATCAATGTATTATACATATAGACAGACAGAGCAGATATGACCATACCATACTTTTTTCTAGTCGACAGGTGGCTGTAGCCCTTGCTTTTGTTTCTGATGTTGAATCCGGGACCATACCCAGACCAGACCCCCAAATGGACCCAACCAAAACTGAGGTACCTGTGTAGGTTTTGTTCTTATAGATCTTTGGTAAACCTAAATCATAATCACCTTCCAAATAGGGTGAAATGTTTAGTTTCTATAAATGAGTCTTCTGTATCCTGTACAACTGTAGATTCCAGGCAACACAGATGATATCAGAAAAGCTGCTGTGTGGTACTGTATAGTTAGACCTACATTCACTGACTATAAGCAAAGCCCTGTTGTGTTATACATCTCAGAGAAACAGGATGATGAAGATGCAGAGGAGGAGAGTGCCCCCTTGAGTCTGAAATGGCCCCAGACTCGGGCCAAACAGGTCAGATATCCGTTCCAGCTGCCCATTGTGCTCCTTCTGTGTGTCACACTGCCCAATGTCAGGAGACCAGTAAGAGAACACACACACAAAAAATATTAACAAAATAAATGTAACATATTTAGCAATTGAGATATGAAAATGTCTACAATAATGTAGTTTGATAGAGAAAAAACTTCCTGGTTGAACATGGACATCAGATGTTCTATAGATTCATAAATGAACCTGGTTTTGTCAGTACGATCATATTTCTGGTCTTGTTCTTAAGGTTGCATGGAGGATTGTTTTTGTTTCAGATTGTCAATAATAGCATTATAGAGATGCAATAGTCTTGTAATTATGATGACCAAAAAATGAAAATCTATCAACTGTGAATGTGGTGGGGCCAGATAAACATTAGCCAATAGATAACAAAGCAACCTGACACACAAACATTTTTTCATTCTGCATCGACTGGTGTAGTGAAAGCTACTGTTGAGTTTTAGCCACTAAAACTGTTTCACAGACAAACTATTGCTTACGATTTATAGACTGATATTTAAACAACATCTCTTTCTCTCTCTTTCTGCTGGCATTTCCTGACCCACGGTGGAGAGGCAGTGGTGGTCAGCTCTAATGGTCTGTTCTGGGCCATCGTTGTGTGTCGCTGGAGAATTAATCGCGCACTGGGCCTTATTTTGTTTGTCCTCTACTTCCTCCTGCTGCTCCATTTTAGAAGTCTGCCACTTAGTTTATAAAAAAAATAGTTCATTATATATATATATATATATAGTGTATATATATATATATATATATATATATATATATATATATATATATATATATTTTTTTTTTTTTTTTTTTTTTCTGTATAGAGAATTTTCCAAGGAATGAGAAAGTTTGTTTGTCCTTTTTCAAATGTTGCACATGCGTGAAACCCCCCTCCCCTACAGTTCCCTAAGTAGAAACGCCTCCTCCCGCCTCCTCCTTATGCTAGAAGATGTTTGTTTGTAGTTGGTGCTCGTTCAGTTACTGCTGTAAATGTACTGTACGTTTTCAAATGATAAGCAGAAGTTGCCAGAAGTAATTTAGCGACCAATGCGTCAGTCTTTAGACCCTCTGCTTCAGTGCATGTCATCGCTGGAAGGAATCTCCGAGAGTCACCTTAGTTTAGCTTCCCTCCTTTTTCCCTTCTCTTCTTCTTTCAGCGACTTCAAAAACAGACTTTCTTTTGCAGCTAACTGGTAGTGAATTCTTGTTTGCCATGGCAACATACTTTTCGCAAACTGCGAAAAGTATGTTAAGTATGTCTATTGGCTAATGTATTAAGAAGCGTAATGGGTCGCATATGGCCCCCGGGCCGTAGTTTGCCCATGCCTGACCTAGCTGCTAAACTTTAGTTTAGTCCCTGGGACTTGAGTCAATTTTTCATGTCCGTTCATGGAAGAGCTCTTCTGCTGTTACAGAGGAGCACCAGTGTGCATTGTTGCCCACAAATATTGAATGAGTCCTCCTCAGCGAGAGACTCGCTCTGCAACAAGACCCCAAAATATCAGACAGGTTTGATCAGCCACATATGATGGGATCAAAGCCTGATCCCGTCAGATCTCAGAAGCTCAGCAGGGCCGGGCCTGGTTAGTACTTGGATGGGAGACCACTGGAAAATCAGGTGTCACAGTGGGGCGCCAGTTGCAAAAACTGTTGTTGTGTCCTTAGGCAAGGCTCTTCACCTATATTGCCTAGTATAAAAGTGGTCTGTGAGTGATGGTGGTGGTTGGAGGAACCGATGGCACAGATTGGTAGCTTTGCTTCCGTCAGTCTGCCCCAGGGCAGCTGTGGCTACAATAGTAGCTTATCACCATCAAGTGTGGAGTGAATGAATAATGATCTGTAAAGCATCTGTGAGTGTCCAAAAAAGAGCTGAATAAAACTGATGCATTATTATTATGATGGGTTTCAGTTTGAGCTTTGTCCCAGTCTTAGCTAATGGCAGCCACAATGTGTTACAATTGCTCACATAATTACATATAATAAAGTTTCTCTTATTGTAGGTTTCTTGTATGGATCAGCATTTAAAATGTATCATTTTAAATTTAGATTGTTAATTGGGTCACAGAGACAGGTTATTCATTCATAGAGTTTTAAATGTATTAACCAAAGAACAGTGACCTCCTGTTAACAACTTCTTTACCAAGATACTATCAAGCTACTTCTGAACCTTTGAGACATGATCGGAACAAGAATTAATTGAAAGTCAGAATGCATTTTTCATTACATTGTTTTATTCTCCCACGCATTATTATAATAATTTGTGCTCTTTACATTACAAAAATAAAGCATAGCACAAAGTGTCAGGTTATGACACAAGCTGAACTATAAACAGTCAAGAAACAGTGAGTCCTTTGAGAGTTTAATGTTTTCACAATAATCATCAGCACCGTTCACATCCTGGCACCTCCATCTGTCAGCCTCACAGACAAAACCACACCGATAATTAGACTTTATGCAACCAAACGGTAAATATAGGGGCAATTCTCAGCTTTTCAAATTGACAGAAGAATGAAGACAGAATGAAGTTCATGTATTTCACCTTCCTGTGTCTAGGTGTTCTTTTGAGGACTTTCGCCTAATCAAAAGATATAATTTTGCTTTGAACTATTAATTACTATGGTGACAGATTCCAGATTTCCATCTCACTGAAAAACATGAATAGTTTATTGACTGAATGCAGTCTGTAAACTCTTCATTTTTTGTTTTTCTTTGGGAAGTTGTGGGTATAGATAATTTAAAGAATTAATAAATGACTTGGTGAATAGAGTTGGCCTTATTTAATGTTATTGATCACTCAGTATATAGGGTGTGAAGCTATATGTATTGTGGTAAATGGCTCCAGACTTCTAATAAGTAAAGAATGATGAAATTAATGCCATTTTGCGGAACAATTCAGATCCGCAGCCATATCAGTCCTACTCCCAATTCTCATGTGCACACAAACATCCACTGTGACAAGCAGGTGGCGATTAGTTTATGGATCTGTGGAGAGGCGAACCCTCTTAAAATAAGGGTATTTTTTTCTACATAAACACAGCACATAATTAAATAAATAACTGTATTTTAGTCTGTTTATTGGGTGAAATTGTCCACAGGAAGGTTTTAACTGATCAAATATAAAAAGTGAAACACAATACTACAATGGATTCAAAACAAAATGGTGACATTTTAAACCAAACTTGGACTATCTGAGTAGATCATTACAGCATACTCCCTGTGCTCCTTCTCTCATGGGTGGGAGCTCTGTATTTAGCACCTGAGCTCTGGAGAAGGACCTCTTTGGGGAAATAAGACAATGTCTGTCCACACATGATCTTTACACGACTGTTCCCTGGGCCCTAAACACACATGAGGGGACCAACGCTAAATATTACACAGAAGGAGAGATGCGTGGAAGATTTTGGAATTAGCTGTACGTATTATGACTGTTTTTAGCTATACTAAAGGTGCACTACAACTTGTCTGGTAGGAGGTCCACCACCTATTTTGTGTCTGAGTAGATGTCATTATTTTTGCCTGGAATGTTCCCCTGTATGGCATTAAACTTATCTATCTGGCATTTACTCAACTGCAGGTGTTGCCATTTTGTCATGGTGTTAATTTTCATTGAATTATTTTATTATTCTTGACCCAGTTTTATTTTGTGATTTCTCTAGCCATGTGTGTTCCTGGGTTTTTACTTCCTGTTATATTGATCGATTGCCTCGCAATAATGTGTCTCACTTGTGTCTCGTTCATCTGTGTGCATATATGCCCTGTGTTCTTTGTTATTATTATTATTATTATTATTATTATTATTATTATTAGTAGTAGTAGTAGTAGTAGTAGTAGTAGTAGTAGTAGTAGTAGTAGTAGTAGTAGTAGTAGTATTTGCAAATACACTCCATTTTGGGTCCTCCTTCTGCTCTAAACGAGACACATTTTTACTATTAATGTGGTCACCTCTCCACAGATCTGACCTGTACTGATCTTGGTAGCGTCACCTGGTTGTCTCCATGGAGATTTAGAATTTTTAATGTTATACCATTTTACACTATTTTGTATTTGTTGATTTAAGATGATTTTATGGCCTGCACAATTTGAGCAGAACTAGAGCCACTATAATTAATTATAATGGCAAAAAGGAGGGTTTTTTTTTTTAATAGCTTTCATGTTACTCGATTTTATTGTTTATTGTTTTTTTTTCTGCTAAGAAACTGCAAAAACATTTAGCTCCCATCCCACCATTTTTGCTGTCAGCTGAGGTTGGACTGGAGACAACGGTGCAGTCCCACCTAGATTTGACCTGGTAATTTGATGAAGCACAAATGTTTTTTTTCCCCCTCTTTCTCAAATTTTAACAATTCTACTTGATATCAGTATCCATAATTTGTCAAATAACCTGACTGAATCAAGAGCCAATCAGCATATCTGGACATGAAAGGTGACTGAAATTCATTGCTTCTGAATGGTAGTAATTTCAGTCCTGCAATTGTCACAAGCAGCAACGGGCATTTCCCAAACCGGCTATTAACCAAAGTGCACATAAATCACTGAGAGAGGACACATGTCACGCTCATGGCCTTAAAATGGTCGACATGTTTCCCTTCATGAATGTAGTAGGTTTGAATTAGACTGAAGTGAGTGACAGATGACATTGAGGCTGTCAGGAGATGTATTAATTAATATGAGATTTGTTAAATTGCCATGTTATGTAAAATGTTACGCAGAATATGCTGTGTCCCAGCTACAGTGCAGCTCTCCACTGAAAGGCTTAGGGTGAGGAGTTACTAAGGTGCAGTATCAGACTTTAAAAAATTTTAATCAAAACGTTAAAGGTGTATTATGCAACTTTTCTGCTCTCTCTCTCTCCAGTAATATGGAAACAAAGAATGATCTATTGATATTTTCCAGTGACGCTGGGGTTGTATTTCTATGTATTTCTATGGCAGAATGTTCATCATTTTCCATGGTGAACTCAAGAAAAAACATAAAATCATTCAGTTTTCTCTGGTTAGATTGTGTAAAAGAAAAAAACTGATTAAAGTGTAATTTCTCAGGGTGTAAATTAGCATCCATGCTATAACCTGGCACCAACATATTTCCTATGACTTCTGTCTTGGTTAATGTATTATTGTGCACAGTCTCTGTACAAATAAAAAGCATACCATTTGAGTAACAGAGCGTCAGACAGAACAGAGCCTACAGTTAGCATCAATGTTGATTCCATCAGCTGCAAAGTATTAATTGTCAGTACTTGTAATGCATTTCCATTATGAAACATTTTCTCAATTGCAAATAGTCAGGGCACACCAATATGCAGTTTTTCACTAAATTTTAAGATCATAATTTAAGTACAATAATTGTATACGCAGAAGATAAACAATTATTGTACTTAAATGATGGTTTCTGTTCAAATGCACCAAAATCACAATTCCAGCCTCTTTAAACATCAACATTAACGTTAATGGTAATTAACGCTTATTGAGAAATTTTCACATTAATCTCAAATTGCTGCTGGGTCACTACATTCTGACGAGGTCCACTGGCAGATTAACTGAACTACCCTTTATGTTTTATCACTACGTCGCACACACAGGACACGGGGAACGGTCAGGCCTCCTTAAATCACTGAGTCAATTACCTGCACCATATGGGACAGCAGTGATTTGGATATTAAAGAGGGGTGTAGTGGAGAGTGAAGGGGCTTTATCAAAGGTGTCCCGTGAGCGTATCTTGTGTCCCTTAAGGCAGTACTTATGAACACCTGACTGGCTGCAGCACTGGGGGGAGCGTGCTTCAGTGCGTCTGATAGCTTTTGGCAATGGAAGGCGGGATGAGATGTGGAATAGAGGAGGGAGCACCTGGACCAAGAACAACCACCTTTTTATCTCCAGAGACCAACGTAATTAGGTTTTGATTTACATCCAAATGGTATAGTCTTGCAGCACAGTGAAATCTCTCATATAATGTTCAATTTTAGAAGTGCTTTTTTCAATGTTAAAAAAAAAAATCTTGGATGACTACCCTGGTGTCATTGGACTGGCTTCATTTGTAGTACATTTATGAGTTCTTTCAACCTTTTATCCTGTTTGGAGGTTGGATTCTAGCAGTGACATTACTCTGGGAATGTTCTGCATGTATGTGTATGTACCATGGCACAAGGCACACGTTAGCCAAAAATATTTTACGATTGTTTGAAACCTCATGAAAAAAATACAAAACTGATTTAAGCAACACATTTCCAGGAGCATGTGATCAGTACGAGCCGTCATAACCCTGTTTAAGAGTTTGAGTTTCAACAAAAAGGTGAAAGCGACTAACTGAAAAACTATTTGAGAGACTTGTTTAACAGCAGAAATTAGCTCACCTGTTGTAGTTCCAGCTAAGTCAACTCTTTCCTGTCAGATTGTGTTAAAATTAATCTTAAATTAAAGTGTAACAGAACCTTAGAGTGCAGTGCCTCCAGTTAAAGATGCTTTATGTAACTTTTCTAGTGGAGGATGTGCTGCTCTCTTGTCGCCATGGAGTTGTTTTTCATTTTGCCTAGAATGTTCAACAGTATGGCATTACGTTAACCATCTCTATGGAGGCAATAATAGGTCAAATATCTTAATTAAATGGATCAATATATCACCTAATTAAGTAAATACAAGATGGATAAAATGTGATACTGTGATACTCCAGTCAAAAGAAAAGTTACATAGAGCACTTTTAATGTACTACAGCTAGGGAAATAAATAAATTGGTATCTTGCAGTCCTATACGGGCTAGGTGCAATGGATAATGTGTCTGACTACAGATCAGAAGATTCTAGGTTCGACTCCTGGCTAGCTCGTATGTAGTTTTAACCTAGACTACATCATTTAGGCAGCACGGTGGCTGAGTGGCTAGCACTCATGCTTCACAGCAAGAAGGCTCTGGGTTCGATCCCCGTGTGGCACGTTGGTATGGCCCTAAGATTTGGATCGCCCGAGCCTTTCTGTGTGGAGTTTGCATGTTCTCCCCGTGTCTGGGTGGGTTTCCTAAGGGCACTCCGGTTTCCCCCACCAACCCAAAACATGCACCATAGGTAAAATCCTCCAGCTGTGGTCCTGACCAAACTGAAGCAAGAAGATCATGGAGATGGTCCCCCAGCAATGTGCTGCCCACTGCTCCTAATAACAGGATGGGTTAAATGCAGAGAAGAATTTCTCCTGTGTGAGATCAATAAAGTCACTTCTTCTTCTTCTATACCACCCACTCTAATAATGCATTAGGCTCTATGTCTCACCAAAGTACAATATATAAAACAATATATGATTTTTAAATTTTGGGTATGTGTCTAATATTGCACCAGTGAATAGAAGACTAATTTTTGTGTTGCCTATAAGACACAATCTCTACCAAAATGTACTCCACCAATTGGTGGTCATTTTTACTCCTTAATTGAGTGTGAAATTAGTTAATTTAGGTTTAATTCAACATTTTCTCTAACAAATTGTTTGGAACTTGTTAACTGTTGTTGCCGAAATGTGCATGGAATTGATGTGGAAAAACATTATTATGAGTAAATAAATAGATTTGAGTGTTTTGCCAGCTGTACTCCCTGCTTAGAATCTTTCTTGATAGCACTTTTACAGGCACTTGAACAATCAAATGACCATAAATTCTGACTTTCTATTTCACTTAAAACACTACTTTTTCATTTTTTGATAAATGCACTGTACTATTTTCTAAGGGAGTACGTATTAAATAACAGACAGTGTTGGCACCTTTCTCTCTGTTATGATAATGGATGCACCTGCAGGATTAGTCCAGATACAACCTTTAGCTTTAAATAAAATGTTATATAAGAATATCATTTACAGAAGTAGGACAAGAGCTTTTGAATTACACTGAAGTTTTATCCTCTGGTGTGGATAATCAACATGACAGAAGAGATTGCTTTGGATAAAATGAATTAAAATTGAGATGAAGTCATGAAGGAGTCTGCTAGACAAGTTAATAAGTACTAATATCAAGCCCTTAAGCAGAAAATATTGAGAAACAAATGCATAATTTGTGAATATTGTATTGAAATTAGTATCCTGTCTTAATATGCCAATAATGAATACGAACAATATGTTTTTTTTTATAGAAAAGTGTTTTAGTGCTTAAAATGCATTAAAAATTGTATTCTTACTGGTTTAGGTTTACTGTGAATTGACTCGCCTCTCCACAGATCTGTAACTTAATCTGTCAGTGTCATCTGCTTGTCTCCATGGTCAAAAGTTACATATTGCGTCTTTAACAATTGTTTATATTTGAACTGTGACACTGTGACATATTTTTACTAAATTAACTTAACTTGTTGTTGTAAATGAGCATTGGTTTTGAATTGACCTGCCATTCAGTACTGTTCTTCCACTATTCCAAAGGTTGGAGGTGCGATTCCAGCTCCCACAGATGAATACTGTTGCTGTGTCCTTGGGCAAGACACTTAACTCACCTTGCCCCCAGTGTCTGCATACACTGGTGTATGAATGTGTGTGTTAATGGGAGTGTGGTTCTTTGATGTAAAGTGCTTTGAGTGCCTTGAAAGGTAGAAAAGCACAATATAAATATGTCCATTTATTCAATAATTTATTGTCCCAAGTATACAAAGGAATTATATAAATTCCATGAAATGTATTTTTGAGTGATGTGTACATTTATATGTCCGCTGTATGTCCCATGGCGACTGAGAGGCCTCTGTGAGGTCCCAGACAGGCCACGATATAATCCCAGTGATCAAAAGCTCTTAGTGCAATATGAGGCTGTGAAAGGTCAGCTGGAGATGTGCCATTTCAGTCCTGAGCTCCTCTGTCTATAGCCAGTCATTAGACCTCACCAGAGCCCTGTCTCCTAGCACAAAAACATAAGAAATATAGAGCGGAGTATTGTGCTTAGAACAATGCCCACTCAGGCTGACCTCTCTATTGTATTACATGCTGTACTACATAGGATTCAAAACAAGGAACTTTGAAAGTTATATACCTATTAAATGTAGGTCAGCTTCTGAATGTCTTTTTGCTGTTGAAGTTTTATAAGATTAATCTTGTATTATTATTTTGCATAAAGATAAAAATGCAAAATAATAATAACAAGATTAATCTTATAAAACTTTAAGAGGAGCCAGCTGAGGTGGCTTGGGCATCTGTTCCGGATGCCTCCTGGGCGCCTCCCTCGGGAAGTCTGGGAGTCCATGCTAAGACTGTTGCCCTCGTGAGCCGACCCCGGATAAGCGGAAGAAAATGGAGGGATGGATGCATAAAGCTACATGTGTTATGTTCATAATTTCATAATACGCTTTCTTCATACATGCAGCTTAAATTAGTTTTCTCCACAGCATTTTCTTCTAATGTTTTAAAATTATTGGAAGGGCGTATGAAAATTGTCTGCTGAGTAAATGACTGATACTGAGTGATGAATGTAGCAGTGACACAACCACACCAGTAAGAGAAGAGACACATCTACATATTAAATATGCTCCCTGAACTACAATGTAGTGCAAACTCGTTTATTTCATTGAAAAGTTTCCCTCTCATTCTGTGTAAAATTTGGTGATGATGGGCACAGGGTTGGTGCTCCACTGCCATCAAGTGTATTCAACAAGTATTATATCACGGCCCATCAGAGTTTTTCCAATTTGTTCAAGTGCAGAGCTGCTGGAAATGTATTTGCTCCCATCTGCAAAAAAGAAGATCTTATAAATCTGCAACATACTTGTATTTGTGGTATTTTTGTTCTAAACGAATGCACAGGGGACTGAAGGAAATAATATAATATAATCAATTAAACTACTTTAGAGAACAAACTTTATTACCACATTAATTATAGTTTCCATTAATGAATGCATTTCCAATAGGTCATTCTAATTATTACTATAGCAGTCATCGATTTAAAGACACCACACATTTTTGCTAAAAGTTCTTTTGTTTTTATGGCAACAACAGTTTTAGTCGAGCTTTCTTAAAAGAGGCAACATTAAAAGTAAAATTGTATGGGGAGATGTCCAAAGCCGGCAGCAGTTTTCTGAAAGTTCACTCAGCCAAAAAGTTGCATTTGTGGTTTTGGGCTGTCTGACCTCTGGCACATAGCAGCATTTATTGTATTATCGAATTATTTTACTCAGCCCATGTTAGCTGCTCTAACTGCAGTTATCATCACTTCTAGACAGTAGTTAAACATTTTCTCAAATCTCAGTTATATGCTTAGAGATCTACATGTATTTTTATAAAGAATTGTTGTAGTTGTAATTGTAAGATGCAAGCTTGATATCAGTGCCAGTCTGGATACATGTGTGAAGAGTGCTCTAGGAATTCCAGCTAGTTCCAGCACTAGGAATTTGCATTTTATCAGGCAAATTGCTTGAACTCTGTATCATTGGCTACTTTGAGTCCAATAAAAATACAGCTCTGAAAAAAATAAGAAACCACTGCATTTTTTTCTGAAATCAGCATCTCTACATGTATTACAGCCATTCCATTCCAGCGTCTGTTGAATTCCAACACAAACACAAAGCTGAGCTACTTCAGTTCTTGCACCAGGAGTGGAATAAAGTCACCCAAGAACAATGTGAAAGACTTGTGGAGAGCATGCCAAGACACATGAAAGCTGTGATTAAAAATAAGGGTTATTGCACCAAATATTGATTTCTGTACTCTTCTTAAGTGTAAACATTAGTATTATGTTGTTTTAAAATTAATTTGATCTTGTTTCTTTGCATTGTTTGAGGTCTGAAAACATGTATCTTTTTTGTTATTTTGACCATTTGTCATTTTCTGCAAATAAATGCTCTAAACAATAATATTTTATTTGGAATTTGGGGGAAATATTGTCAGTTTATAGACCTTTTGCCAAAACACATACCTATAAGTAGTAAAATCAGAAAAACTGATAATTTTGCAGTGGTCTCTTATTTTTTTCCAGGGCTATATTTTGTAGAAAACTCCCTGCAGGGCTTTAGAACAATGTCTTATTATTCTTTGTGGCATTGTCTGCATTAACACAGAAGATGTGGCTTATAAAAGAATGAGATTGTGTAGACCTACAGTGGACAATGATCCAATACAGCAACCACCTGACAACCTCTTTGTTGTAATCCATTGTCATATTCTGTGCCGAGAATCTGATCTGATGACTACATTCACCTTACTGCAGTGCTTCTGGAAGAGGGCTGCTTCTGTTCTGGTCTTTGGTGTCTAATTTAGAGACAGTTTAGTCAGACCCTCCAGGAATTCGCGATGTTGTGATTTGCAACTTCAACGCAACTTCAGCCAATCCCCGTGAATTCAGGGCGGTGTCGCAATTTTGACCAATCGCCGCAACTTTCCCGCAATTTTTACTATTTTTTAAACAATTTTGACCAATCATGAACGCCGACCAACTTCCTTCTGCCTTACTACCGTGTGACAAAACGAAACTGCGGCCGTGTCCCAGTTCCCAGAGCGCACAGCTCGGAGCGCGGCCCGAAGGGGCCTCAGACTGCAGTCAAGGAGGTGCACACTTGCTCAGCCCCGACTGCAGTCCGCGGACTGCGGACGACTGCGGACGACTGCGGACGACTGCGGTCTTCAGACCGCGTGTTAACTGCGCATGGGACAAAAAAGAAGTGGGACAGCAGTCGTCGCGCCGGTGTACTGTCGAAATGTGTGACGCACATGCCCTTCGGGCCACGCTCCGAGCCGCGCACTGTGGGAATTGGGACACGGCTTCTAATGGCAAATAAACATGTCTGCAATAACAGCAAAAGACCGCGCAAAACAGTTCCCCTCCTAGTAGTAATTTATTTTCGATGTTGGTAAGGTTGTTTTAGGACCATATCTGTGATCTCTGTGTCCTTGTATTATTCTTTGTCAGTAATAACTCAGTATTCAAAATATTATTCAATTTTAATTACAAAAAGGGAAAATCGCAACTATTTATCGCAACTTTTACTTCCTCCCGCAACAAAAACGCTACAAAAACCTTAAAAGCATCGCAACTTTCATCGCAACTTTTTGGAAAAGCTCACGCAAATTCAGGCATTTTAGCCCGAAACAATCACAAAAAATGCCCGCGAAATCCTGGGTGGTCTGTTTAGTCTTGTTTACTTCCTGTTTTGGCTTCATCCTTGTTTAGAAGTAAATACATCAATTTACTTCTATTTTCAACCTACTTAGACTGTCACTCGCTAACTCAAAAGTGTGTACTATGAACTTGATAAGTAATTATTGGAGATTTTGAGACATCCAGGAATAAATGTTCAGCTGTTTTAGCCTTACTCTTTTCTACTTTTTAGATACATTTGAGAACAGCTTTAGTGAATCGTTTTTTCATTCTTCAGGTTAATGAAATTGATCCTCTTTTGTTCTTTTGTTAAACACTGCAGGCGTCACTCTCATTGCTTAAACTATTTGGAGCCCTTAGTTATTCTTGATGCCTTATTCTTGATCTGCCACCGCATTTCAATAGAGCTGACATTTTTGGCAAATTTCAGGAATAAACCTTAATTAGAGCGATGATGTATGGGCATATTAGAATCAAAACAAAAACCTCCATGTTTCATTACCATCTCCAATGTGTTCCAGTTTAATTGGTGACAGCTGCAGTTGAATTCCTATTTCAGTGAAAGAGGTTTTTGAAAAGTGCCTTAAATGAATCGCCTCACATTAATCAGAAGTGCCGTGTTTTGCTTATCCTTAGAATCATATCTTTTTCAAAATAAAAACTGTTCCCACTTTTTACATCTCAATCTGTTTGGAACCAAAACATCAACATCAAAGTTACATTCGTGGTGAGCAAAATGAGAGGAAAATTGTGTTTTCTGAAACATCTGAGACAAAAGAAGACATCTCTATTTCGCTATTTCCAACTAAATTGGTAATTAGCTGCACCAGTAAGATAGAAAATGTTTAAAAATAAAAATCAGAATTGAATTTTTATTAACTTTAAAGGCACTGTACCTGATGTTTACTGACCTAAAAACAAAGCTAGTTAATTTTACACAGTGCAATGGTCCAAAGTTATTTCTCACTTATTTGCATTTGAGCACCCAATTATTCACTGTGATTAGTTTGTAAGCATTTCTCACAACTTCAAAGGTCAGAGTGGAGTTTTGCTGTGACATTAAAGATAACAACTAACATTTTAAACATGCACTTGCTAATTATCAGACAACACATTAAAATTGCATGCAGATAGTACACACAATACACAGCAGACTTGTTTTGACCTGAAGAGCTGCTTATACAATAAATCTGTACTGGGGAAAGAGACATTTTGGTCAAAAACATGGAAACAATCAAGTACAAGGTTTTCTAAGAAATGCATACTGTATATCACATTGTATTTGCAGTACCACATTTACTAAATAGTTTATTCATTCTTGTTGATTTTAATTGTATTTTTGTTTTTTAATTTAGGAAAGAAAATCACCATTGGTGACTTGGGCTTGATGCGGTATCCCCAACCCTGATTAGCCTTGACAGTCAAAATTAAATTTGTCCTCAGACTAACACGATGTGGGAATAGCCAACAACAACATGCTAATGTGTTGTAATATTTTATCATTATTATTTTTGCTATTGAGTTGAAGCCTATTCATAGGCTCAGGATTTGTTGGATAGTAGAGTGCCAACTGTGATAACTGTCAAATCTAATCTGAGGCACTGTGAGCAAGCAAATGTGCAATTTAAATTGATCACTTTTTGGATAGTGCTTAACTCCCCAAAGCATGTTTTAACCTTTGTCTGTTTAAACCTGATAATATTTTGTCCACAATTGGATCTTGTCCCACACCAAATTTGTGTGTGGGTCCTCTTCTTGTCAGTTCTTGCATAGAACAAAGTTGTTGTTTTTTTTACAGAGCTGCCAAATTCCAATCAGACATGTATTTTTACATTATTAGACATACCCCATACTGCTTTTTCAAATAAAGTTCCGAAATTGGGGGTTTTAAGGGTGTCACCTATGCTGCCACCACAAAATGTCAAAAAATGTAAAATATTTATTGTTCCCTGAAGTAACACTGACATTCTGTGAACTTTACCAACAATTTTGTCAACTTTCAGCAGTGTTTGGTTGTGTAGCCAATCCAAACAGATAGATTGCTCTAAATATTATATATAATATAATAACGTGTGTGTGCATATATATATATATATATATATATATATATATATATATATATATATACAAAAATATTATATAATAATAACATTGTTCACAAATCTGTCCAAATGTGTGACAGCGAGCACCTCTGCCCCGCCGAGACAATCCACCCCACCTCACAGGTGCGCCACACCAAGATGCCGATCCGACATCATGACCAGTGCACAGGTGTGTCTTAGACTGCCCACAATAAAAGGCCACCCCGAAATGTGCATTTTGTTTGCTTTATTGGGGGTCTGGGGACTCAGAACCAGTCAGTATCTGGTGTGACCACCATTTGCCTCATGCAGTGCAACACATCTTCTTCGCATAGAGTTTATCAGATCAATTGTGTCAATTGTGGCCTGTGGAATGTTGGTCCACTCCTCTTCAATGGCTGTGCGAAGTTGCTGGATATTAGTGGGAGCTGGTACATGCTGTCGTATACGCCGGTCAAGCACATCCCAAACATGCTCAATGGGTGACATGTCCGGTGAGTATGCTGGCCATGCAAGAACTGGGACATTTTCAGATTCCAAGAATTGTGTACAGATCCTTGCAACATGGGGCCGTGCATTATCTTGCTGAAACATGAGGTGATGTTCATGGATGTATGGCACAACAATGGGCCTCAGGATCTCATCACGGTATCTCTGTGCATTCAAAATGCCATCAATAAAATGCACCTGTGTTCTTCGTCCATGTTCTGTTTGGTACAGTTATGGACACAAGAGGGCACTGTTATTTTTTTGGTTGTTGTCTTTAAGAAACTCAGTAGGTCACGTGACTCTCAAATCAGGAAGTTGTTGAAAAGCATGGTGCTGTAAGCTCTCATTTTTATGCAAGTTTATCCAGTGACATCTGCATACATCTTTTGCCTTTGGTAGCATCGTGGGTATGTATTGATTGTTAGAGTTAATGTTTTTTATATGTACATGATTATTTTTTGAAAGTTTTAGTTGTAAGATGCATGATATAAGAATTAAGTTCATGATGATGACACAACAGCTACTTGGTTCATAAGGATGAATAAATAAGTTACAAAATACATTTGAGGTTAAAACAATAAATATTTTAAATAGCTAAAAAACATATTAACGTGTATTTACATCATATTTACATCAGAAATTGTTACAGAAGCATGTTACGTTTTATTTGCTCTGTGCTTTTGGTTTGTGCATATGGAAAAGCGAATGTTGATTGTGTGTCATGTTTTTGTTACAGTTTCACCTTTTCTTGCCACATCATTAAACCTGTGGACAACAACGCATGAGTCTTCAGAGTCTTGATGTCAAGAAGGAGTTTAGCTGACTGTCTAGTTATATTCAGCACATATAGCGAGGGCAGTACAGTGAAACCACGGCTTTCTGGCGGGCAAGATAACGCAGTTCGAGCTGGCAGATGAAAGTGATTGTGTCCCACACAGCAACTGGACAACCATCAATATAAAAAGACGCACCGCCATATTGTGCCATGGAGGAATCATATGTAACCCGGTCCCATGCCTCAACACGGTCAGGTATGTCAAATGGCTCTGCTGCAGCAAAGGCCAGAGCAAGGGCAGAAGCAGCAAAAGCACGCCTTGCATACGCTGAAAAGGAGATAGACCTGAAGTTAGAAAAAGCTAAGTTAGAAGCTTCCATGGAAATCCTCCATTATCAAAGAGAAACAGCTGCAGCTATTGCCGAAGCACGAGTACTTGAAGCAGCGTGTGATATAGAAAGTGAAGGGCATAGCGGGCGCAACTTAAAGATCGATTCTCTTCCTTCTTTGGAACCACAAGTACGTACACAACAATACGTAGTTGAACAAGCTACAATTTTAGAAACTGAAATGAAACAATTTGATGCAACATTAAAGAGAGCAGAACAAGACACCAGCCCAAACGTTGAAAACACAGCTTTAAAACCTGATGCCGAGCCATTCACTCCACTTCCAGTCGAAACTGACTTTTCAGCTCTTGTCACTCAACAGCCACCTCCGACATTTATAGATAAATTTCTTCTGAAGCCACCTGAGGTTAGGTTTAAAAATGAAAATGCCTCACCTGTACATCCAACGCCATACTTTTCGAAACCAAATGACAGAAGTGGTGACAGTCAAAACGTCAATGACTTTGTACGATACCTTGCTCGTCGTGAGATTGTGGCTACAGGTTTGCTTCAGTTCAACGACAGGCCTGAGAACTATAGAGCATGGAAACGTTCATTCCTCACAGCTACTGATGGTTTGAATCTCTCACCTAGCGAAGAAATGGATCTTTTGCTTAAGTGGCTCGGCAAAGAGTCCACAGATCATGTTGAGCGAATAAGAGCAATACACATCAACAATCCAGAGGAAGGCTTGGAAATGATATGGAGCAGACTTGAGAAGACCTATGGCTCAGCAGAGGTCATAGAAGAAGCTTTGTTCAAACGGCTCGACACCTTTCCAAAGATGACAAACAGATCAGATTATGTAAAGCTGACAAAAC
This sequence comes from Paratrypauchen microcephalus, assembly GCA_036785185.1. Classification (NCBI taxonomy): domain Eukaryota; kingdom Metazoa; phylum Chordata; class Actinopteri; order Gobiiformes; family Gobiidae; genus Paratrypauchen; species Paratrypauchen microcephalus. The sequence goes on along the minus strand of JAVJIX010000001.1, from coordinate 10,805,310 downwards.
TGAGTGACCTGTTAATGGAACTACAATCTGCTAAGAATGAGGGAGATCTACCTGGTCTTTCTTTCCTTGACACGTCAAGAGGTGTTAACCCAATAGTTCAAAAACTCCCCTTTCGTCTGCAGGAAAAATGGGCGTCAATCGGTGCAGCCTATAAACTACAAAAGAGAGTGTCCTACCCTCCATTTTCCTGCTTTGTAAACTTTGTTAAACAAGAAGCCAGCATTGTCAGTGACCCAAGCTTTAACTTCATATCCTACTCTGATACTACTAAAGCATCAAAACCATTTTGGGCAAACAAACAAAGGGAAGTTGCAGTGCACAAAACGAATGTTTCTCTAGAGGACGCCACAGACACTGGCCGACCTCCAACTAAAACTGATGACTGTGATAAAATGTGTCTTATCCACAGAAAACCACACCCATTGAGCAAGTGCCGCGCATTCAGACAAAAGTCTCTTGAAGATCGAAAACTCTTCTTAAAGGAGAACAATGTGTGCTTCAGATGCTGTTCTTCAACATCACACATGGCGAAAAACTGCAAGATGAAAGTTCGGTGCACTGAATGTAAAAGTGAAAGACACCACCCTTGCATGCATCCTGGACCTGCACCATGGACCGAAAAGGCGGATTCCCTTTCAGCGGACGGCGGGGAGGAGCAGAAAACTGAACCGCAACAACAAGTAACCAACGAATGCACAGATGTGTGCGGTGGAGATCAATTTGACCGATCTTGCTCTAAAATATGTCTTGTTAAAGTGCACCCAACTGGCCAAAAAGACAAAGCAGTGAGGATGTATGCCATCCTAGACGAACAGAGCAATCGTTCACTAGTCCGCTCACAGTTCTTTGATGTGTTTGATGACCAAAGCCCAAATGCCCCTTACACACTAAAAACATGTGCTGGAGTGAAAGAAATGACAGGAAGAAGAGCAAATGGATATGAAGTGGAATCTCTGGATGGAACGGTTAGTATTCCACTGCCTAGTCTCATAGAGTGTAATGACATACCTAACAACAGAGAAGAGATCCCAACCCCAGACGCAGCTCTTCATAATCCACACCTCAAGCCTTTAGCTTACCAGATCTCAAACATTGACCCTGAAGCTGAAATCATGCTCCTCTTAGGTCGGGACATCATCAGAGTGCATAAAGTTCGAAAACATATCAATGGCCCAAACAACCTACCATACGCACAAAAGTTGGATCTTGGGTGGGTCATCGTAGGCAATGTGTGCCTAGGGAATGTCCATAAACCACCCACAGTTAGCACCTGTTTCACAAACACTACAGTACAAGGTCGTCCAACCCTCTTTCAACCATGTCCTAACGTTTATCATGTCAAGGAAAAATACAGTGATGCCTGTATCACTCACACTCTGCAGACGCACAAAGAAAACTCTTGTGATCTTGATCATCTCGGATGCACTGTGTTTAATCGCACTAAAGATGACAATCAGGTGGCCCATTCAATTCATGATGCACAGTTCATGGAAATAATGAAACAGGAGATGAAAAGGGATTCAAGTGACAGTTGGGTGGCACCTCTGCCTTTCAAGAGTCCACGCCAACGGCTCCCTAACAACCACCCACAAGCAGTGAAACGTCTCATGTCTCTTAAACGCACTTTTGAACGAAACCCTGAGATGAAAGACCATTTTCTCAAGTTCATGGATCAGATGTTTCAGAATGGTCATGCAGAGTTAGCCCCTCCTCTGAGTGAGCAAGAAGAGAGGTGGTATTTGCCAACATTTGGTGTATACCATCCAAGGAAACCGAAAAAGATCAGAGTGGTTTTTGATTCAAGTGCACAATACAAGGGTGTATCACTTAATGATGTTCTGCTGTCCGGACCAGACCTAAACAACAGCCTACTTGGTGTGTTAATTCGTTTCCGTAAAGAAGCCATCGCATTTAGCGCTGATATAGAGCAGATGTTCTATTGCTTCTATGTAAGAAAAGAGGACAGAAACTTTTTACGTTTTTTATGGTTCAAGAACAACAACCCCTCTAACGATGTTGTAGAGTGCCGCATGTGTGTTCATGTCTTTGGAAACAGCCCTTCGCCTGCTGTGGCTATTTATGGCCTACACCAGTCTGTGCTAAGCAGTGAAATACTGGCTGACTCTGATGTTAAAGATTTTGTGACACGCGACTTCTGTGTCGATGACGGACTGAAGTCCCTGCCAACAGTCGAAGCAGCAGTTGATTTGCTGAAAAGGACTCAAGACACCCTGTCCAAGTCAAACCTTCGGCTGCACAAGATTGCAGCAAACAACAAAAGAGTTATGGAGGCTTTTCCATCCAAAGACCATGCAAGTGATCTAAAAGACCTAGACCTTGATGCTGACGTGGTGCCAATGCAGCGTACCCTTGGTCTCAATTGGAATCTCCGAACTGACTCTTTTCTCTTCAGTGTTTCGGATGAGATAAAACCCTTCACCCGTCGAGGTATTTTATCTACCATCAACAGCCTTTACGACCCACTGGGATTTGTGGCGCCAGTCATCATCCAAGGCAAGGCCATTTTGAGAGAACTAACCATTGAGAACAGTGACTGGGATTCTCCACTACCCGAAGAGATGGAAGAAGTCTGGGCATCATGGAGAACCTCACTGGCAGAGCTGTCTAATCTTTCTGTTCCCAGAGTGTACACTAATACATCACCTACTGTAGCGGGCAGAAAAGAACTGTGCGTCTTCTCCGACGCTTCAACAAAAGCCATTGCCGCTGTTTCATATTTGAAACTCACAGATGCTTCTGGTAACAACTTCATTGGATTTGTAATGGGAAAAGCCAAATTGGCCCCTCGTCCTGAACATACCATACCACGGTTGGAACTCTGCGCAGCGGTGCTTGCTGTTGAGTTGGCAGACTTGGTTTCATCAGAACTGGACATTTCACTTGATGCCGTAACATTTTACTCAGACAGTAAAGTGGTTTTGGGTTATATTTCTAATGAAAGCAGGCGTTTTTACGTTTATGTCAGTAACCGAGTGCAACGCATCCGCGAATCTTCCAATCCAAGTCAGTGGTTCTATGTGCCCACAGAACTCAATCCTGCAGACCATGCAACTCGTTCCGTCCCTGCAGGCCAACTCAAACACACCAACTGGCTGACTGGACCAAAGTTCCTGTTGTCTTCAGAACCACAAACCACTAAATTCAACTATGAGCTTGTTGACCCCAACTCCGACCCTGATGTTAGACCTTTAGTGTCTGCTTCCAACACTACAACATCCAGCAAAGAGTTTGTTTCACAGCGATTTGTGAAGTTTTCATCCTGGAAGTACTTAAATCGTACCATTGCTCGTCTCATTCATATATGTCGTTGCTTCAGGTCAACTCTACCAAGTAACAACTCCTGTAAAGGATGGCACTATTGCAAGACTGGGATTACTGTTGAAGAAAAAAGCCGAGCTTCAGATATGATTGTCCAAGCAGTGCAAAATGAAGTCTATGGTCAGGAAATCAAATGCATTCAAAATAGCAACAAGGTTCCAGAATACAGCCCTTTAAAACGTTTGGATCCTTTCATCGACACTCGAGGCCTTTTAAGAGTCGGAGGCCGTCTGCGTGATTCAAGTCTTGAGCAGAGAGAAAGAACCCTTTGATTATTCCGGGAAAACATCATGTTGCAGTTCTGCTCATCAGAGAGTACCATGAACAAGTTCAACATCAAGGGCGTCTCTTTACTGAAGGAGCAATTCGCACAGCTGGATATTGGATAGTTGGTGGAAAGAGAATTGTGAGCAGTGTCATTTACCAATGCACAACATGCAGACGTCTCAGAGCTCCAGTCAGTGTCCAAAAGATGGCCAACCTCCCGGCAGATCGTCTCTCTATGGACCCTCCTTTTACGAATGTTGGACTTGACGTGTTTGGTCCGTGGAATGTGTCCTCTCGTAGGACCAGAGGGGGTCTTTCTCAAAGTAAGAGATGGGCGGTAATATTCACATGTATGAATGTAAGAGCGGTTCATATCGAAATCATTGAGTCCCTTGACACGTCCTCTTTTATCAACGCCCTACGACGATTTATTGCTGTGCGTGGTCCTGTTAAACACATCCGCTCGGACCGCGGCACTAACTTTGTTGGCGCGTGTAAAGAGTTAAAAGTGCCTTCCAACATTGATGACGCATCAATAAAAACATACTTGACAAATCAAGGATGTAGCTGGACATTCAATCCACCACATGCCTCTCATTTTGGAGGTACATGGGAACGCATGATTGGTCTTGCAAGAAGGATCCTTGATTCAATGTTCCTCCAACTAAAAGACAAACTTACACATGAAGTACTGACAACCTTCATGGCAGAAGTCACAGCGATAATCAATGGCAGGCCTCTTGTTCCTGTCACGCCTGATCCTGATGATTTGTTTGTACTCACACCAGCAGCTCTTCTCACACATAAGGTGAATCCTGTATCTGCACCTGCAGGAGAGTTTGGCGCTTCGGATTTATTCAAACGTCAGTGGCGTCAAGTTCAGCATCTTTCCAACACCTTTTGGGATCGATGGAGAAAGCAATATCTTCCAACCTTGCAAGCACGCAGGAAGTGGCAATCCACATATCCTAATATCAAGGTGGGCTCAGTAGTTCTACTTAAAGATGGACAAGTACAGAGAAATGAGTGGCCTCTTGGACTAGTCACTCAGACCTTCCCCAGCAATGATGGAAAAGTACGCCAGGTTGAAGTGAAGATTGCCAAACCTGGAGGAACTGCTGTTTTCCTCAGACCTATTTCAGAGATCGTACTTATTCTCCCTTCAGACACTTAGACATTGTAAACCTGTTTAGTGGCGTTTAATCACGCCAGGCGGGGAGTGTTCTGTTTGGTACAGTTATGGACACAAGAGGGCACTGTTATTTTTTTGGTTGTTGTCTTTAAGAAACTCAGTAGGTCACGTGACTCTCAAATCAGGAAGTTGTTGAAAAGCATGGTGCTGTAAGCTCTCATTTTTATGCAAGTTTATCCAGTGACATCTGCATACATCTTGTGCCTTTGGTAGCATCGTGGGTATGTATTGATTGTTAGAGTTAATGTTTTTTATATGTACATGATTATTTTTTGAAAGTTTTAGTTGTAAGATGCATGATATAAGAATTAAGTTCATGATGATGACACAACAGCTACTTGGTTCATAAGGATGAATAAATAAGATTACAAAATTACAAAATACATTTGAGGTTAAAACAATAAATATTTTAAATAGCTAAAAAACATATTAACATGTATTTACATCATATTTACATCAGAAATTGTTACAGAAGCATGTTACGTTTTATTTGCTCTGTGCTTTTGGTTTGTGCATATGGAAAAGCGAATGTTGATTGTGTGTCATGTTTTTGTTACAGTTTCACCTTTTCTTGCCACATCATTAAACCTGTGGACAACAACGCATGAGTCTTCAGAGTCTTGATGTCAAGAAGGAGTTTAGCTGACTGTCTAGTTATATTCAGCACATATAGCGAGGGCAGTACAGTCCATAACAGCCTTTGAAGAGGAGTGGACCAACATTCCACACACAAAGTGTTGCGTTTATATTTTTGTTGAGTGTAATATAATATTTCAGGGTGCCCTTTTATTGTGGGCAGTCTAAGGCACACCTGTGCACCATTCATGATGTCAGATCAGCATCTTGATGTGGCACACCTGTGAGGTGGGATGGATTGTCTCAGCAAAGCAGAAGTGCTCACTATCACATATTTAGACAGATTTGTGAACAATGTTTGAGAGAAATGGTAATATTGTGTATCTGGAATGAATTTTTAAGTCCATCTCATGAAAAATGGGAGCAAAAACAAAAGTGTTGTGTTTATATTTTTGTTGAGTGTACAATACATTCCTTCCCTCAAGCAACACAAAACAATAATGTTAACTATCAAAAATAAAAAAGACGTTATAAAACAAGCAAGGTGCCTATTAAAGGCAAAAATCAGAATGAATCAGAATGATTAGTGCTTCAGGCACTCATATGAGTTTTAGTAAATGTAAAACATGTGCAACATATCACTGACAAGAAGATAGATATTACTAGGCAGTTATAGAAAACACTAGCATGTTAATTCTAACATGTCTTTATGTCTTTAATTAACTTTTCTTAACAAGAAAAGAAAATCAGAGAAAGCTCTTAACACTGAGTAACTAAGATAAAAGGAGAAATTCAATTTGTCAACTGGACAAAGTTTTTTTTGAGTTGCGAAACGTTTTCAACCAAAAAAACTTTGTCCAGTTGACAAATTGAATTTCTCCTTTTATCATGGATTCTACCTGGACGACTGAGGGATTCTTCACACAAACTGTGAAGAATCACATACTTTCTCTCCATCTCATATCATTTCCTCAGTCTCGAGACAAAAATCATCAGTGCTTCAGTGCGTGTGTGTGTGCGCGTGTGTGAGCGCGTGTGTGTGTGTGTGAGTGGGTTCAGGTGTGTGTGTGTGATTTCCTAACCTTGGATCCGCGACAGGGTTAGTCGGTTCCATAGCAAAGAGTCTTGACTGCAGTCTGAGCCTCCTTCAAACCACGCTCCGAACCGTGCACTTTCTGAATTGAGAAACGGCTAGCGTATCCCGCGCTGCGCTCTAACAACATCAGCCGACGTCACAGGTAAAAGGTCAACATTGTAGTCTCGTGGGAGTTCAAACACATGCACAGGGCAGCTTCTACTGTCAGAGAGCAAGCGCTCATGATCACAGGCGCTAGGAAACCAATTCGCGCCCGTAAATCCGGGCCATCAGACCATTCATTGCGCATTTTTACCGATCCGGGCTCCGTTGACCGGTACACTCGGATCGCAGAGGTCACAGACCGATAACCGATCCAAATCGGTTAATCTTTACACCCCTAATATATATATATATATATATATATATATATATATATATATATATATATAATCAATAAAATGTACCCCTAAACTTTCATGCTATAGCTGCTTCATCACCGTATGTGTGGTGTGAAAGATTATTACTATATCATTACTTTAATACAAAACACACAAAACATACATGCATACTGGCCACATATGTGTACATATGTGTCAAAGGTTAGCTATATGCATATGCATAGTGGCCACATTTGTGGCCAGTTTGATAAAATACCTCCTGGTTTGTTTCTTTTTCTTTGAATCTCCAACTACTGCTTCTACATGTTCTAAAACAAATATCTGACTAAACTGATATAGATTTTCTCTTCATTTTCCTCTCCATGGAGGAATTACTGCACTTGACAAGTGGGAAAATCAAACTCACCTGCTTCCACTGGGGGGCTGCCATCTTGGTTCTGCGACATGATGTCACAGGGCCATCCAGCAGCAATAGAATGCAACTACAGGGCTGCATGTATGTGGCCAGCATGCTTTTAGGGGTGAAAATGTCTGTTTTCCCTCCAGTTGACCCACTTAAACTCAGGTGACATATGTGGCCACAATGCAAGAAAGGGATATTATCTTCCATAGAAAAATCCATTAATCTACTACTGAAAATCTTCTGAACTATGGAACTCAGTGTGAACACTCACATGCACTGACTCACCCCATATTCCTATCCCCCACTCTCCTTCCATCCACCCGTTGTGCAATTTACTTAACCAGTGCAATATCTTGTTGGACAATATTTATTACAGTGTAATAATATGTTTTTTGTAGCATATCCACCTGGGCAATATTTATTACAGCGTAATATCTTAAACTGTTTTTGTAGCATATCCACCTGTTGTTGTGCAATACTTAATTACAGTGCAATATCCTGTGGTGCAATACTTAACACAGTGCTATAGCTTGTTGACAATATGTATTACAGTACAGTAGGCTAAAATGAGTTCTGTGAAACCTCTCTCTGCAATGTAGAGACTCTCAAGGGTATGTATATGGTTGTAATGTGTCACCCCTACTGCAATATCTGAGCAAGACTCGCAATAACCTGGATAACTAATGTGTAGTACAGGACTTGTTTGCACAAATTTTTGCAGTATTTTTTATACTGGGCTGTAAATATCCAGCTGTGTTGTATATATCTTAAATGTCTACTTAAATTTTTCTGCACTGAAGTGAGATGCTTTCAATCTCATTGTATGTATAATGTAAATTGTACATATAAATAGTGACAATAAAAGGCATTCTGTTCTATTCTCAGTAACTGGATGTGTCAGGTTGACATTTTATCGGCTCACTGCCTTGAATCCAGTGTAAAATATCAGAGTGTTGGTTATAGTGTGATCGTCTGATATTCTTACTCTACTCTTGCACAATGTTGTAATAGAAGTCTATCTTTAATGGGTATAATCTTGATTTTATTGTTATTTAGATATTTTTTATTGCATATTTCTTTTCTCCCGCAGTTCTTAAACACTGGAATTTCGCCATGGGATAAAAAAGGTCTTCTTATCTTTTTTTTTTTCTATTTGGAGGTATTGCCTCTCCTTTCATGTCTTTCATGTTATGTTAACATGACTTAAGTCCACCCAGCTCCTCCTGTGTAGCAGCAAACAGTAACATGTGTCCAGATATTCAAAGGTGAGAGCGAAGGACGTTTCTCATGGCCATTACAGAGAAGTGGCCTGTTGAGTGGTGAATACAAAGGGGAGTGTCAGATGGGTGCAGCGGCGGGACAAGCTCCTCCAAGGTCATGGGCTCCACATTTATCACTGTGTGTGTCAGTGATCCTGCTCTCACATCTACCCGCTGTCCTGGGACCAATCCTGGGACCAATCCTGGGACCAATCCTGGGACCAATCCTGGGACCAATCCTGGGACCAATCCTGGGACCAATCCTGTGATTCAGCTTCACTGGATGGCTCCTGATGCCTCACCACTCACAGCCATCCCCCACTGATCCATACACACATGCATACACATTCATGTATGAGGCAATGGGTGCAAAGGTGGGAAGGAAATTTTGGTGACCCTGATCATAATTTCAACTGTTTAAGGCCCATAACCAGGACATGAGATAAAGTAATGCTACAGTACGACATTAAGCATATCTATAAGACATTCATTTAATTATGATTGCTTTTGTGGCTCAGAACACCTTGAAAAATATCCATTCTAAACATCCACAGATCACATCTGGTAGTCTGGTTAACACCTGACCATATCACAAGTGAGATATGGGTCTGGAAACTCGCTTCGAAAAATCCCGTAGCGGAGGTGTGGTTAGCGATTGCCAACGGCCGTTTATTGGGCGTTATGAATGTCTATCATTGAGCGTATACGTAAGTCCATAGCCAATCATGTCAGTTGTCAGTTCAAACTACAAGCTTCCGTTTGTCATGTAGTACGCGTTACCGTCTTGCCACACCTCCCCCGCTCTCTGATTGGGGCCCTAAATCTGGGACTCTCGCTTGGACGAGTTTCCAGGCCGCCTTCCAGTTCGAAACGAACGGAAGCGGCCTGGGAATTCCCAGGCTACACATCTGGAACTTAGCCTGGTTGCATCCAGAAATAGATTTTAAAGCCGTACTTTGGAACAATCCAGACAAAGCAATCTCCATGACGACAAGCAGTTGGCGGACCCTCCAGGAGAAGTTACACAGTGCACCATTAATAAGTGCACCGAAAATCCTGTAACACTGATAAATTATGAAATACTGTATACTAATGTTCATATGTGTTCATGTTCTATAACAAATCATGTGGCAATACTGTCAATTCAGATCATCCCGACAGTATCAAGCATTTTAAAATGAAATACATACATATAATTTCTTTTCTTTTTTCTCACTGCTATTGATTTTGTTTTGTTTTTTAATCGTCAATAATATATTTGATCGGCTAAAATAAACCATTGTGAACACATAGGTGCAACTTGCAAAACACCTCTATACTGTAATTCAAGGCCCTTTCATTGCTAATTTAATCAATGTGTCTTCTAAGTTTTTTACTTCTATGTGATTAATTATTAAAATATTAAAAGTATGATGACATTTGCTTGAGTAGCTCTACTTAGATGGATAATGTTGCTTGAAACCCTTCTCATTTCTTGTTAACTGACACCTTAATTCATGCATATTGATTGGAGGGCATTAGTGAAAATCTGTGGAAATGTGCTGAAAGAGGAGATAGAGCAGACTAAGCTGACAATGACGGAAAGACAGTTAAAGACATTTGAATATAAAGTAGCACGCTGACTGATTGTCGATGTAAATAAACCAGCAATCAGGATGCATTAGCTGTTATGAAACACCGCTGTGATGGAGCGTGCTGGCTAAATTAGCTCCAGCATGCCCAGGTGGATGACTCACTCCCCCCTCTGCCCCTCTGCGTGGCCTCATTGTCCTCTGTGAAAACATTTTGCAGGTGTATTTATCCAGATCACTTCATTGATCTGGTTCATTTAGTCAAATTACCCTCAAAAAGCCGTGCCCTCTGCTCGAAAATGAGTGCTGCTACAGTGATTGATATTATGATGAGTTGTAGTGTGGGTTGGGTGATCAGTATGTCACCCTACCCAACAAATGTCCTTCCTTATATGAGAAAAGTTACATTGTGCTCCTTTAAAAATACCAAATGTACATAAATCATTAAATAATAAAGTCATTTATTTATGTTTTTATGTATGTATGTATGTATGTAGATAGTGGGAGAGAGATACTTTATTGATCCCAAGGGAAATTCAAGTTTTGCTGCAGCAACATTTACACTGCATGCCTCAGTCGCCTTTGTGTCTCAGTCAAAGGGCTCAGGGCAGTTTAACTGAAGGACTGGTCAGGTAGGGTCAGCAGATCTGTGTCAGGGCAGTTTCAGGAGAACAACAGGCCCCAGGACAAAAGTGGCCTTCCTCTGTGTACTGCAGCAGCATCCAGAAAAGCCAGGTGAATGCACCAGGACAGACCTCATTCTTACTCCACACTGTTGTTTTGGTGGTGATGAAATGGTTCATTCCATCAATATATTTCCTCTGGAAGATCTGGAAGAGCTACTGTAGTTCCTTAAATTCACACTATCCAACACTCTCTTACTTGTGTCCTTTGAACTGCACATGATGCACTTCTAAGTTGCTCAAAGTCCCATGGTATGTTGTTAAAAAACTGAGCTCAAACCACAAAAAGTTTCAAAAACTAACAAACTAAATCAAAAGCAGCCAACAACTCTGTTGTCATGGAAACATTTTACTGTGTCCTAACAGCATCAAGCAACATTAAAAACACGTCAGCCTACATATATTATTTATTTTTGTTATTATCCTATTTTTTTTTTGCATTTTTATAGTCATCTGAGTAATCTTTGACTGGTTATAGAACTTTATGCTATAGCAAACATAGCCTGTTCTATTGAAATGCAACACATTTTTGTTGCTAATTCAGTCTGATGTCTGATGATGAAGCAAAGTACTATGTGATTAATTATTAAACTATAAAACTTGCTTCATTGATCTGGTTCATTCAGCTAAATTACCCCGAAAAAGGCATACCCTCTGCTTGAAAATGAGTGCTGCTACATTGATTGATATTATGATGAGTTCTAGTTTAGGCAATCAGTATGCCTTCAACCTACCCAACAACATGTCCGATTTATTCTTGGCTCACTCAGTTATGGAAGCTATAATCCATAATCAGACAATAGTGCCATCATGTTTTCAATAAAACTAGAGGTGAGGGGGAGAGTGGCGGTTGCTAAGTAAGGGGTAAAATGCTCAAACATAATTTCTTTGATGAATTCCATTGTGGTCAGTTCATTTATTCTTAGATTGCTGCTGCTGCTACTGCTGTATTTAACTAACAATGTACTTGGTCAAGACTTGTGAATAGTGCTGTAATTCTAGAAAAACCTCTGACTTTAGCTTGACGAAGGCGGAAGTGCTGCTATCAAAACAGTGACGGACTGGGATAGTTGTAAGTGGTATAAATACCGAACGGGTCCCTTCAATTATAGCAATAGGGTGGAATTTTTAAGACGATGAAGGCACGTAACAACCGAATACCTAGCGGGTGTGCCGCGGTGGGCATTGTTGGGGCCGCGGCCCTTCTGACATGTGCCCAAACGCCAGACCGCCCAGTCTGTCACTGTGTCAAAACATGTCAGGTAAATAAGATATTTAGCTTTTTACAAAGTTGTCTTATTAGAAGAAAACACAAACTTTCTATATAACAAGGAGACAAAATTAATTTTCTAAACAGTGCTGTACTTCATATGTGAATGATTTTCCAAGATACCAAACAAATTAACTTTTTGCTTATTGCATTTGACCCATTTTTCACAATGAAGAGGAAAACCACCTTGACACTGGCAACTGACAATTAACTTATCCTGTGTGCCCATCTGAAAAACAGGACAAGATGAAAAAGTCCTGACATGATGCTCAAGAAACCATTTGTGAAATTGCACTAATGATCATAAGTTCTACATATTCTCACAATATTAATTATATTTACAAAACCAAACCAAGGCACAAACCATTTGGTCCAGTCTTTCATTGACCATAGATCAAGTGTGTGGATGACAGATGACACGTCTCTTACTACTCCCACCAAAGCCATTTAAAAGCAAACCAAAAGAGTCTCTTTGAAATAACACATTTTATTGTGAGACAGCAGCAGGTATTTGGAGAATGTAGCTGTTGAAATAAATATCATTGTATTTGCACAGCCAGAAAGAGATGAGCATTTGGTCCCATCTGTTCCTTGTGTGTTATGACTTCTCAATACTAGCTGCTTCATTGTGGAAATAAAGGTTTTATAGACTTATACATCCTTATACATGCATTTGTTTAAATGTGGGACTCTGGGACATTCCTACTGCTTGTCTCCTTTGAGATCTGTCTCTTTGAAATGTTCATATTAACACATGAATATTATTTATGTTCAAGTAACAGGTCAGGCGTGTGGAGAGGCAATATTGCTTACTGTAAGAATATATATGAATATATGTTTTTCATTGTATTTCAGCCATAAAGATAATTTAAGAAATGAAAGATAGATTAATATGGAGACAAGCGGAAAAGTTACACATGAATATGTGATATGTCTCAGTGCAATGGCGAGGCTTGTTTTATTATTTGTATGCATGGATTTTGCATGTTTTTATTTGCTCTTTTTATCTGTTTGTTGCTGTGGAGTTTTATTACATGTTTTTAAGCCTACATCAGCACCGACCTATAACCCCCAATGCACATGACACTTTTTGGCCACTGAGCAATCTGGAACAATTAACGAACGATGGTGAGGGCCAAGCAACCAAAGCTGGAGGAAATGGAGACTGCATGGGAATTTGAAAATGAAGTTCAAGTTAGTAAACAAATGGAAAATAAAAAGAAGAGGAAAAAGAAAGGTGTATCGAGTTAACCCAGTCACTCGGATGCGGAAGAATCGTTCCTTGTTGGTATGACTGTCATCAACAAAAAAGATGGGATTTTTAGCAATCCTCACAACATATGAAAGTTTGCCAGTGAGAAGCTCAGATAAGTTGGTTTGGTTCGAATGACTAGAGGTGGAATGGTCACTATAGAATGTACTTCAAAGAAACAAAGAGATAAAGCATTCAAAATCGAGGTCTATATGGATGTATTGGTCCGCTATTTTCCTCTTAGTGGAAATAAAAGAATGAAAGGGAGTGATTAGTGAGTGAATTTGAAGATGTTCCTGGTGTACATGATGCCCGGAGACTCTACAGATTCAGAGATGGCATCTAAAAAAAGTTTTATTAAAAAAAAATTTTTTTATTAAAAAAAAATTTTATGACAGTAGGCTGTCATAAAATTTTATGACAGCCTACATAAAATATAACATCTCAAGGATATAATATATATATATATATATATATATATATATATATATATATATATATATATATATATATATATATATATATATATATATTATATCCTTGAGATGTTATATTTTATGTAGGCTGTCATAAAATTACAGGACACTTTAAAAAAAAAATTTTTAGTTATTGTCACAATCGTATGTGTTTGTTGGTGATGATGAATCATTAACAGTTACAAATGATTTATACATAACCAGTAACAAATATAATATAATGTTCATGAAAAGACAATAGAATGCTATTTTGTATGTACAAAATACAAAGTACATAATGTACAATTAAGCATATTGACATATTTCATATTAATTTACATTTTTAATAATAACAACCAAGCCACATAACAAATACATTTTGTGCCTCTGAGTAATTAGTTGTTTGAATATGCTTGTGTTGATACTAAATGCAATAGGACAGTTTCAAAGCTGCTAGCTTTAGAAAACGTGCAATATTGTTTTTCAATACTCTCCTAGTTACTGTTTCTTATTATTATTACTTGTATAACTCCACTGTATGGTCCCAACGTGCAATATCATTTTTCCAATGTGCAATATCGTTTTTTCAATACTCTCCCTGTCACTGTTTTATTATTATTATTATTCGATTATTACTTATTTTATTATTATTACTTATCTTTATGCCATTCTTGCCTGCATGCACTTTTCTTTCTCGTTCAACTGTCCCTATGTGGAGCTACTGTGACAAGTAAATTTCTCCTGCGTGAAATCAATAAAGTTTTATCTTATCTTAAACCTGCTTGCTCTCATTACAATAGCTCAGTAATACAATTCAAACTACCTCTGAGCTTTTGTCTTTGCCTACAACAAATTGTCCTATACATTATTTAAAGCTGTCAGCCCATCCCAATCTCATTTTCACTAGTCCAGCACTGTGCTCCAGGTGTGCAGTAATGTGATCTGTGTTTGTGCATGTGTTGGGGACAGACAGTGTTTTGCAGCCACACCATTATTCCTGGAAATCGGTGTCCACATTCCCGACATTCAAAGGCACTGCAGCCACCTCTCCGGGTTTCCTGTTGCAATCCGATGTGGCATCTTTAGTTTCCACCGAGAAGCGTTAGGGGTTTGGAGTCGTGATTATGAGCTAACCACCAGCACAGAGAGGAGGTGGGGACCGCAGTAACACAACACCTACTCAAGTACACAAGGAAAGGGGCTTACTATAGACTACAGTGCTCTTCTCGATAGGACATCTTCTCAAATGCAAAGGGCATAGCGGGTTGACTTGAATATTGAAACTGACAGCTGTTTGACAACAAAACTTTGTGTGCACAAAAATGAATAACACTGGATTTAAAAAAAAAACTTTTTATAGAAGCTATTAGTTTCTCTCATGGTGTGCAAAAGCCACAACTCTTGACAATAAATATCCTAATTTATGCAACCACGACAACCACGGTTTATTACAATGCAAAGTACTGTCCCTCTTGTCAGCTTTTGTATAGTTCTAAGACCTACTTCCTCCAACCATCATGCAACAGTAAGCCTTATAAAACAGTTTGGTGCTTAAACATGAGAATATACATAGCCTAGCTAGTGTTGCATTGTTGTAACTGGCATAAATTGACTTGTTAAAATATGCGTGTATGAAGCTTTGTTACACGTTGCTATTGATACTTTGCAGCTGATATCATCAACATTCCCTGGGCGTGTGAAGCTAACTGAAAGCACTGCTCTGTTAGAAGCTGTATTTCTCAAGTTAGACTTTAATCTGAGCTTTATTTTAACACAATCTGACCAGAAACAGCTGATTAAGTTGGAACTACAACAAAGTGAGATGATGTGTCTCTCTCAGCAAAAGAAAAAAAATATTTTGTTAACTAGATGAAAGTTTTTGATTGAAGTCATTTTACAGCTCATCTAAGCTGCTTCTACATTTCTGATCAGATTGCTAGTGGACACTGCCTATATCTGCCTGAAGGGAGGAGCTAACTACGCTTAGCTCCTACCCTCTTTTGCTATGGATCCTACCTGGAACACTGAGGGATTACATAGAAGAGTGTGTTTAAATCCATTTTGTATTTTTTCTTCAGTTTTCAGATGATCTTGTGTCTGTGTTTGCTAATGTGTGCATTGTATCACCATGGAAACTGCTGAACATTCCACCTATAGAAATGCATGATACCCCCAGCATGATGTCACTGCAAAATATCAATAGCTCCAGGTGTAAATTCAGGTTAGCTCTACTACAGAAGATACTTAAGGCTACCACTGTTCTGTTTACTCACACTGAATCTATAGCATCAACTGTGTACTATGACAAACCTCTTTACCAACCAATCACAGCTCATCACAGGCTCTTGGGCATTTATTATTAATAGAGGAAATCATAGGAGGCTTTTAATTGGAGATGCTCGGGTGGGTGTCTCGGAGGTACGCAGGGTGCTGTCAGGTCCGATCTGCGCACTTCCTCCGCTCGCTGGAAACCTGCAGGAAGTCGCACTTTCATGTTCACCTCCTGTTGACTGTCAAGAATTTAATTTGAAGTTGTCCCTCTTTTTCTAGCTCTCTCTCCAGCTCCCGTGATTAGCACACCGACTCCCCGAGCAGCCGTGTATACTAATTCAGGAATGGCAAACTGGGAATCACCACTATTAGAGGAGTAAGCGCCACGATATGCAAATGAAAAGCAGGCAGTCTCACCTCTGTCGATCATGGTGGGGAAATAGAAAAGCCTGTCCGCGTGGTCGCTAATAATGTCTCGCCATAGGGAAGGAGAGGAGGGATCCAGGCAGGAGTAAGGAGGATATAAATGAAAGGAGTGAGGAATCAAAGGTAGCTGTGATGGGGCTC
This sequence comes from Paratrypauchen microcephalus, assembly GCA_036785185.1. Taxonomy (NCBI): domain Eukaryota; kingdom Metazoa; phylum Chordata; class Actinopteri; order Gobiiformes; family Gobiidae; genus Paratrypauchen; species Paratrypauchen microcephalus. Next base: position 10,788,729 of record JAVJIX010000001.1, on the reverse strand, counting down.
TGATCAGTGCAGGCTTCGGGAGTTTGTGTTAAATGAGCTAAAGTTAATGACGAGGTGGGCTCTGGCTCCTTAGCTTCAGAGGGACATTGCTGTTTGATATCCCATGTCTGTATGTAGCACTGAGATTCTTCTGGATATTCATATACATATGTTATATACTTAGATTGTACCCTAAAGATGTGCTTAAAGGTTATGTTACATTTTTGTGGGAGCAGACAGCACCTGCTTTTTCTGGAATGTTCCACAGTATGTGATACAACTTATCTTGTATATTTATTCAATTATTGTTGTTTTTATTGCATGAGAATACCTAAAAAAAAACCATGTATTCTGGTCTGGTGGTCACCTGCTGGCCCCCATGGAGATTAATATGATTAAAGCAATTCTTGCGAGATACTACACAACTGTTGTAGCAGTATCATCTAATCCCTGACAATTTTTTATAGGTATAAAAAGAATAATAATAAGTGACATTATTGATCTCACACAGGAGAAATTCTTCTCTGCATTTAACCCATCCTGTTATTAGGAGCAGTGGGCAGCACATTACTGCGCCCGGGGACCATCTCCATGATCTTCTTGCTTTGGCTTGGTCAGGACCTCAGCTGGAGGATTTTACCTGGTGCATGTTTTGGGTTGATGGGGGAAACCGGAGTGCCCGGAGGAAACCCACCCAGACACGAGAAGAACATGCAAACTCCACACAGAGAGGCTTGGGCGACCCGGGGATCGAACCCAGACCATGCATGCAAACTCATGTGAAGCATGAGCGTTAGCCACTCTTCCACCAAACATATTATAAATACATATTATATACATATTATATAATATACATATTATAAATCTATTTAATTATTTGTGCTTAAATATCAGGAATCAGGAAGGTTTTTATTGCCATATGAGTGAACAGGTTCACAACATTAGGAACTTGCTTCGATACCTGGAGTTTTTACCCCCCTTTGCACTATTGTTTACTACTGTTATTGCACATTTACTACTGGAATTTTTAGTACTGTTGTTTACTCCTGTTATTGCACTAGAATTACTACTGTTGCACATTTATTTTTATTTTATCTTAACTCCAATGCACATTCTACTGCACATGACCAATTCACTGCTGTATCTTCCATTGCACATTTTGATGCACACTGCACACTTTGGAAACCTGTATATAGTATAGTTTATTTATTATGTTGCACTGTTTTAAGATTTTAGACCGTAGACTTTAGTTTTAACTTTAGATCTCTGTCTTAGATAGTTTTTGTTGTGTTTTGTCTTCATATTGTATTTTGTACACTGTCTTTTTGCACTACCTGGCCAGAGAGAAACGAAATTTCGATTCACTGTATGTTGAACACATATGGCAGAATTGACAATAAAGCTGACTTTGACTTTGACTTTGACTTTGGAGCGGACAGACCCTCCGAGCACCAGGGCTGCCATTCGCGGCGCCAACTTGGTTACAGTAGGAAAAAAAAAAGATGCAGACAATTTTACAACATGTAATGACAGAAAAAACAATTGGAGAGGTAAACATACGGTGATCTTTTTCTTTGGCAACAGAAGGAAAGGTGGGGTGGGGGGGTCAGATTGGAAATCAATAATTGATTGGAAACTGACGCAGAGGCAGACTTACTAAATAGACAGGGCAAAGTGTTTTACATAAAAATGTCAGTGTAAACCGAATGGAATGTCTTGTTTTTGTTTTGTAGAGTGCTGTGTAAGATAAGGCCACAGCTGTGACCTTGGACGAGTTTGTGCAGAAGCAGAGTCAAAACAAAGTCCAGTTGAATCACAATTTCAGGAGAATTAATTACACTGGGAAATTTAGCATAATCAGTACATTTTTAGAACCCAGGCGAAAAGACAATTTGCCAGAACCCTGGTTTCTGCCAGTCACCCCAACTTCATGCCACCAAGCAGGTCTGTGCGACTCACAATCCTCCCGCTGGCACGTATGATGAATGAACGCAGACTGATCTGCTGTTCCACACAGTTCCACAACCATTATCCGAGATGTTATCCAGTGCCAGACAGATTTCCACAAATTAGGTGTTTCAGTTCAATCTGTGTTTCCCTTTCTGATCTCGTCCTCCCTAGTCCGCCACAGCCCCACTATCGTGTAAAATGACAGCTCGGGCTCTTTTATCCGCTCGGCTCCAATTAGTGATGGGTCAGAAAAACATCCTCCAGGCCAATCCAGATGTCCTGCCATCAAAATTCCAATAGTAATCGTTTCGTGTCCTCCAGTAACAGCGGTGCCAGGCACACAACGCGTTGTGTATCTAGCAGCAAGTTCCCTTGGGACTGTCTGGCTCTCCAGACCGGCGCTCCTCCAATTCATGATTTAGGATTTCGAAAATCTGTTCCAAAAGGAGAAAAATTACGAAAAATGACGAGACGAGAGAAATTAGACATCAGACAGAGCAAGATAAGGAGGAAGAAGAAAATACGTCTGCTCTCCACAGCAGCTAGAACAGTTGCTTCTTTTATTTTTATATTTATATATATATATATATATATATATATATATATATATATATATATATATATATATATATATATATATATATATATATATATATATATATATATATATATATATATATAAAATAAAATATTTCAACCCTTTGGTAATCTGTTTATTTACTTGAAAGTTCTGTATCTTTTATGGCTGTTTTGTTTGAACTACAATCTCACATCTTGAAAATGAACATGTACAATGCTGTTGCATGGGTCCAACGTGTCAATAATTAATACAATGCTTCTCCACAGGATGTTCCAGAGTCAATACAAATGTGTTGCTCTTTTAAACACAGTTTCAGCTTGTGGAGTGTTATAAACAGGAAAACTCATTAAAGAGGTGTCCTGCAGGAATCTAACATCTTTAATCTTAATCTTTAAAACATTTAGAAATGTGTATGTCATCACTTCTGGTTCCGGTTGAGTAAACGCTGGCACGCTGTGATGCCACTGCTCACCGGCAAATAAAACATTGTTTTTTACAATACTGGACCCAGTGATTGCTTCGTGGATCAAGGATTATTTTATACCATCACTAATCTCCATTTCTCCGCCACTGTCAGCCGAATTTGTTGGACTATCTGGACCACTGACTTCTATCCCGTCCTGTCCCTATCCACACCTGGATCCCGCCTCTTTTCTGTATCCCTTGGAACTATGTGGATTTACAATATAATGCGCTGGTTCGCACTCACCATACTCCTTGGATCTCTTCTTCATCTGCAATCAAAAGCACTTATCCAGTATTCCGCTGCTGAACTGTTAAAACTTCGGCTAGCCAGCTTCACTCCACAGCTCCCGTCCGGCCTCCTGGTGCCTCCTGACATCGCCTACCAACCCTGTCGGAGGTATATACATCATGGATCTTGCCGTAGTTTCCAATACAATGGCTCACACTCAATAAAATCCTTCTGGTCCACAACCCGTCGCCACCGCTCCTGTAACGCGGCGAGTCACGCTGATCTCAGCGTGCTCTCCACTCCTCCCCGCTCGGCTCCGGCTCCATTCTCCACGAACTCCACCACCACTGTCAGCTTTGGTCTACTCAACATCCGCTCACTCAGCAGCAAGGGGCATCTAGTCCAGGATCTCCTCACGGACTAAAAGCTCGACTTTCTGTGTCTCACAGAAACATGGCAGCAGCCCGGTGATTTCGCCGCACTCAACGAGGCTACTCCGGCAGGATTTGTGTACAGCTGTCAGCCCCGCCCATGTGGCCGGGGCGGTGGTGTCGTGATGATTCACCGCGATACCTGGAAAGTCCTGCCTGTGTCTGCCCCTGTCTTCTCCTCCTTCAAGTAAACCTGCTTCCCTTCTCCCTGGACCCGCCCCCACCGTTATCGCTACTGTTTATCACCCACCCAAATACAATAAGGATTTTCTGAACGACTTCTCTGCTCTCCTCACACATCTTTCTTCATTATCCCACAATACTATTATTCTTGGCGATTTTAATTTTCACATGGACAATTGTAATAATTCTCTTTCGAATGACTTCTCATCCTGTTTGGACAGCCTTGGTTTACAACAATATATTCATTTTCCCACTCACTGCAAAGGACACACCCTGGACTTAGTATGCTGTTCTGGTATAATTTCCTCTGACTGCAACCCCCACACACTCCCATTCACCGACCACATGCTCATCACATTCAGTCTCAAACTCACACTAGTCAAACTCCTCCTCCCTCGCACTATATAATTTCGCAAAATAAAGGACATTAACACCAATACATTTTCTTCTGATATCAATAACTTCCTCAGTACAGATCCTACTACTCCACATGACCTAGTCTCTTACTACAACAACAGCCTACACACACTCCTGGACACTCATGCTCCTCTCAAAACAAGATCAGTTTCCTTCTCCCGCTCTGCACCCTGGTTCACTCCCGCACTACGACAACTCAAAGCCAAAGGCCGACAACTGGAACGACTCAAAAATAAAACTGGTCTCACAATTCACAAGGACATGTACAACAACCACATTATTCACTACAAAGACTCAATATCCACTGCTAAATCCACCTACTACTCTGGCCTGATTCACTCCAACAAACACAACTCCAAGACCCTTTTCTCACTTCTCTCTAACATAACAAAAACCCCTGACTCTCTGCCCAACCACCTGTATTCCACAGATTTTTGCAGCTCTCTCATGTTTTTCTTTGTCTCCAAGATCACAACCATCCACCAACACCTGACAAAATGGAGCTGCAGTCTCTGGAGTGGACACCTTCTTCCCGCACTCACCTCTGTCACCATTTTCAAGTTTTTCCCTTCCTTCTGTCCAAGTCGTCTCTGAGCTCATTCTTAACTCCAAACCCTCTACCTCCCAACTTGACCCTATCCCTACAACCCTTGTTAAATCCTGTCTCTCCTCTCTTGCCCCCATCATCACTAACATCATTCACTCTTCCCTGGTCTCTGGTACGGTTCCTTCATCTCTCAAAACTGCCTCTGTTACTCCCATTCTGAAAAAACCCGGTCTAGATCCCAACAACTTCAATAACCTCCGTCCTATTTCCAACCTGCCCTTCATTGCCAAAATTCTCGAAAAAACTGTTGCCTCTCAACTCCACACTCATCTCACCACTAACAATATCTACGAACAATTTCAAACCAGTTTCCGCCCACTCCATAGCACAGAAACTGCACTTCTCAAAATCACCAACGACCTCCTGTTAGCTTCTGATTCCGGTTTACTTTCTATCCTTATCCTCCTCGATCTGACAGCAGCCTTTGACACAATCTCCCACAACATCCTCATTCACAGACTTCAGTCCATTGGTATTTCCCACATTCCTCTCTCCTGGTTCATTTCATATCTCTCTGATTGCAGTCAATTCATCCAATTAAAATCTTGCAAATCCAACACTTTTCCTGTCTCTGCTGGTGTTCCCCAAGGCTCTGTCTTAGGTCCCCTTCTTTTTATCATTTACATCCTTCCACTTGGCTTTCTGTTCCGTAAACACAACATTCTTTTTCACTGTTACGCGGATGACACCCAGCTCTAGATTTCTACCAAACCTTCCTCATCTCTCCCTCCAAACTCTCTTACCCTCTGTCTACAAGAAATCCATTCCTGGTTCTCCTCCAACTTTCTCAAACTTAACAGCTCTAAAACTGAAGTCCTTCTAGTAGGCACCCCCTCCACTATCTCCAAATCCAGCAGTTTCTCTATATCTATCCATGATTCCACTGTCCTTCCTTCCCCTCAGATCAAGAGTCTGGGTGTCATCCTTGACAGCACACTTTCTTTTCAATCCCATATTAATAACATCACCCGCTCCGCCTACTTTCACCTCCGCAATATCTCTCGTCTCCGCCCCTCTCTCACTCCTCACACCACTGCCATACTCGTTCACAGCCTTGTTACTTCCCGGATTGACTACTGCAACTCCCTCCTCTTTGGTCTCCCCAATAAATCCCTCCAGAAACTGCAGCTTCTCCAAAATTCCGCTGCCCGCATCATCACCAGGACCCCCTCCTCCCACCACACCACCCCCCCTCCTCCCACAACTACACTGGCTTCCCATAAAACAAAGAAACAACTTTAAAATTCTGTTAACCACCTTCAAAGCAATCCATAACCTGGCCCCACCTTACATCACTGACCTCCTCCACATCTCCATTCCTTCTCGCTCCCTCTGCTCCTCCTCCTCTCTCCAGCTCTCTGTCCCCTCTGCTCGTCTCGTCACCATGGGGGGCAGAGCCTTCAGCCGCTCTGCTCCCCTGCTCTGGAACTCACTCCCTCCTGACCTCCGCAATATTGACTTTCTTCCTATATTCAAATCCAGACTCAAAACACACCTGTTCTGACAATCCTACACCACATAACAGTCACTTTCACCATCTTCCAGTTTTGTATCTGTTTTTATCTTTGTATTTTAAGTATTTTTATGTTTTAACTTTGTTTTGTACAGTGCCCTTGGGTGTCTTGAAAGGCGCTTTTAAATTTAATGTATTATTATTATTATTATTATTATTATTATTATTATTATTATTATTATTATTATTATTATTATTATTATTATTATTATTATTATTATTATTATGTGATTAATTCAGCATCAGCAGCTAACCAGGTAGATGCCATTACAGCAAATCGAAAATACTTTTTGAATTGAATGGAAGATCAAATCCAGCAGTAGCATGAACATGAAGAAAGATTAGGCTACTACACTCATCACAAACTATCTGTTCCTGAAAATCAATTTCTTAAATCAAAAAGGCTATACAAATCTAAACTACGAGATGTAAGTATACCCAGGGGGCAATAATCTTTTTTTTCCCAAAAGTGCACTGAGACACTAATATACTATAGTAGACAGTATCCAGCTGTAAAAGTATGTTGTTATTAGTGTTCTTTTGGATTTTCAGTTTTCTCTATTGATTACATTGAATTTGCATGGAAATATCTAAAAGAATCAATCACAAATGTTAAACCTCATAATTTATAGTAACTGCTACTACACTGTATAACTCACTCCATCAAAAAAATCAAATCTACAGTTTAATGATGATTTATTTCAGCTGCCCCCTGTCTGCTTCAAATATTAATGGCCTGTAGAATGCTGTGATGTCATTCAAAACCCTGGTCTCCCCAAGACTCAGCCTGACACCCCGAGCCCAAAAGTCCTTATGTTTGTCACATATTAGCTCAGTTTGTCTGACAGCTAGCCCAAACCCTTGTGTGTGTGTTATCGACGGGTAGAGCATCTGTGTGTGTGTTTACTCAACCCCGCCCCCTCCCCCTCACCACCCCCTCACACCCCCCGAGACATCCCAGGCCTCACCTCATTTGCACCCATCAGCGCTGCTCGGGACAGGCCTGACAGGCTCATTTTCCCAACTCTGCATGGAGCACCACCATGGACATGCCTTTCACCCACTGGTCACAAAAGACCCATACAAGGGCTTTATAATTAGCTTTTGCCACTAACGCACATGGGGTGGCGGTGTTTGATTAGCCAGTTACATCAAGAGAACCTTCATAATGTCAGATCATTGTTGAAGGGCAATGTTGCAACAACAAAGTACAAGAATAACAGCAGTATATCAAAGGTGTATGTGTAACTTTTCTGGTGGAGGGTCCGGCCCTGTCTTGCTTGTCTCCATGGAGATATTACTGTTTTGCTTTTGATTATTGCACAATATAGAAAGAAACTTGGGAATCACAATGGAGACAAGTGGTCAGATCTATGGAGAAGCAAGTGTGCACATGGTAAGAATTTATATTTTTAAGGTATTTTTGAGCTATTAAACACCTGTAATTGACCAAATGCAAGAGAGATATGTTTAATGCCCTACTGTGGAACATTCCAGGCAAAGAAATAACATCTTCATGGAGACAAGCAAGTAGGAGAACTAGAAGTTACATAGTGCACTTTTAACCAAAGTAAAACATACAGTAGGCCTTTTTTGAATCCCTTATTTTAAAATATCAATACATAAATACAGTCTGGTCTAAACAGGGTTAAAACATAATACAGCATTTATTTGCAGAAAATGACAAAATAACAAAAAAGATACATGTTTTCAGACCTCAAACAATGCAAAGAAACAAGATCAAATTCATTTTAAAACAACATAATACTAATGTTTACACTTAAGAAGAGTTCAGAAATCAATATTTGGTGCAATGATCCTTATTTTTAATCACAGCTTTCATGCGTCTTGGCATGCTCTCCACAAGTCTTTCACATTGTTCTTGGGTGACTTTATTCCACTCCTGGTGCAAGAACTGAAGTAGCTCAGCTTTGTGTTTGTGTTGGAATTCAACAGACGCTGGAATGGAATGGCTGTAATACATGTAGAGATGCTGATTTCAGAAAAAAATGCAGTGGTCTCTTTTTTTTTTTTTCCAGAGCTGTATATGCCTAAATGATGGTTAAGTACAATAAGTGAATATGGGTATGCACAGATAGTAGCCTATATGAACCATGAACAATGTATGGAACTTTCACAGATTTATGCTATAATCATACAAACCAAATTAGCCCATATATAATTTAGGACAATATTATTATAATTTTATGAACATACATCCCTTCATCATCCCTTCACATGATTATCTAAATATATTCCAGAGATATGCTACTTTTTTACTGGAAGACATCAGAGTGATTAAGAATTTGAAGTGAACAGGATGTGTTTGACAGCTTGGAAAAGAAGAGTTTATCTTGTGCCAGTGCTCTGTAGGATGGTTCAGTGGCATGAATCTTTGCTGGAGAACTCCTGAAGTTAGTTTGGTATTGGGGTCAGAACAAAACTAGACAAAGTTATCATCATCAACATTACTTTTTTGTCTTTCCAGTTTTAGTCATTGAGAAATGATATTGTTTATAGTCTTGATTTAATACTACAAAGTGTAAACAGCTTCTAAGAGTATAAGAAAGAGAATTGCTAAGTTCTGTATATCTACTTATATATATATATATATATATATATATATATATATATATATATATATATATATATATATATATATATATATATATATATATATACTGTATATATTATGGCATATATATACTTATTTACATATTTACATATTTTTAGTAGTGCTGTCAGGCAATTAAAAATATTCTAATTAATTACAGGATTTGTAATTAATTAATCTAATTAATCACATTTTAAGGATAGATAGATAGCAAGATAGATAGATAGATAGATAGAGTGAATGATTGATTGATTCCCCAAATTCGGCAAGCGGGGTTTAGCGATCACCAGTAACAATATGGAACTTACCCGGACACATTCAGCACTCAAATGATTCGTCATGCTGGAGCAGCTTTGGTGATTACAAAATTATTTTTTACAAAAGCTCCAAATCACGGCATTCTTGTTGATAGTTCCGTCTTTGTTCTTTTTATATATAAACTTGCCATTCAAAGGCCCTGGCAGTGATTTGCTCGCCTCGCCCCCTGAGTCGAGTCCATGTCAGTTTCCACCAGGCTTTATTTATAGTGACGTGCCACTGCCAAGTCGCCTACAGGTCCTTAAGTGGGACAAAATGTGTGTGTATTGAATTGCCTCATAATTAATTGCGTTAATTTTTATACCGCGATAATTTCCAGTGTAATTAATTAATTTAATTAACACATTAAACTGACAGCCCTAATTTTTACTTATTTAAGAAGAAGAAGAAAGACTTTATTCATCCCTGTAGGGAAATTATTTCTCTGCATTTGACCCATCCTTCAGGAGCAGTGGGCAGCTCATCTTTCAGGCGCCCGGGGACCCATCTCCATGATCTTATTGCTCGGCTTGGTCAGGACCTAAGCTGGAGGATTTTACCTGGAGCATGTTTTGGGTTGATGGGGGAAACCGGAGAACCTGGAACCTTCTTGCTGTGAAGCATGAGCGCTAGCCACTCAGCCACCGTGCCAGTTATATATAATTAAATTTCTAGTCTGGTGCAGTCCAGTCTGAATATGCTTCCGTTGTAGGGAGTATTGTACCTCTGATGAGCTGATATTTTTCACTTCTTAATAATTACCATTTCATTTCATTTCATTTTTTTTCCACTGTTTCTTTGATAGCCTTTGAATAAAAGTCTTTTATAACTTTCGCTCATTATTGCATTTATTGTTTTAATGATCTCTTTTCTTATTTTTTCTTTTTTTGTATTGCATTGTGCACTTTCATTATTACCAGCACTTAATTGCGTTTTAGAAGTAGCTGCTATAACTACATTTTTCCATTATGACATCAATAAAGTTCTATCTTATCCTTATTTAATCCTGGTTCATATTTTGTTCTTTTCCTGTTAGTAGTTCTAGTTTATCCCTGGTTTTGATCTTTTGGAGCTGTGTCAATATTGGTGAGCTCTATAAGCTGTACACTGATGGTAATATGTAGGTAGTGTATGTAAGGGTCATGGGCTTTTGTTGAAGTGACACATGTAGGGCGCTGCGGTCGAGAGCTGTTTCGTGTCTCCATCTCACAGCCCAGCGGGTGAGAATTGAGCTGGGCCCAGTGGCTGAATGCACTTATGTGAAATAGATGTGTTTTATGTGGCTTGGAGGTGCAAAGACCACAAGTTTCACTGCCATTATGGACCGCCAGACGTTCATTAGTCCAACGTTTCACCTTTGACTGTCCCCAAGATCCAAAAGGAGGCCAGGGTAATGGGGGAGTGAAAATGTGGTTTATCTCCAAAGGACTGTCCTGGTCCAGAGGTGAAAATGAAACAAGGGAGAAGGTCTCTAAGAGGGACACCAGGGTACGGTATCCTCACAGGGACATGAAGAGTTCACGACAAAGTCAAAGTTTCTGCAATGACCACAAATAAACTAGCATGAAGGTGATCCACTGTGTAAGTTCTATTACAAATATATCCATTACATATGCCATTTCCAGATCACAATGTCACCATGTACTGGGTCCGAATGAGAACCCTAGCTTCACCTTTCCAGGGGCCACCTTCAATTTTCCCTTGCTCAGTTATTTGAAGTCTTAGTCATAGTCATAGTCATAGTTTGCTTTATTGTCGAAAACAATCATGTACATGTACATAGAGTGAATTTGAAATTTCGTTTCCCCACTAACCAGGCAGGACAGTGATAGAGTGGGCTAGGGGAGGGGCCGCTGCGCATGCGCGCGCCGCCGACTGGGAGATGCAGAGTAGAATAGATGCAATACAATCAGTGACAATTTTAACAACATGTAATGACAGAAAAACAATTGGATAGATATAACATACGGTGATCTTTTTCTATGGCAACATAAGGAAGGGATGTGTGTGTGTGTGTGTGTGTGTGGGGGGGGGGGGGTCAGATTGGAAATCAATGAAATTGATTTAACCAAGAGCAGAGATCAGACCTTCCTAAAGACAGGGAACATTTTACTCGATCATGTCTGTATGAGTGGAGTCCAAATAGTGTGTGCCATGTTTATGTAGAGTTCATGATAACAAAACCACATCTGTGGCCTTGGAAGTGTTCTTGCAGGGAGGCGAAGTCAAAACACAGATAACTGTTGGAGACAGATTTTCACAGGGAGACATAATTTGCAAAGGGATTAATTTAGCATGATGAAATACATTTTTAGAGACCCAGGTGAGACCCAGGTGAGACCCAGGGTTTTGCCACACCCCCATCTTCATATCGCCATGAAGATTCATGAGAGATCTCATTAGTTCCTCTTGGCGCACAGACTGCGCTGCGTTGGCTTTACACAGTTCTGTCACCATGCCCGTGATAATATCCAAACGTCGAGATGTTTCCTTCGGTTGAAATCCTTCCAAAAGGTCCTCAACCTGTCCCACTTCCTGATGTAATCCTTTCACGAGATCTCCAACGTCTTCACAGTGGCTCGAAATTGCTGCAGACAGCTTGGGCTCTTTACTTGCTGCCAGCTTACAAATTTTGCGATAGATCATGGACAATCCCAGGCCAATTAACAGATGTCCAGCTATCAGAAATCCGAATACGTAAATATCCTCCACATCCTCCAGGTACATTGGTGCCAAACATACGACTTGCCACGCACGATACGAGTCCCTCGCATATCCAGCAGCAAAAGTACCATCCGGACACACCGCTTCTCCCGGAGCGGCACTCCTCCGTGAAAAAAAAGTATCAGTCGTGCTGAGGGTCCAGCTGATCACATCCATATTTTAGGAATTTGGCAAATCTGCTCCAAAAAGCCAGAAAATTACGAAAAACAAGTGAGGCACAGAGACAGCAGAGCAATAGATAAGATAAGATAAGATAAGACTTTATTGATCTCACACAGGAGAAATTTACTTGCCACAGTAGCTCCAGGACATTTGGACAAGAAAAGATAAGGAGGAGGACAAGATAAGGAGGAGGAAAGAGAAACACGTCTGATCTCTCTCACGGTCAGAACAGATCTTGCTATTATTATTATTATTATTATTATTATTATTATTATTATTATTATTATTATTATTATTATTATTATTATTATTATTATTATTATTAAGAAGAAGAAGAATGTTGAGGCATTCAACTGCTTTGCTCCCAACAAACTAAGTCCAAAATTATGCAAACTTTGTATTTTATTTTACAGCATTTATTTGAGCATTTATATTATTGTAGGTTTTATATTGCTTTTGTACGGAAGAGGATTAGGACCACATGAAAAGATTTTATTTTTTTTAATTCTGAGAAAAATATCTCAGAATTTCTGAGATTAAAATCAGAATTTCTGACTTTCTGAGAAAAAAAAAAAGGCAGAATTTCTGAATTTCTGACTTTTTTCTCAGAAATTCTGTGCTTTATTCTCAGAATAATAATAAAAAAAAATCTGTTCACATGGCCCTAATCCTCTTCCATACTTTTGTCCTTTTGCTTTCCAGGCTATTTTTATGAAGCCCAAAACAATTATTCTCCTTTTTCAAAACAATACTCAATTTCCAAATGGAGTATTGTAAGGTTGCTGGGCTTGACTCTGCAGTCAAACAAGATCTTTGACCAGAGTAGGGACTGTAATATGAAGTTCTAAGGCAATCCAAAAGTAGCTTGGATCAGTGGATTAGTTCACTGGAAAGTGTGGGAGTACTTTCACATACCCAGTAGAACTACAAACATGAGGCAGAGGAGGCTCATAGTATCCAACTATCCTTTAGGAGTTACAATACAAATATCTGTGCCGGTCTGGTCCGGTGCACTGCTGTTTGTAAAATCAGTAGAATAATTGCCTTACAAAAACACACACATTTATACCCCTGGGGCATGTAAGTAATGATTAAAATGTACAGTCTCATCAAATATACTTTTTAACATCTCCAACCTCTGTCCACCTCTTCAGGACAAACTGCAACTCACACAGCGGACAGAACATTCACGCACTACAGAGGTGCAAATGGACCGATCAATTAGATTTTAACAAATGACTTTTGGTGTTATTAGCCAGCAGCTGTTAAATCGGTCAACCCTGGCCCTCTCCTCCTCTGAAGGGACAGAGAGGCCGCTTTGTGCTACATCAGAGAAAACTGCTGAGAAAAGTCAGCCATGGCCCGGAGCGGCGCTGTGCCAGTGTAGCGTGGCTGTGGACAGAGATGGAGGTGGGTCAGCCAGTCTCTAGGGGGCGCTGTGGAGATGATGCAGGGACTGAGGGCCAGGAGATGGACTCTCTACTCATGAAGGTTCAAACATACCCCAGGCAAAGGCCATCCCAGCCTTTTGTTCACTATACTACTGTACTTTAAATATATAGAACCACTGTTTTACTGTATGCACAACAAACAGAATCAGGAGGTATCCAAAGGCAATTTCTCCAAGGACAGACCCACTTTCGCCATCATTTATCCTATTATGCAAAATAGAGCCTTTAGCGATGTTATAATTGTTTCCCTTCTCATTTACTCATTTGAAGTTGTATTTAGAGTGATTCATGCAGTAAAAGTCATTCTCCTCTATTCGAGATGTCATTGCTCTGATCTACTCTCTCTACTTCACCATTATGATGCACAACGACTGTTCTGTACGTACTTCGCTCTGCGCTTTTATTCTCTTATTTATTTTCTTAGAATTCAGCAGAGTCAGGTAGAACCATTTTGGCACAAATGAAAAATAAAAATCCATTGCCCGCCAACGTGATCTGTGGCGATTTAGGGGGGGGTTGTACAAATCAACACGGAGAGCTTGACTTGGTCATTTTGGGTGGGAACTATTTTTCAGTGCGGAAAAATAAAGCCGAACCACACACCACGCTGCGCAACAGGGGAACTCCCTTCCTGGTGCGTAACAGGGATTCCCCTGGCAGCGTGCTGTGTGCTTCGGCTTTCTTTTTCCACACTGAAAAATAGTTCCCACCCAAAATGATCAAGTCAAGCTCTCCGTGTTGATTTGCACATTTATTTGCACTCGATATGAATGCGCACTACACAGAAAGTAATTGGGAAACGCATCGAGCAAATTAATTCCTTTTGGCCGAAATCTTTCTCTGGCGACGTTAGACTCCAGTCTAACGCGGAGTAGCTGCAGATACCGCGGCGGTCAGTGCTGACAGACCTGGACAATGGCTGGGTCACCAGAAAAATGCTTTCCACCACTTATTTTAGTCTCTGGACTGTGGGGAGATGCCCAAGTTTGACCTGGGGGTGGCATATCCCTTTAAGGAAACTATTCCATAAATCACACTATGAATCATTCTTAACAAACTATTTGTTCATTATGAATTACATTTTATTCATGCTTTATTATGGTTATTTAAGGTGTACTTATTATAAAGTGTTACCTCATTTACATGGCCATGACAATGTCAAATCCTTATTACTGTGTCCTATATTTGTCTATTTTGTTGGAGCCTAAGTGTATAAATGTATGTATTTTCTGCCAATTTCAGAATGAAGAAAAATTTGGACCATTGCATTAGCGATTAACAATTGAAAAAGATAATGTATATATTGTTTTTGAATGGGAAAATGTTCGCAAAATTTTGATTCCCATAGGAAAAAAGTCTGTTGCCCGCTTCTGTGAACACCATCAATAGCCTAAGTCTGTAAACCTCAATCTTTATAGAAATTAGCACAACTTGTCCATGTTACTCCTTTAAAAGATGCCATTTTGTAGTGATGCCATTTTCTAGTGCTTTGTAGAATGTCTTAAAAGGCTACTTACAGCCAGTGGGCTCGTAAACTGCATTCACACAGCATCCAGCTCGAACCAGCACAGCTCCATGCGAGACAATAGAGCAGACAGACAGACAGACAGGAGGTACAGGAGGCAGACAGAGGGAGAGAGGCGTGAACACTTTCTGGATCATGTCTGCGCTGTCTAACTTGCCCGACTGCCACCTCGGCTCCTGCAGGATCTGTTTTTATATTAGCTACCACGATATAAATTGGTGTGTGGAATGATGCAAGAGGATGTTGTTCTCACCTATACCCAATTCACAGAGAAGTAATCTTCCAGCAAAACACTCCCTTTTAGAGTTGTACTTTTAAGTTAAATAAGCAAAAAACAACTCTTCAATTGCACATAATGGTTCAGTCTTGGGCTGTAATCGTGCAGCACAATGGAGCAGAAAGCCTGTACTTAGAAAATACCATATAATAATGTGGGAAAAGTCCCTCAGTCGTCCAGGTAGAATCCATGATAAAAGGAGAAGTTCAATTTGTCAACTGGACAAAGTTTGTTTGGTTGAAAACGTTTCGCCGCTCATCCGAGAGGCTTCTTCAGTTCTGGTTCTAGTGCTGGTTAGACCCTGTTTATATCTAGCTGCAGGGAGGAGCTCACTACACTGAAATCGTTCTGAAACTATCTCAACCAACCTGTATCCTTTGTTTCTCTGGCGTCTCGTTTAGCATCTCTATTCAGCCCTAGGAGGAACTCACTGCACTGAAATAGCTCTGAAACTATCTCAACTCATTTGTTCCTTTTTGTTATTCGAATTTCTCTGGTGTATAGTTTAGCATCTCTATTCAGACTAACGACTAAGACTAAGACTAAGGGGTGGAGACGGTCGTTAGTCTGAATAGAGATGCTAAACTATACGCCAGAGAAATTCGAATAACAAAAAGGAACAAATGAGTTGAGATAGTTTCAGAACGATTTCAGTGTAGTGAGCTCCTCCCTGCAGCTAGATATAAATAGGGTCTAACCAGCACTAGAACCAGAAATGAAGAAGCCTCTCGGATGAGCGGTGAAACGTTTTCAACCAAACAAACTTTGTCCAGTTGACAAATTGAACTTCTCCTTTTACTTCTGATTACATCAGAAAGTGGGAGAGGTCGAGGTCCTTTTGGAAGGATTTCAACCGAAGGAAACATCTCGACGTTTGGATATCATCACGGGGATGGTGACAGAACTGTGTAAAGCCAACGCAGCGCAGTCTGTGCGCCAAGAGGAACTAAAGAGATCTCTCATGAATCTTCATGGCGATATGAAGATGAGGGTCTGGCACCCGAGCTCAGTCTAAATTATTTACCTGGGTCTCTAAAAATGTATTTCTAAATTAACCCCCCTGGATTATTATGTCTTCCTGTGAAAATCTGGCTCCAATGGTTTTGACTTCGCCTCCCTGCATAAACACTTCCAAGGCCACAGATGTGGTTTGTTATCTGGACTCTACATAAACATGGCACCCACTCTTACACTGTCACTGAAAACAGAAACAATAGTAGAAATTCCTGTCTTTAGAAAGGTCTGACCTCTGCTCTCGGTTCAATCAACTTCATTGATTTCCAATCTGACATCCCCCCCACATCCTTCCTTATGTTACCAACAAAAAAGATCACCTTATGTTATATCTCCAATTGTTTTTCTGTCATTACATGTTGTTAAATTGTCACTGATTGTACTTGTATTGCATCTTTTCTGCTCTGCGTCTCCCAGTCGGCGGCGCGCGCATGCGCAGCGGCCCCTCCCCTAGCCCACTCTATCACTGTCCTGCCTGGTTAGTGGGGAAACGAAATTTCGAATTAATTCTATGTACATGTACATGATTGTTTTTCGACAATAAAGCAAACTATGACTATGACCATAAAATAATAGGTTATAGAGGTAGGCCTACTCTGCCATTAAGTTCTGATCAGGTGGTTGCCATGTGAACCCTCCACCAGATGAGGTAAAAATAAATCAGCTTCATAGTGCGTATCACTCAGTGCAAAATAACTGATGAAATGCTGAACATTTAGGGGCATAAAAGCAACTAGGTTAGAAGTCAACTTGAAGAATAAAGTAGTGAAAGTAATAAAGTATGAAACATGATCTTACTTAAAGAAGATAAAGCTCTGCAATAAAAATAAGAGACCACTGCAAAATTATCTGTTTTTCTAATATTACTACTTATAGGTATGTGGTTGGGCAAAAGGAACATTTTTGTTTGAGTCTATAAACTACTGACAACATTTCCCCCAAATTCCAAATAAAAATACAATGTATTAATGTATTATCGTTTAGAGCATTTATTTGCAGAAAATGACAAATGGTCAAAATAACAAAAAAGATACGTGTTTTCAGACCTCAAACAATGCAAAGAAACAAGATCAAATTCATTTTAAAACATCACAATACTAATGTTTACACTAGGGCTGTCAAACGATTAATTTTCTTGATCGCAACTAATCTCAGAAATTTCATAGTTAATCGCGATTAATCGTGATTTATTTTGCATGTTTAAAATTGATATATTGCAGTAAGACCGTTCGAATCTAAAGTTAAACTCACAATGCAAAGTATTTCTCACCATTTTTTTTATTTCAAAAAAGTGAAGAGAAAGGAAAAAGTAACAATGAACCAGTAATAGTGCTTACTTTGAGAAATTGTAAATAAATGATTGAAGCCCGCTCGAGCTGCCTAGGGATGCGTAGAAGGAACAAAATACTAGCAAACTCAAAATAGCGCGTTTAACCGACAATGAGTTTAATTAATACAACCAAATGAGCTGCATATGGATGGTAGAATTGCGGAAAATGCTGGCAAACTCTGATCGCGATTTAAAAAATTGTTCGCGATTAAAACTCTATTGCGATTAATCGCGATTAACGCGTTAATATTCCCAGCCCTAGTTTACACTTAACAAGAGTTCAGAAATCAATATTTGGTGTAATAACCCTTATTTTTAATCACAGCTTTCATGCGTCTTGGCATGCTCTCCACAAGTCTTTCACATTGTTCTTGGGTGACTTTATTCCACTCCTGGTGCAAGAACTGAAGTAGCTCAGCTTTGTGTTTGTGTTGAAATTCAACAGACGCTGGAATGGAATGGCTGTAATATATGTAGAGATGCTGATTTCAGAAAAAAAAAATGCAGCGGTCTCTTATTTTTTTTTCCAGAGCTGTATATTATGTGTTGTTGTTGTTTTTTTTGCTGTTGTTTTTTATTCACTATAAACTGCAATATTGATCTAAAATGGCTTAATAAAGAAAATCCATTGGCTCCCTGATCAAAACTCCATAGTAGCCTTTCACAGTAGCAAGTAGCAGATTTCATTTGAGTGGTTTTGATGTTTGAAAAATAACTATGTGACATTTTAAAACCCTACATGTATAACCCAGTGTCTGCAGTGATTTTCTTTTTTTCTTTTTTTAAAAATAAATAATTGTAAGTAAGTACAGAGAAGCCGGTAGAGATAGAGAGTAGGTGAAAACTTCTGAGCACTCAAGCCTCCAATGCAAAACAATACTTACCTGGTCAACCACTTTGACAAAATTTGACAAAGGCAAGTGGGTTTGGAACTGCATCGTGTCTCCCTGATTCCAGAGGGAGCGTGATTGACAGGCGGATTAACTAATTTGAGAGACACATTCTCATTTGGGTAAAAACAATATAGCAGCTTATGTTAAGAAAAGGGGGAAAAACATGTGTGACACAAATTAATATAAAAGATCTAATTAATTAAAAAAAATACATGTGTGATACAAATGAATATAACAGATCTAATTAATAAAAAAAAAAAAAGATGTGTGATACAAATTAACGGAGGTGGTTGGACCATCCTAAGAATGGAGGTTTTTCCACACTATGGTCTAAATTTATCAGAATGTACAAGGGACTGGCTGGTAACACAACACACCCAATGTGTAATAAGTAATACAATACAATTACAACGTGGTTAAAAGCTCATAAAAGTCAGTCATTACGCCCCCTTCAAGTACATTCTTTTTAAGTTTCTATTATGAGTGAAAGTAATCTCTTGGGCATGTCTCAATAATTATTAGAAGCTGTCTATTTTCTGTGTTTTTTGTGAACCATAGAGGACTGAATAATTACATTTATGACTCATTCACTGACACATTTTCCGAAATATGTTATTTTTGGTTGTTTGTTTTCCATCTGTTTTATGAGTAATCTCTCATGTTATCTATTTTAATTTTTTGCATGCTCTTGGCATCCAGTGTGGGCAGCAAAGTAAGAATTTCTTTGTACAGGGAAACGTGTTTCTTTACTGTGCATATGACAATAAAATCTTTGAATCTTTGAATGTTACTGTTGTTATTATTAGGGTTTAAGTATAAGTGGGATAAAAGTCATCTTCAGTATTATCTTTTATTGCTATATTTTCAGAATCAATATTTAACCCACACACATTGGAAGCACTTTAGATCTTAAGCCGGTTTCTTGGTCTGGAGTAACGGCCGATATGACAGAAACAAAAAGCACCCTTGTAGTAAATTAGCACTATCAACAACAAAGGTTTAATTTGTATATTTCCTTGTAAAAAAAAACAAATGTAATATCATATTTTTGTGCTTATTTATTTATTGGCGTACTTGTGATTTTCCTTTTTCCTCCCGCAGTAATTTGTTCCATACATATTTAAAACTTGTCAGTCTTTAAGTCCTCACAGCTAATATTTTTAATGCAAAATAAAAATGTGTTTGGCTCATCTTGATTTGGCAGTCAACACTGAGATGAGTTTTTCATTGCGGGATTTCAAAACATTCAAATTAATAGCAGACTGGAGCAGATTGTGTCTCACGCAGTAGCAGATAGAGGACAGCCGCACAAACAAACAGCTCTCTGACTCACACTGATAAAACACCCTGTAATTCAGTTCTATGTGAATCACTACTGCAAATTAATTTTCACCGCAATTAATCTTGATGCCTCACCTATACGTCGCGTTCCTCTCTTCCGGGAAGCGATAAAATGCAAAATAATTGAATGGATTATTTTTTATATTTTTATAATGACCGCCCAGTAATGGTTTCCACTTTTTAATAGGTTTTTTTCCTCATTATGAATCGCCTGTGCTGTCTGTGCC
Source organism: Paratrypauchen microcephalus (assembly GCA_036785185.1). Classification (NCBI taxonomy): domain Eukaryota; kingdom Metazoa; phylum Chordata; class Actinopteri; order Gobiiformes; family Gobiidae; genus Paratrypauchen; species Paratrypauchen microcephalus. Next base: position 10,768,520 of record JAVJIX010000001.1, on the reverse strand, counting down.
TCCGGGCGTTATAACAAATAGCCCTTTATTGTGCTTAAGTCCACACTGCTCAAGTATTGCCTCTCGTGGCAAAAGTGGCTTTGTGTCTTTCCTCTTCCCTACCCCCCCTAGACTAGAGCATTTCTTAATTAAACCCTTATTTATCTACTTGATTGGTATATGAGGAGAACAGGGTTAAGTCGTCTCCTCTCTATCTCATATCAGCCATGTCCCAAAGGGAATAGGGTTTTTATTCAAGCCCGAGAGTGCCACGTTTGCATAGGAACTTAATAATATAAAGGTGAAACGCCCATTGTCCTGTAGAGGGATGAGGAATAATGAGGCTTGAACAATAGGGAAGTGGGATTAAAATTATACAGGTGAGGGTTAATAGTAATCATACAATTAAACAACTAAATAAAATAAAAGGTCGTCAGTTCACATATGTGCCTCACTCATGCAATTAAAGGGCCCATAATACACTATTTTCTGATCGATGTTATAATGTTGTTTCCTCATCAAAAACATACATACTTTTGTTCAACATACAAATCTTGCATACAGCTCTGCATTTTTTTTTTTTCTGAAATCAGCATCTCTACATGTATTACAGCACAACACAACACAAACACAAAGCTGAGCTACTTCAGTTTTTGCAAGAGGAGTGGAATAAAGTCACCCAAGAACAATGTGAAAGACTTGTGGAGAGCATGCCAAGACGCATGAAAGCTGTGATTAAAAATAAGGGTTATTCCACCAAATATTGATTTCTGAACTCTTAAGTGTAAACACTAGTATTATGGTGTTTTTAAATGAATTTGATCTTGTTCTTTGCATTGTTTGAGGTCTGAAAATATGCTTTTTTTTTGTTATTTTGACCATTTGTCATTTTCTGCAAATAAATGCTCTAAATGATAATATTTTATTTGCAATTTGGGGGAAATGTCAGGAGTTTATAGACTCAACAAGGCTCAGGATTTGACCCTCTTCCTATTAATTTATATTAGAAGGGGGCCCATGTAAGACTTCTTGCTCTGGGCCCCCAAATTTCTTTATTTTTCCTGACCTGGTTTTAACTTTGTTGTCTGAATTCACCAAAAGTTTGTCTATAAATATGTATCGCAGACTTGAGTTCATTGCATTTGTACTGGATATAGCTCTAGGTCATAGCTCACACATGGACTTCACACTAGTCTCCTGAGTGAGATGGACTGAATTTAAAGAGGTAAAAGTGAAGTTAGTTTGGCTGTGGAAACTTTAGCTACAGGCAATGTGCCTTTGAATCATACACACATCAAGCATAACATTATAATCTGACAGTTACCCCCACACCCAACAAACTGCGAGGCACCACTGAAATCTTTTATCAAAACAAACAAGTTCTGCCTCGATTTGACCTGGTTGCATATTTTTGGATTAAACCTTAAACAAGAAGCACTATGCAATTTTTCTAGTGAATATGCACCTGCTTTTCTCCGTGGAGATGTTGGTGCTTTTGCCTAGAATATTCCCCAATATGGCATTTAAAGGGTCCTTATTACGTTATATTCTGATCTATGTTATAATGTTGTTTCCTCGTTATAATCATAACTGGAGTTGTGTTTTGTTGCATGTAAACATGTTTAACATAAAAGCCATGCATACTTAGGCTGAGCTCATTTCTCAAACTGAAAACATTTGTTCCAGTTTGTGATGTCATGTGGTAATACGGGAAATGCCCCATTGTATTTTTAAACTCCATGCACCCTTACTAGAATCATTTGGGAAAAGGAGAAATTCAATTTGTCAACTGGACAATACGTTTCGCAGCTCATCCAAGCTGCTTCTTCAGTTCTGGTCAGACGCTGGTGGACATTGCCTTATCTGCCTGAAGGGAGGAGCTAACTACAATGAAATTATTTTGAAACTACTACACCTACTTGTTTTTCAGTTTCTGTTAGTTAGGTGACCCTATTGAATATGCAGTGGGAGTAGAGTGTGGAGTCTTGTTAGCATAGCCATTCAGGGCCATAATGGGTGTTTTCACACCTCTGGACCTGACCTGGCTGCCTTATTGTTTTCTTTGTTTTGAAGAAGGCTGCCATAGTATGTTTTCTACACACATACTATGTATTCTTTATGTTTTTATCTCTGTGCAGCACTTTGGAAACGGCTACGTTTGTAAAATGTGCTATATAAATAAAGTGGATTTGGATTTGGATTTGTTTTGATTTAGGTTTGAGGATAGAGTAAATAAATAAATAAAATAAATGGGAGACAAATGACATCTGAGACTTCCGTTTCGGTTCAAGGAAGGATTCTCTTTCTTGACAAAAAATAGCCTCTTTAAATCATTTGGATAATTTCAGCCCTGGAATTTCCAATCTCTCCTGAACAAAAGGGAAAATCTATGTTGACAACGACTGCTTCGTGACATCACAAGGTGGTATAGAGAATTTTGAGGTTTGGATATGTAGACAGAATATGTAATAGAGGATTACTCAAACACGTGTCAGCACAACACCAGGAGTGTTTTTGATAATGTAAGAACATTCAAACATCATTTCCAAACATCTGACCTTTAACTTGGCCTTGTGCTGTCACCTGCTTATTTCCATGGAGGTAGATAAAGTTAATGTCATATAGGGATTCTTCACACATCTTAAGAACAACTATGAGCCAAACATCATTGGACTGGTAAGAAAGCTGGAAAAGGACACAAGAAGGTTAGCAGAGAAGAGGAATCATTTACGCTTTAACCTTAGATGTCGACAGAAGCAACTTATTCCCAAGGCTGTACAGAAGAAAGCACCGGAATCAGGGCAAAGAACAGCCAGGTTAACCCAGCATTACCTGAGAGTATGGTGTACATTTTAGGACATCCTCAGATCTCAGACTCAGACAAAACAGCCTCAGACTCAGATGAAACAGCGTCAGACTCAGATGAAACGGCATCAGACACCTGAGTCTGAGATCTGAGGATGTCCTAAAATGAACACCGTATGAGAGGTATACTCAGCCTTAGAATCAGCTGTCTCAATTATGAGATTGAAAACTTAAAATTTGTAATAGACAGCTTACTAAACAAAATAACTAAAATAATGTCTAGTTCCAAAAGAAATGTTTCACAGGATCAACGACTTCATAGCTACGGGTCAGTTGAGACAACACAATAAAACCAAAGAGCAGCACATAAGGAAGTTTGCGCAACTCCAAAATCAACATCAAACTAACCTCAAGGTACGGAGTGACAAAAGGAAGGAGGATAAACCTAGCCAATCGGTGCACAAAGAACGCTGGGTGAAAAATCTTTCCAACCGAGTACTCACTCAGACAGAGAAAGAAGTACTGTGCAAAGGACTGAATTTCTCTATAATTCCTAACCACATCCCTAGGGTGGACTACATCACAGCAGCAGAAATCGCCATTAGAAGGACCAGAGCATCAACATCCTGCCTGCGGACAAAGTGAGATGCACAATGATCCTGAACTCAGCTGATTATGAGGCTAAGGTGAACAGCCTACTCAGTGACACGGCAACCTACGAATTACTGAAACGAGACCCCACCAATGGGCACAAAAAGAAGATCATTGATTGCTTGCAGAAGTTGGAGAAGGAAGAAGTCATTGATCGACAACCAAAATTTCACCCAACCAAATCTGCCAACTGCTGGAAATTTGTTTAAATACCACCTATTTCCAGTTCAGAGGAAACTTCTACAGGCTAATCCACATCTGTGTGATGGGGTCACCGGTCTCCCCGGTCATGGCTAACTTATGGAACAATTTGAACAGAGTGCTTTGGCCTCATATCCAGGCACTCCACCTCTTGTGAAGTGGCTGTTTTGTTTCTCCAATGTAGCGCTCACTGCAGTCTTCACTAAACTGAATGGAGTAGACCACATTGCTTTGTTTGTGGCTTGGTGTTTTGGACCAGTTTTTGTCTTAAAGTGTTTGTGGGCTTGAAATAGACTGGGATTTCATCCATCCATCCATCCATTTTCTTCCGCTTATCCGGGGCCGGGTCGCGGGGGCAACAGTCTAAGCAGAGACGCCCAGACCCCGAGGCGTTCCCAGCCCAGCTGAGACACATAGTCCCTCCAGCGCGTCCTGGGTCTTCCCCGGGGCCTCCTCCCGGTGGGAGGCATCCGGAACAGATGCCCGAGCCACCTCAGCTGGCTCCTCTCAGCGTGGAGAAGCAGTGGCTCTACTCCGAACCCCTCCCGTGTGACTGAGCTCCTCACCTCTCTAAGGGAGCGCCCAGCCACTCTGCGGAGGAAACTCATTTCGGCCGCTTGTATCCGCGATCTTGTCCTTTCGGTCATTACCCAGAGCTCATGACCATAGGTGAGGGTAGGAACGTAGATTGACTGGTAAATTGAGAGCTTCGGCTCAGCTCCCTCTTCACCACAACGGTCCGGTACAGCGACCGCATCACTGCCGACGTTGCACCGATCCGCCTGTCAATCTCACGCTCCATCATCCCCTCACTCATGAACAAGACCCTGAGATACTGGGATTTCATGTTGTCTGAAAATCCTCTGTAGTTTTTCAGAAATGCCGGCCAGGTAAGGAATCGCTACACCTTTCCTCCTGGGTTCTGATTCTCTGTTGTCTTGTTTCTTGTACTTGTCTCTCTTGGTTTTGTTGAAAGCCCATTTAAGATATCCACAAACAGAGAGGGCTTTCTGCACATGTTGTTCTTTTTTCTCCTTTCCCTCTGTGCTTGTAGGAACCACTTGGGCCCTGTGTTGTAATGTCTGAATAACCCCCCAGTTTATGCTGCAGTGGGTGGTGTGAATCAAAAAGCAGGTATTGGTCTGTGTGTGTGGGCTTCCTGAAGACTTCTACTTGGAGTCGCCGGTCTCCTCCTATCGTTACTGCACAATCTAAGAAAGCTAATGTGTTATCCTTGGCATCTTCACGGGTGAATTTGATGTTTGGATCTACAGAATTGATATGTGCAGTAAAAGATTCCAAATCTTGAACTTAGCGGCGACTAAGTGCTAAGTCCTCGCCTGACTGAGACACAACTTAGACTAAAGCTTGAAGCCGTTCCACTAACGCGTTTCAGCTGCGCCTCAGCAGCGCTAAATTCAGTCAGGCCTAACCAGGCCTGGCCTAGACGCGTGCACGGGGAAGTTAAGAAGCCCTGAACAAGCGACTGTCGAAAACGCGATCATGTTGAAGATTCGGGCCGATTATTTCAGCGCATCAGAACAGAAGTTGCTTTTGGAACTCTACAACACATTTGCAATAACCAAGGCCAGAGACATGGCGTGGCAGAAGGTCGCCGAGCACTTAAATACGTAAGTTAAGGCCTATAACAGTGCTGGAGGTTGAGTTTTTTAAATATGTTTTTCACCACTGACATCAATGCACTATGTGGCGCAGGGTAAAAGTTACGGTCTGGAGTGCGGGAGATTGTGAGTTTGATTCTCATGGTGGGCAGTTGATGTCATAAATACTATATATTTATAGAGCAGCCTTGTCAGTTGTAATTTATTTTTACTGTATTTGCTCCAACTAATACGTTAAATTGTGTTATCTTGTCTTTGAGCAGGAATAATGTGAAGAGGACTGTTTTGCAGGTAAAGACAAAGCATAATAACATTTTGCAGAGTGGTAAGTAAGCTAATATTAATATTATTATTCAGTGAAATTAGTAATACTGTTGAAATGGTACCTTAATTTAATTTAAAATGAACAGTAGCTACCAAGCCACAGGAGGTGGGAGCCTCCCTCAAAACCTTTCACCTGCAGAGGAGCTGGCACTGGCCCTAAACCGGGGTCGCCCACTGGTGGAGGTAATTGAAGGAGGGACCCCATCAAAGATCCTTCCTGCGAGTTCTCGTGAAGAGTATATTCAAGGTATTCTCTAGGCTAATGCTTGCCTCAGCTGTGATCGAAGCATTTGTATACAGTATTTTAATAGTATGCTTGTGTTCTAGTTACTGAAGATGGACACTTGGCCCCTCCTCAGCAGTCCTCCAGCAGTGCCTTGCCTGACCCTCAGCAGTCCTCCAGCAGTGGCCTCACACCAGAATGTCATACCTAATGTATTTTATTGTTTTATGCCTATTGATGGAAATTGATAAATAGGATTTCATTAAAAAGGCTTGCACAGCATCTCTGAAGCAAATTTGTTGAATCATTGAAATGTTGCATGGAGTGTGCCTGTTATTTGGCTACATTTTGTTTTAAAAGTAAAGGTTTACCTTTAACTGTATTCTTTGATAGAGATGTCACATAAAATATAAAGTGTCAATGTCGTCAAGTGAGAGTGATGTTAGGACTAACTGATATAAGTTATGTGATGATAACAGTAATTGTAGGTTAAATTCTTTTCAATTTCTGTAATATGTTGCAAATATAAATGCGTGAAAATTTAACTCAAATCTGACTTGGGCATCAATAGGTCAATAGCGGAAATCGAACCCGGGTCGCCCATATGAGAGTCAAAGGACATAACCAGTTGACCAAAGTCTTCCTCTGAGACACCTCTGGAATTCTTCTATATGTTAATGTCGTAAAGACAGCGGTTCAAAAAGCATATTTTTAAATTACCGGAGATTTGTCAAGAACCAAGAACGTAAGGTAATTTGTTTTTTTGCTGAAATTGTTTTCGGACAACACAGATACTCATGCGGGAGGTGTGCAGAACTGTTTGTTTGACACCCCAAAAACATCACCAAATCCACTCAAGACTTCAGCCTGACCATAGACAACACAACCCTCACTCCATCCCCACTCATCCGAAACCTTGGCATTCTTTTTGACACCACACTCTCATACCAACAACACATAAACTACATAACCCGGACTGCTTTCTTTCATCTCAAAAACATTGCACGACTCCGCCCATCCCTTTCTTTCTCTGCTGCCGAAACACTCATCCATGCATTCATCACCTCTCGAATCGACTACTGCAATAGCCTTTTCTATGGTCTACCCTCCAAAACTCTCAACAAACTCCAATACATTCAAAACTCTGCTGCCCGCCTCCTCACCCACACCCGCTCCCGAGACCACATCACTCCTGTCCTCCAAAACCTCCACTGGCTCCCCATCCCTCAGCGTATCCAATTCAAAGTCCACCTCATGACCTACAAAGCCCTCCATAACCTGGCCCCATCATACCTCTCTGACCTTCTGCACCGCCACACCCCATCCCGCTCCCTCCGTTCCTCCGACTCCAACCTCCTGTCCCTCCCCTACAGGACCAAGCTCCGAACCTGGGGTGACAGAGCCTTCTCCATTGCTGCCCCCACCCTCTGGAACAACAACCACAACCTCTCCGTGACTGCTCTGACCTCCCCACCTTCAAAAAATTGCTCAAGACTCACCTTTTTAAAACTGCTTTTAATGTTTCTTAATGTTTAATGTTTTTCTGATTGTTTATTGTTTTGTTACTTGTTTTATTACTGATTTTACCTCTTGTACAGCGTCTTTGAGTGTCTTGAAAAGCGCTTTATAAATAAAATGTATTATTATTATTATTATTACTCTGTTTACGTCAGGTACGTATTGTCTGCGACACGGCCTGATTAAGCCACATCTTTAGCCTGGCCGGTACCAGACTTTCAGCTAAAACCATGTTGCCCCAGTAACTCAGCGGGGACTAAGTTTAGCGAGCGTCGTGGAACCGAACTCTCACTAAAACTAGCGCCAACTGTCGAATAAAGCCGGGCTTTGCGCTTAGTAGCTTTCGTGGAATACCCCTCAGGTGAGGTCCAGAGGTGTGAAAACATCCATTATGGTACTGAATGGGTATGCTAAAAAAGACCCCAGACAGAAACTGAAAATAAAGCTAGATATAAGCAGTGTCCGCCAGCACTCTAGCCAGAACTGACAAAGTAGCTTGGATGAGCTGCGAAGCGTCTTCGGCCAAATAAACTTTGTCCAGTTGACAAATTGAATTTCTCCTTTTACCATTAACGTCATATGCATTTCCAACAAAACAATGTGTCAGACCCATACTAGAAAAGTTACACAGCATAACTTTAAGACATTCAGCCTTTATTGCTCCGATTTTTCACCACAGGAACTGCAGTTTTGTGCTTTTGCCTAGTATTCTTATCATAATGTTTTTATTGAGTTATTTCATATTTAACCGTGAGCATATCCTTCAAAGATTTAAGACAGTGGAGTGGGTTGTTGGAGGAAATTTCCAGTCCAATTTTCCCCTGTGCAGCTGTAATTCTCTGATATAATTAGTGGTAAAGATCCATAATAACATTTCCGGATATTGTAGTTGAGGAGAGCTGTGAGTGGGAGAGGAATCTGATATCTGTGCTTTCTCAGTTATGTTTTCAGACTTCTGGGCAGAACTTGTGGGTACATTTTTTTCCTTATATTTCTATACTACCAGTCAAAAGTTTGGACACGCTCTTCTTCAATGTTTTTCTTCTTTATGCAAGATGTATAGGCTAGTATTATGTAGTAAAGGAAAAAAGTTAAAGGGTCATTCCAGAAATGGACATTTTGGCTTTAAATTTCTTGAAAAATAAACTTTAAAAATAAAATTTCTTGAAAAATAAACCTTCACTTTTCAGATTTTCCTCTACATATTCAGCAATAATAGGTAATAAACTGTCAAATGCTTGATTAGCTCAGCTTACGGTCAATGGTAAAATTTTTATTACATGATTTATTTGGTTTATTTATTTATTTACTCTTATACAGGGTTGCAGGTAACAGGGTTGCAAAATCACAATAAAGTTAGTGTGAGTGCGGCGAACCGACTCACTAGCCTCGGCCTCGGTGTTTCTTGAAGTTTCTTTCCGACGCGTCACGTAATGTAAATAAAGAGTCTTGAATCAAAAGGTTTGTCTTTTCTATCTTTACTAAAGTGAAGGTCATACAGAGTGGATACAAATAAGGTGAATAAAGAGGGAAACGGAAAGAGGAATTTCTGATGCTTGTGGTTTTCCTATGCGTGTTGTGTAAGGCTCTGTATGTGTTGTGATGTCCTTCTTGACGTCTTTGCGTGTCGTATAGTGGTGAGTTCCTGCCTGTCACTGGGAGACCGGGCTTCCTTGTACTTCTTGGCTCCCGACAGGACTCACCCTATGTTGCGTTGTTGACGATGCTACACAACGTTCTTTGTTGTCCGTATGTGCCTTGTAGCTGTGCGTATTCCCGTCTGTCACCCGGGAGACGTCCGATGTTACACTCTTACGTGACTATTACGCGACGGTCAAAAGACTGTGTAGCTTCTGTGGTCCAGGACGTCCTAATAACCCGTCATCTCGGCTCATCCGATACTCTGTGGTCTCGGGGTATCCTCCTGGCCACCAGACCGCGGCTTCTATCCTTACGTAGTGTAGTCGTTTCTTCTTGTGTGTGTATATGGTGTCTTCCGTGTCTTGAATCTTCTGTGTCTGTGACCTCTGTGTCTGTCTGGTTCCCTACGTCTGAATATATAGCAGGTAGAATCAATGATAAAAGATCAAAGAATAAAGGATCAAAGTGGACCAATCAGGACGCGTTTCCTGAACATCAAAGCGGGACCCTCGTCCAATGAGAAAACAGATATTTAAAAAACCCATAAGATGGCCACCACACACATAGAACTCATAAGATGGCGGCCTGGCTTAAACACACATAAATCGGCTCTTACAGTTAGCTTTATCTCAGGAGTAGAACTTATCTATGCAAATAAGTAAAGGAAAAAAATAATAATAATTGTCTTATTCTGATAATATACATAACAGGTTTGCATGAGGTAGAGTGACACATTCAATCAAGGCTAACTATTTTATTAAAATATGAAAAATAGAAGAGAAGATAAACCTTTGCTCTACCCATTCTTTTGGAAAACTGTTTGATGATGTCAAGTCCAGGGGATCATGTGGTTCTGTTTTCTTCTTCTTATACCAGGCTAAAAATGTTATGGTAATAGGGTTGCGTGCATGTTGTGGGACACATGTTCCATGAATAAGAAGAAGCAACTTTATTGATCTCACACTGGAGAAATTCTTCTCTGCATTTAAGCCATCCTGTTATTAGGAGCAGTGGGCAGCACATTACTGCACCCAGGGACCATCTCCATGATCTTCTTGCTTTGGCTTGGTCAGGACCTAAGCTGGAGGATTTTACCTATGGTGCATGTTTTGGGTTAATAATTATTATTATTATTTGAAATATTATGTCTATTAAAACAAATGTTCCCACAGTTACAAGAGATGGCAATGAAACAAATAATACAAAAAAACAAGAAATTTCAATTCAATTTTAACTGGTTTATTTGAGATTCAATTTGGCCATTAGAGGGGTGGGACAAGAGGAAAATGGCATTTTAGGGGGTACTCCAGATTTATTTGGTATTTTAAAAACTATTTTCAAGCATTCATTTCTCTTAGGTTTTTAGATTTGGTCTCAGGACAAGTAAATTCACTCAGAAACTATGTTTTAGTATTTTGTATGTGGATTAAAATGTCCTCCAATTCTGGAATGACCCAACTAACTAAATATTTTCTATATTCTACATTCAAAACCTCAGAGTAGTCACCCTTGGCTCATGACTATCTGAATGTGCTTTTAACTTTATTATCAGCTTTATTTATTATTTCAGATTTGTATGAAACAAAAACAGTTTTAACTTTTTAGCTAGTGAGTTTCACTTTAATTTGGTACATGAGATGCAATGTTCAGCCAAGGTTCAAACCACTGACCACTGGTAGTGGAGGAAACACTTGTTATAACATTATTTTCATTACTGCCATTATCATTGTTTTCACTCAAGATAAATACTTTTCTTTACTGAACCGTATTTTGCAGTTTACCTCAAACTGTTTTATGTAGCCCTACCCGCCTAGAGGCCAGGATCCAGAACTAGCTTGCTCCTTGTAAATAAAACAACGATGTAACCTCTACTCATTAAACATTCCTAGACCCTCCCTCTCCCCAGACGCTTCCATCTCCCCTCCTGCCCCATGCCGAGAACAGCTTAGGTCATTACAGTCTGCTGTCAAAACCTGTGACCGTTTGGCGTCAGAGCAGCTTGGATTAAGCCCTGTGAAAACAAGAACAAGGGAGAGGAGCTGATGTCTGACAGGCA